>WNGS01111181.1:50245770-50266515 GCA_020271785.1 Procambarus virginalis
TGTTGTGTGTGTGTGTGGTGTGTGTGTGTGTGGTGTGTGTGTGTGTGTGTGTGTGTAATTACCTAAGTGTAATTACCTAAGTGTAGTTACAGGATGAGAGCTACGCTCGTGGTGTCCCGTCTTCCCAGCACTCTTTTTCATATAACGCTTTGAAACTACTGACGGTCTTGGCCTCCACCACCTTCTCCCCTAACTTGTTCCAACCGTCTACCACTCTGTTTGCGAAAGTGAATTTTCTTATATTTCTTCGGCATCTGTGTTTAGCTAGTTTATATCTATGACCTCTTGTTCTTAAAGTTCCAGGTCTCAGGAAATCTTCCCTATCGATTTTATCAATTCCTGTTACTATTTTGTATGTAGTGATCATATCACCTCTTTTCTTCTGTCTTCTAGTTTTGGCATATTTAATGCCTCTAACCTCTCCTCGTAGCTCTTGCCCTTCAGTTCTGGAGCCACTTAGTAGCATGTCTTTGCACCTTTTCCAGTTTGTTGATGTGCTTCTTAAGATATGGGCACCACACAACCGCTGCATATTCTAGCTTTGGCCTAACAAAAGTTGTGAACAATTTCTTTAGTATATCGCCATCCATGTACTTAAAAGCAATTCTGAAGTTAGAAAGCGTAGCATAGGCTCCTCGCACAATATTCTTTATGTGGTCCTCAGGTGATAGTTTTCTATCTAGAACCACCCCTAGATCTCTTTCTTTATCAGAATTCTTTAAAGATTTCTCACATAATATATAGGTTGTGTGGGGTCTGTGTTCTCCTATTCCACATTCCGTAACATGGCATTTATTAACATTAAATTCCATTTGCCAAGTGGTGCTCCATGTACTTATTTTGTCCAGGTCATCTTGAAGGGCATGACAATCATCTAAGTTTCTTATCCTTCCTATTATCTTAGCATCATCAGCAAACATGTTCATATAATTCTGTATACCAACTGGTAGATCATTTATGTAGACAATAAACATCACTGGTGCAAGAACTGAACCCTGTGGTACTCCACTTGTGACAATTCTCCAGTCCGATACATTGCCTCTGATCACAGCCCTCATTTTTCTATCAGTCAGAAATTTTTCATCCATGTTAGAAGCGTACCTGTCACTCCTCCAATATTTTCCAGTTTCCAGACCAACCTCTTATGTGGAACTCTGTCGAAAGCCTTTTTTAGGTCCAGATAGATGCAGTCAACCCAACCATCTCTTTCCTGTAATATCTCTGTTGCTCGATCATAGAAACTGAGTAAATTCGATACACAGGATCTTCCAGATCGAAAACCATACTGTCTGTCTGATATTATATAATTTCTCTCCAGGTGTTCTACCCATTTAGATTTAATTATTTTTTCCAGTATTTTGACTATTACACTTGTCAATGATACCGGTCTATAATTAAGGGGGTCTTCCCTGCTTCCACTTTTGTAGATTGGAACTATGTTAAACTTTTTCCACACATCAGCTACAACTCCTGTAAACAGGGATGCCTGAAAAATCAGCTAAAGAGGAATGCTGAGCTCAGGAGCAAATTCTCTCAGAACCCATGGTGAAACTCCATCTGGACCAACTGCTTTGTTCTTATTTAGCTCCTTGAGCATTTTTTCCACTTCGTCTCTAGACACCTCTATGTGCTCTATGTTGTTTTCTGGAATTCTTATTGTATCTGGTTCCCTGAAGATTTCATTTTGTACAAACACACTTTGGAACTTTTTGTTTAATGTTTCACATATTTCCTTTTCATTTTCCGTGAATCTATTTCCCATTTTCAACCTCTGAATATTATCCTTTACCTGCAATTTGTTGTTTATGAATTTATAGAATAGACCTGGTTCTGTTTTACATTTGTCTGCAATCCCTTTTTCAAAATTTCTTTCTGCCTCTCTCCTCACTGCCGTGTAGTTGTTTCTCGCATCTTTGTATCGCTGGTATGTTTGGGGGTTTGGCCTCTTCCTGTATTGATTCCATTTTTGTGTCTTTTGGTCTCTGGCCCTCTCGCACTTTCTGTTTGAACCAATCCTGTTTCGTAGTCCTGCTTCTCTGTTTTGGTATAAATTTTTTTGTGCCTATATCATATATTTCACAAAACTTGACATACATCTCATTCACTTCCTTGCCTAGCAACAAGTCTGTCCAATTACACTCACTAAAAAATTTTCTAAGGTTGCCATAATGTCCTCTCCTAAAATCAGGTTTTTCAATTGCATCGACCGTCATATTTTCTTCCAGATTGTGTGTGTGTGTGTGTGTGTGTGTGTGTGTGTGTGTGTGTGTGTGTGTGTGTGTGTGTGTGTGTGGTGTGTGTGTGTGTGTGTGTGTGTTCTTTTTGTTCTTTTAGCGTGAGAGTAGTGGAAAAATGGAATGCACTTGGGGAACAGGTTGTGGAAGCAAACTCTATTCATACTTTTAAAATTAGGTATGATAAGGAAATGGGACAGGAGTCATTGCTGTAAACAACCAATGGCTGGAAAGGCGGGATCCAAGAGTCAATGATGAAAGTCCTGAAAGCACAAATAGGTGAGTACACACACACACAAACCCGGTCCAAAAGGAGAAAAACGAAAAACAGAAAAACCCATGGTTCAACCAGGAATGCAAGGTAGCAAAGCAACTGAGTAAAAGAACATGGAGAAACTACAGAAATAACAGAACACCGGAGAGCAGGGAGAGATACAAGAGGGCCAGAAATGAGTACCTCAGAGTGAGGAGGGAAGCAGAGAGACATTATGAAAATGACATAGCGAGTAAAGCCAAGACCCAACCAAAGCTGCTCCACAGCCACATCAGGAGGAAAACAGCAGTGAAGGAACAAGTGATGAAATTGAAAAATGGGGAGAACAGATACACAGAGAATGACAAGGTGTGTAAAGAACTCAACAAGAGATTTCAGGAGGTCTTCACAATAGAACAAGGAGAAGCCCCTGCACTACATGAGGAGGCCAACCAAGCAACCTTGGAGGAATTTGATCTCACCAGTGATGAGGTCAAAAGGTGTCTGCTGGAGTTGGATGGATGTGACAAAGGCTGTTGGGCCTGACTGAATCTCACCATGGATACTAAAGGAAGGTGCAGAAGCACTAAGTGTGCCACTCACTATAGTGTATAACAGGTCAGTGGAAACAAGAGACCTACCAGAAAGTTGGAAGACAGCTAACGTATTCCCAATATACAAGAAGGGTGACAGGCAAGAGGCACTGAACTACAGGCCAGTTTCCCCCTAACTTGTATACCATGCAAGGTGATGGAGAAGATCATGAGGAAAAGGCTCGTAGAGCATCTGGAGGGAAATAACTTTTGTAACACACCACCAACATGGGTTCAGAGATGGTAAATCGTGCCTCACAGGTTAAATAGAATTCCATGACCAGGCAACAAAAATTAGGCAGAAAAGAGAAGGGTTAGCCGACTGCATTTTCCTGGACTGCCAGAAAGCCTTTGACACAGTACCCCATAAAAGGCTGTTAAAAAAGTTGGAGCAACAGGCAGGAGTAAAAGGAGAGGTGCTCCAGTGCATAAGGGAGTACTTAAGCAACAGGAAACAGCGAGTAACGGTGAGGGGGGGAGACAACAGAGTGGCGAGATGTCACCAGCGGAGTCCCACAGGGCTCAGTACTTGGACCCATCCCGTTTCTAATATATGTAAACGATCTTCCGGAGGGTATAGACTTGTTCCTCTCAATGTTTGCTGATGATGCAAAAATTATGAGAAGAATCGAGACGGATAAAGATAGAGACTACAGCATGACCTGGACAAACTGGAGGAATGGTCTAGAAAATGGCTGCTAAAGTTCAACTCAGGAAAGTGTAAGGTAATGAAATTAGGTGAAGGGAGCAGGAGGCTGAACACAAGGTACCATCTGGGAGGTGAAATCCTGCAAGAGTTAAATAGAGAGAAAGATCTGGGAGTTGATATAACACCGAACCTGTCCCCAGAGGCCCACATCAAAAGGATATCATCAGCGGCATATGCTAGACTGGCCAACATAAGAACTGCCTTTAGAAACTTGTGTAAGGAATCGTTCAGGACTCTGTATACCACTTATCTCAGACCAATCCTGGAATATGCAGCTCCAGCCTGGAGTCCATACGTAGTTAAACACAAGACGAAGTTACAGAAGACTCAGCGGTATGCCACCAGGCTCGTCCCGGAACCGAGAGGTATGAGCTACGAGGAAAGGCTAAAGGAGCTGAACCGCAAGTCCCTGGAAAACAGAAGAGTAAGAGGAGACATGATAACCACCTACAAAATTCTCAGGGGAATTGACAGGGTGGACAAAGACAAACTCTTCAGCATGGGGTGGGACACGAACAAGGGGACACAGTTGGAAACTTAGAACCCAGATGAGCCACAGAGACGTTAGACAATTTTTTTTTCAGTGTCAGAGTAGTTAATAAATGGAATGCACTATGCAGTGATGTGGTGGAGGCTGACTCCATACATAGTTTCAAATGTAGATATGATAGAGCCCAGTAGGCTCAGGAATCTGTACACCAGTTGATTGACAGTTGAGAGGCGGGACCAAAGAGACAAAGTTCAACCCCTACAAGCACAATTAGGTGAGTACAATTAGGTGAGTACACCACACACACACACACACACACACACACACACACCACACACACACACACACACACACACACACACACACACACACACACACCACACACACACACACACACAGGAAATTAATGTAGTAATTAAGTAAGTAATGAATGTAATGAAACTGAAAACTAGGCAGTGGAAACAGGAGGCCAGACACAGGATACAGAATAGGAGATGAAGTACTTAATGAAACGGATAGAGAGAAAGATCTAGGAGTTGATATCACACCAAACCTGTCTCCTGAAGCCCACATAAAAAGGATAACATCTGCGGCATATGCGAGGCTGGCTAACATCAGAACAGCGTTCAGGAACCTGTGTAAGGAATCATTCAGAATCTTGTACACCACATATGTAAGACCAATCCTGGAGTATGCAGCCCCAGCATGGAGCCCGTACCTTGTCAAGCACAAGACGAAGCTGGAAAAAGTCCAAAGGTATGCCACTAGACTAGTCCCAGAACTAAGAGGCATGAGTTACGAGGAAAGGCTGCGGGAAATGCACCTTACGACACTGGAAGACAGAAGAGTAAGGGGAGATATGATTACAACCTACAAAATCCTCAGAGGAATCGACCGGGTAGACAAGGACAAACTATTCAACACTGGGGGGACGCGAACAAGGGGACACAGGTGGAAACTGAGTACCCACATGAGCCACAGAGACGTTAGAAGGAACTTTTCAGTGTCAGAGTAGTTAACGGATGGAATGCTTTAGCAGTGATGTGGTGGAGGCTGACTCCATACACAGTTTCAAGGGTAGATATGATAGAGCCCAGTAGGCTCAGGGACCTGTACACCAGTTGATTGACAGTTGAGAGGCGGGACCAAAGAGCCAAAGCTCAACCCCCGCAAGCACAAATAGGTGAGTACAAATAGGTGAGTACACACACACACACACACATGATTGGAGATGATTGTTAAGGCATGGAAGGAAGTCAGTGGGGAATTGAAGGAACTGAGAGAAACTATATATAAGCTGCAGACAGAACTAAGTGCAGCGCAAGAGGAGATAAAAAGCCTAAAAACAGGCCCTCCTCAGACTCTGGCCCAGGGGACCAACCCCCAGGTACCAGGAGATGTAGCAATGGCAGGGACCGCAACAATTGGCCCAACCTTTGCTGAAATGATGAAGAGCCCAGGAGCAATGTCCACAGTCAAGGAAGTTGTAATGAAAGCAGTAACCTCACAGGAGGCAGCTAGATGCACGAGCCAGCTAATGGAAAGGAAAAAGAGCTGTAGTAGTGGTAGGTGTGAAGGAACAAGAGGGCTCCACAAGGGAGGAATCGAGGGCTAAAGACAAAGCTGAAGTGGCAGGGATATTAAAGGAGATAGGAATGGAAGGGGCTGAACGAGACATAGAACAGTTTTTCCGGATTGGCCAGTACAACAGAGACAAAAAGAGATTGATCAAGGTAGTATTCAAGAGCGAGGACATCAAAGAAGACATCCTAGTAAAGAAGAGCAAACTGAGGCATGCAAGGAACTACAAAGAGGTATATGTTCAGAGACATGACCAGAGACGAGATAGTAAGGGCAGCAGATGCAAGGAAAAGGCGCAAGGAGAGGGAAGGGAGCCAGGGAACCTCAGCCTCCAACCAGCAATCCCAGAGGGGAGTGGGGAGCCCCAGTCCAGCANAGATCTTCCTCAGATACTGTCAGTCTGGATACTTCCCTGGTTCCTGCTACTGTCAGTCTGGATACTTCCCTGGTTCCTGCTACTGTCAGTCTGGATACTTCCCTGGTTCCTGCTACTTCCAGTCTGGATACTTCCCTGGTTCCTGCTACTGTCAGTCTGGATACTTCCCTGGTTCCTGCTACTGTCAGTCTGGATACTTCCCTGGTTCCTGCTACTGTCAGTCTGGATACTTCCCTGGTTCCTGCTACTGTCAGTCTGGATACTTCCCTGGTTCCTGCTACTGTCAGTCTGGATACTTCCCTGGTTCCTGCTACTGTCAGTCTGGATACTTCCCTGGTTCCTGCTACTGTCAGTCTGGATACTTCCCTGGTTCCTTCTACTGTCAGTCTGGATACTTCCCTTGTTCCTGCTACTGTCAGCCTGGATACTTCCCTGGTTCCTGCTACTGTCCTCTGCTGACTATCGTCTTGTTCTCTGGCATGTATGAATACAAGTCGCTTTGTTACTGTCTACGTAACGACAATAAACTGTTAACTCCTGGAGTTAACAGTGTAAGTCGAGGTACTATGAACACAGTTATTTCCATTGTAACTGAAGCAGACTTGACTGCTGCTTCACCCTCAGCAGTTCTAGCCAAATCGTCGTTAACCCTCGATGACCCTGGCAGTTTTTTTTTTTTTACCGGCCAGGGGCCAGATTCACGAAGCAGTTACGCAAGCACTTACGAACGTGTACATCTTTCCTCAATCTTTGACGGCTTTGGTTACATTTATTAAACAGTTTACAAGCATGAAACTTGCCAATCAACTGTTGTTATTGTTATAAACAGCTTCCTGGTGCTTCAGAGCTCATTAACTGTTTAATAATTGTAAACAAAGCCGCCAAAGATTGAAGAATGATGTACAGGGTTCGCAAGTGCTTGCGTAACTGCTTTGTGAATCAGGCCCAGTGGTCTCTAGGAGCACCTAAGTTGTCAAACAGCAGTGCAGGGGATTCAAAAGGTTCTGTTTTAGAAATCAACCTATTAAAAAAGAATATTAGTAATAAATTCAACACGAGTGTATATAATAATAATAATAATAAAATATAATATAATAATAATAATAATAATAATGAGAAAATCCGTAGGAGCTGTGATAAGGATTCGAACCTATGCGGCTGGTGTTCCCACGCCACAGACGTCGGATCCTATACATTGATGCATCATGTTAGTGTGATTTCTCTCTGAATAATATAATAATAATAATAATAATAATAATAATAATAATAATAATAATATTAATAATAATATTATAATTAATAATAATATTAATAATAATATTAATATAATATTAATAATTAATAATAATTGCCACGTTTCTCAAAATTAAGTGAAATAGGACAGTCATCTACGATACTCTAGCAGTCATTTATTTCTGGAGTTTGGCAGATGACTGCTAGAGCGAGACCTTCACTCTATACCTACGTAGCCACTTGGGCTAGACGGTATAGAGCGATAAGTCTCTCCCTTCATGCAGGTCGGAGTTCAATCCCCAACCGTCCAAGTGGATGGGCACCATTCCTTTTCCCCCGTCCCATCCCAAATCCGTATCCTGACCCCTTCCCAGTGCTATACAGTCGTAATGGCTTGGCGCTTTCTCCCTCTAGTTCCCTTCCCTTGTGATTCGAGAAAGTAAGTCATGATGTTTGTCTTAATTTAACTTAATTATGAATCCCAAAATCAATCCTTCACCCTTCTGTAGATTTAAACAAATCAGTATTTGTCTTATTCAAATACAGTCAAAGCGGCTAGTCAAAGAGGACGTTTGACAAGCCGCCGGCTTCTTGTCCTCGTTGAGGCCACTATAGTATTAGTGACCTTCGGGTCAATTCAGGTCAATTCAGGTATCACCCGACAGGCCGAATCATCCATACTGTCGACAAACTAAATTTTCCTGACCTATAAGTTAATATTATCATTATATTGTTGGTTAATCCACACTGGTCGGCTTACATAAGGTTAATTATAGGTACGCCCTGGTCACCTCGATCTATGCAGTGTTGAATAAATATATAGAAAAAATTAATATATTGAATATAAATATATATGAATAAATATATAGCTATGTTTCATTCACTCATTTTTTTCAGAGGTTCATTCACGGCCTTCTTGGCCTTACCATTGAAGACTTTCGGCGCCGTGCAGAGCAGGGGACCTGCTGCATGGGTGACAGCTTCTTCCCCATATCAACCAACCCTGGCTCGGCGCCCTGGAGAGGCCACTCCAGACCGACAACCAGAGCGCAACTCCATAGTCTCCTGAGACTGACGGAGGCCTGCTACTACAGCACAATGGAGGCCGTTGCAACGTATCTGAAATAAAGATGAACGAAATGGAAACAAAAGAATACTGAAAGTAATATGTGAGGATTTGGGGAGAGGAAGGTAGGGAGGTGCAAGGGAGGTGAGAGGAGTAAGGGAAGAAGTATGGGAGTAGCGAAGAGTGTGGTCAGGTGAAAGGGAAAGTTTGAAAAGGGTTGGAGGGAGAGACTGAGAACACGGACAGGAGTAGAGAGTAGAAGTAGAAGGTAGAAAGGACTGCCACCATTCATTCTAGTTCATTACATACAAGACAAGGAATGAAACTTGTCTGTATCACAAAATTATCAAAGATGATGTTAGCATGTGTCAACTGGAATCATGTACTTGTACAGGCAAGAATCTTTAGGTCAATACACTCAGAATGCTCTACACTCTAACTTGCAACATATCAGAAAATCCAAGATCTAGGAAACAAAATTAAAGACAATTTAAACAATAAATTCATCAATTATATATTTAACATGATAAGTATCACAGTTCAGGCAATTTAACTTTATGTTCACTATGTCAAGATTAATATACAATGTGAGTCACCACACAAGATATTGAGATCACTACGGGTGTCTGCCCCTGCAAATCACAGAAACATAGGGGGCACCGCTCCTGTGCCGGGTAAGTCCACAACGGGCTCACCATAGCCCGTGCTACTTGGAACTTATTCCGAGTAGCTGAATCTATATCAACAACAACAACATGCAAATCACATACACCTTCAGTTTGGAAACAGATCAAATTTGTCACCTTACATTTCAACTCACCAAGTGTCTGAACCTAAGTTGGATAGAGAGTGGGGGGGGGGGGGGTGGAGGGGATTGACAGGCAGAATTCCCCCATCCGGCCGACAGCCTGGTTCAGGCTGCTGTTCAGTCGTCCAGCCTCTTTGTCTACTCTGTTCTCTGCTGATGCTATGCTCTCGAATGCACAGTTCCCTGGGTATTTATGGGGGGACCCTGGAGCTAGCTCTGCCTACTAAGTAGATAGTCTCAGGCCATCTACCTACCCCGCCTGGATAGCGGCTCGTTTGATGAAAAGACACCACCAATCGTCTGCAATTATCAGCTAAGCAGAAGCAAAGGTCAATTCACACGACCTGACCAATGGTTAACTTGTGGTCATTAACACTCTAAGAGATGTGACTTTTTAATTACTACAGGCCAATAGTCTGGCGCCTCAAATCCTGTCTGGCTGACTCATCTTGTACGTAACATAAAATATAATTCAACTAATCACCTTTGTGGTGTTACATCGTGAACGAACCTCCTTTCGAGTCATAACTCCGAAAATGCTCAAGTGATTGAGAAATAAAATAATGATGAATGTATGAATAAGTCAGTATTTGACTTACACGCTCTGAACCCGATGATCATTTATACTGGTTGTTACCTGACATTTTACGTCAGCATAATGATCCTGTAATGTGCTTCATCCTGTCCTCAGGCCAGGCTCGTTAGCGCGACCTATCCTCAGGCCAGGCTCGTTAGCGCGACGGCCGTGCCCCAAGATGCAATGATCAAGTTTAGCGCACTGCCTATTACAAATAGGTTTGTTGTTTTATATTAGTTAAGTATAAATTAAGTTATATAGTTATATAAATATATATTAATTTATATTTATAATATATATTTAATAAATCTATATTATATATTATTATATATATTAAAGCTCTATGTTAGTTAGAAGTAAGTTAGGTTAGGTTTTTAGGTCTGTGGGAGATTATTTGTATTTGTAGTGCGTGGGTGAAGCATTTGCAGCGTTGTGGCTCGAACAGAGGTTGTTAGCGAAGCACGTTCGAGATATGTCCGAACGTTATAAGTGATTACTTATGTCGTGTGTAAGCCGTTTTTTATTCATAAACAGGGGGCTTGGTGGCTTAAGTAACGAGCATTGGCCTTC
This sequence comes from Procambarus virginalis, assembly GCA_020271785.1. NCBI lineage: Eukaryota > Metazoa > Arthropoda > Malacostraca > Decapoda > Cambaridae > Procambarus > Procambarus virginalis. The sequence continues at coordinate 50,256,261 of WNGS01111181.1, forward strand.
GTAGATGAGGCCAGACTGGGACAGCCATTGTCTGACGCCAAAACTCATTACACTTAAAGCTTTTTCTCAATTAACACAATTCACTTACTTCCTATGTGTTCGAAGCACAATCGCTTCATTCACAGTTAACAGCACAGCCCGTCTCATCCACAAAGGCCAAATGCTCGTTAGTCCACCCGCCAAAGCCCTCTTGTTTATAAATGAAAAAATACCTTACACAAGACTTACAATATCTAACATGAATACTTTTCTCGGACAGTGCTTCGTTCACGTCCTCTGTTCGAATCGCATCTGTCTAAATGCTTCGTGTTGTTTTTGATTCAGCTACTCAGAACGAAACGTTGCAAGTAGCACGGGATATGGTGATCCCGTAGTAGACTTACCTGGCAATAGTGCCAGGTAACAGCCTCTAACCACCAGACCTAAACCAAGTCAACTGTTCAACACATTTTAGTGTGTAATAATTTGATAAATATATATATAATTTTTAAATCAAATTAAATATAATTCACTTATATATGCCACATTTTAGATTTTTAAGAATCAGTATTAATACTTTTTAATAATAATTGTAATAGTATTTAATAATGTTGGCAATTACAATTATTATTTGTAATCATTTAATTGAATAATCTGTAATAATTTTTATTCTTTTTTTACTCTTACATGCAAAGCATGCAATGTAAATACAATAAAAACAACACATAATACAGAACAGAACAAAATAAAACAATAGACCACCGGCCAGAAGGGCCGATTGCACAACACAACTAACCACAAACACGATAAATGCATAGAAAAATACAGCACACATCAAGGCACAAAGCATAATACAAAGGCAAACTAGCAATCACAATAACATCACAAACAAAACTTTCATAAAACAAAACATACATCAAAAGGCATAACAGGAAACATAACAGTACAAACAATACATTGCAAACAAAACATTAAGAACAAACACGTACAACAGGTAAAGTAATATGAAAACACCAGGTCAAACGTACAGCACAGAAACAATACAGGAATAAAAACACACCAAACCAGCCGCCCCGTAACAAACAAAGGGCGAGGCCAAAACAAACAACAACAATAAATAAGCAAACCACGCAACCCCCCCAAAAAACAGGTACAAACACAACAAACTACATGCACTGGCCTGAAGGACCGAGAAATAAAACACAAGAAACATCAAGAAACATAACAAGACACTTCACACAGCACCCAACTAAGAATACCAACAAAAACAACAACTACAGGAACATGAAATCAGCGTACATATTTGCTCGGGAACATAGTCCGTGGAAACCGCACATTGTATGCCTCCCAAAGCATCCACGTTTTCCAGGAGGCGTGGCCTAACACTGGGGGCGCCATTTGAACCGGAATCCCGGAAACAAACGCTCGCAGACGTGGAACCCACACAGTGTCCCTCTGGACGCCAGTAGGCGCCACCCGATCCCATACACCCGGAACCCGCCCACCAGTAAAGTCCTCCGGCCGTTCAAGCAGCAGGAACTCAGCAATCCGGGCCACCAGGTCCCCAATGCACGCAGGAGGGGGCTCGACAGAGGGCACCACCACAGGGGCATCAGCGGCCATGGGCTCACCACCAGACGACTGCAGGGAACCACGGCAGCACGCATCCTTTCTCAAAGTCACCACCAGGCCACGCCCAGCACCAGCATCCTCACCACCCCCGGCACCAGAAGCCACCACACTCCACTGCGGAGAGCCCCGGGGCGGGGAAGGAACAGGAAGCACACCCGAGACACAGGCACCAGCCCCAGCAGGCACATGTACCTCCGCCACCACCAACCGTGGAGGCAACGACCCATCTGGAGCCACGCCGTCAACACCAGAAGACCCACAGTCACTGAACTCCCCATCATCAGCCCAGGCAGTAGACGAACGCCTGGAACGTTTGGGCTCCTGTCGGATATCGTCAGAGCCGGAAGCAGATCCAGAAGCACCGGCACCACTAGCCGGACGAACCGACGCCCGACGCAGAACAGCAGCAGCCTCTACCACAGGAGGAACCGGACCACACACAGCAGGAGGCTCCGCAGCCACCCCAGCGCCCAGCACAGCAGGGACCCGAGGCGCGGACGCAGTGCCAGGAACTGCATCCGAAGACGAGGAAGCAGATGGTGATGCTCCACAGGGATGACCAGGAAGGTCCACGGGAGCTGCAGGGCCAGAGACATGGTCAGGAGGAACATCCGACGGCACCGCAACACCCGGAGGAGGGTCTGCTACAACCAGAGGAACTTCGGGTGACGCTGGGGGAGCCTCAGCAGCGAACGGGACGCTCACCTCCTCACCCCTGGAGTCCTCCTCCAGAGGGAGCGGCGGGAAATCCTCTTCACGGAACAAGTTCACGGGCGCGACCAGATCAGCAGTACACCCGGCAGCCTGATGCCCCAACAAGCCACACCGGAAGCAAGTACGGGGTTGTCGGGCATAAAACACCCGCACGTAGTATCCCAACAGGGTCCGAATGTTGGTCTTTACTCCCGAATACGTGCCAGACGAAAGGAAGTTCATCCGCACACTGATGACGGAACAATACCTCTGGAAGAAACGCCGGAGGAGTGTCTCAGGAAACTCCATGGGGGCGCCATGAACACTGATGTACGTCACAGCTCCACTACGGTCCGAAACTGTCACAGACCCAGAGCCTTCCTGCAGCTGCAAAGTACGTCCCTCGTACCTCCGAAGAAAAGCACGGTATACCGCCTCACCCACAAACTTGATGATGACACGGTGAGCAGACACCATCTCAACACCATAAACGTCCCGAACCGGGACTTGAAGCATGTCACTCAACACCACGTCCACCAGCGGGTAACCAGCACGGCCAGTAAACTTCAAGCCGATGGAGTTTAACCGCACTACAGCGGGAATAGGGCCGCCCATCGCAAAACACGCCACGTCCCCACCACCAGGAACAGCAGGGAGGGTAGACACCCCCAGACCCCCTGCCGGCGAAAACGGCAACTACCTCAAACTGCCGGAGCGGTCAAGCGACACGTCCTCACTCAACGGCAGCGCAGGTAGAAACTCTTCTGTAATAATTAATTGATGAATGAGTCTTTTGGGTCGATCCCCGGTTAGGCGAGCCTAGCCTGACGATAGGTTGAATAACCCAAACCCCAATTACTCATCCTAATCACTTTGCCTAATATATGAATATATCATTTGAGTGCAATTAAGAAAGTACTTGTACTATAGCGAATGAAGCGCTTAGCTGCATGAGCCAGGCTGAGGGCGGGGCGCTATACTGCTGAATACAGTATAGCGTTCAGTATAGCATTGCAGTATAGCATTCAGCTGAATGCTGAAGACCATGAGTTCATATCTTTAAATTTCTTTATAAGTTTATATCTCACAGATTTCAAGCTTATTTTCTTTTCTTTTTTGTGGCCCAACTGGAAGGTCTAAACATCGGTAGATCATTTGCCTGCCACGAACACAATTATTTACGTGGTGCCGACATCACGTGACATCTTAGGATCACGTGCTGACAACATCACGTGGGGCTAACGTCTCGTGCTGATTAGATCATTTTCCTGCGATGTTATAATGAATAACAGGAGGGAGGAGGAGAAGGAGGGATTTACATTGTAAACAAACTGAGAATCTTAAGGTCGAAGTTCAGCTTCGTGAAAGTCAATGCGTTGGTGATCATGTGTTTAATTCGTGACTGTTTTATGGTCTATTGGCCCGTAATTCATGATTGTTTCATGGTCTATTGACCCGTAATTCATGATTGTTTCATGGTCTATTGACCCGTAATTCATGATTGTTTCACGGTCTATTGGCCCGTAATTCATGATTGTTGCACAGCCAATTGTCCCGTAGCTATCGAAACTAGGCGAAGAAACTACTTCCCGCACTGGACTCGAAACATCAGGAAACTGGCTGAACAGCCCGTCCTCCAAACAAAGACCCAAAAGTGATTCCATCCACCCGCCAAACCCCCAGCTGTTTATGAATGAAAAACGGTTTACACACGACTCACAACTGATGACGTCCAAACAGTTCCGGAACAAGTGCTTCACTGACGAATTTTGTTCGAACCACAGCGCTGTAAATGCTTCATCCACGTACTACAAATACAAATATTCGCCAACAGGACCTAAACACCTAACCTAACCTACGCCTTACTATACATATAATTTTTATGTTTAAGAATATTAATATATATATTAGAACAAACCAATTTTTAATACACAGTGTGTTAAAATTGATGAATGCGTCTGGGGAGGACGGTCGCTGCTTTAACCAGCCTAGTGTGGGGACGGGTTGTCTGGGGAGGACGACCGCTGCTTTAAGCAGCCTAGTGTGAGGACGGGTTATTTGGGGAGGACGGCCGCTGCTTTAACCAGCCTAGTGTGGGGACGGATTGTCTTAGCTAACGGTGTCTTGCGACAGCCACTAAGAAAATGGTCTATGAATCATTCGTGCTGAACTGGTGCTGTCGTCGTGAGTTAGTACTCATGTACTTTCGCTGTGAGTTGGGTACTCTAGCACTGTCGTCATGAGTTGGTACTTCTGGCGGCCACTGCAGAGTGTGCAAGGTAGACGCCGGGTAGAGTCTCCGTCTTCATCCCAGGCTCTTCACAGTAACACTGACGGTAAGTACTCGTCAAGTACTTACCCTGTAAGTACCCTTCAAGTCCTACCCTGTAAGTACCCTCCTTGGTTGTTTAAGGAGCGCCTCACGCCACATCCCAGCTTGTTTACCAGGTAATCTTTACGTAGCCTCACAGTTTGTAAATGACTTTGTATAATTACCTAATGTACATTTGATCATTTATTTTGCTCTGTTGTATCACTGGAAGTCAGTAATGTACTACAGATATTTACTATTATTATTACATTAGTGGCGGAAGTGGTGACGAAGCACTAAAATTACACAAACAGGGAATACATGAAAAAAAGGAAATAAAATAAAAAACAAAGGGAAAAATCCTCAATGATTTTGAGGATTGAGGACAGAGGATTACAGATCCATCTCGCTGACAAGTATTCCGTGTAAAGTGATGAACAAAGTCATCATGTTCATCACTATTGAACACTTGGAGAGGATGAACTTTTCAACATATGGGCAGTATGGATTTAAAGGGAGGAAAAATCGTGCCTGGCTAACTTGATCAAATTCAAGCACAAAATTACTAAAATAGGACATTAAAAAAAGGAAGGCTGGAATGATTGTATTTTCCTAGATTACAAAAAAAAAATCAAACAAAAGACATTTTAATACGGTTCCTCACGAAGGACTGAGATATTGTCAAGACGGAGAACTAGGAGGGAATAACAGTTAACCTTACCCAGTTCAATCCCTTTAAGGGGAAGGGATTCCTTAAATCCCTTATCAAGTTCAGAGACACTGAACCTGGTAGGGGATTTACAACTTAAAGTACAGATTACAGAGAGTCACAGTCTGAAATGAAGTTTTCTTTATATATATATATATATATATATATATATATATATATATATATATATATATATATATATATATATATATATGTCGTACCTAGTAGCCAGAACTCACTTTTTGGCCTTCTTTGCAAGGCCCGATTTGCCTAATAAGCCAAGTTTTCCTGAATTAATATATTTTCTCTACTTTTTTTCTTATGAAATGATAAAGCTACTCATTTCATTACGTATGAGGTCAATTATTTTTTATTGGAGTTAAAATTAACGTAGATATATGACCGAACCTAACCAACCCTACCTAACCTAACCTAACCTATCTTTATAGGTTAGGTTAGGTTAGGTAGCCGAAAAAGTTAGGTTAGGTTAGGTAGTCGAAAAACAATTAATTCATGAAAACTTGGCCTATTAGGCAAATCGGGCCTTGCATAATAGGCTGAGAAGTGCGTTCTGGCTACTAGGTACGACATATATATATATATATATATATATATATATATATATATATATATATATATATATATATATATATATATATATATATATATACAAGAACTCCCAGTTTCTTGAACAGCCACTAGCACGCATAGGGTTTCGGGCAGGTCCTTGAGTGAGCTCTTACGACTGACCCCGAGGAAGTGAGCTCGTACGACTGACCCCGAGGAAGTGAGCTCGTACGACTGACCCCGAGGAAGTGAGCTCGTACGACTGACCCCGAGGAAGTGAGCTCGTACGACTGACCCCGAGGGAGTGAGCTCGTACGACTGACCCCGAGGGAGTGAGCTCGTACGGCTGACCCCGAGGGAGTGAGCTCGTACGACTGACCCCGAGGGAGTGAGCTCGTACGGCTGACCCCGAAGGAGTGAGCTCGTACGACTGACCCCGAGGGAGTGAGCTCGTACGGCTGACCCCGAGGGAGTGAGCTCGTACGACTGACCCCGAGGGAGTGAGCTCCTACGGCTGACCCCGAGGGAGTGAGCTCGTACGACTGACCCCGAGGGAGTGAGCTCCTACGGCTGACCCCGAGGGAGTGAGCTCGTACGACTGACCCCGAGGGAGTGAGCTCGTACGACTGACCCCGAGGGAGTGAGCTCGTACGACTGACCCCGAGGGAGTGAGCTCCTACGGCTGACCCCGAGGGAGTGAGCTCGTACGACTGACCCCGAGGGAGTGAGCTCGTACGACTGACCCCGAGGGAGTGGACTCGTACGACTGACCCCGAGGGAGTGAGCTCGTACGGCTGACCCCGAGGGAATGAGCTCGTACGGCTGACCCCGAGGGAGTGAGCTCTTACATACTATTGTTTGCAGACAACGCAAAACTAATGAGGCATTTTAAGCCCGAGGAGAACTGCAGAAGATTATATGATGCTTATGACAAACTACATAAGTGGGCAAACAAATGGTTTCTAGAATTCAAATCCAACAAGTGTAATGGGATGAAGACGGAAAAGGGAGAAAGGTAACCCAGAAGTTATCTACACATCAGGGGGGATGGTAACTACAGGAGTCGGAGAGAGGAAAAGGATTTGGGAGAGGATATAATTCCAAAACAATCTCTCGGAGCCCACGTAAACAGGATAACATCAGCAGCATATGGGACGCTGGCAAACATTTCTAACGTCGTTTAGAAACCTAAACCACATTTCTTTCAAGGCAACCTACAGAGACTTTGTCAGACCAATACTGGAATGTGCAGCATCGGCCTGTAATCAACATCTTTTCAATAGTAATACCAAAATTGACAAAATATGCAAAAGTGTGAAACAGGATCAGTACCAGAGCAAAGAAGGCTGAACTGTTTGGATAGGTTAAGGGAACTAGACCTCACAACCCTGGAAGAAAGATGAAACAGAGGGGATATAACCACGACATACAAAGTAGAGAAAGTAGAACTAGAGGATATAAAAGGAAAGGAAATGAATCAAAGAAATAGATTAAGGTACAAGGGTACAGGGTAGAAATACTACCTTGTACAGGTTGTCCTTAAGAGGTCGTAAGTGGTCCGCCACTTTAAGGACAGACTAGATAAAGAATTCGAACATCAGATGAGATCAATTATAACACAATGGCCGCAACAGGGGCTAGTGAATGGGGGGGGGCATAAACAGCTAGACCTCTCTTACGCTTACACACACACACACACACACACACACACACACAACACACACACACACACACACACACACACACACACCCACACACACACCACCACACACACACACGTGTGTGGTGTGTGTGTGAGCTAAATCATGGAGAGATAAATTGGGAATCAAGGAATCCCCATGGAGGGACGAACGTGGGGAGCAAAATTAGTAGATGTTATAGACAGGATTTCCTAACCAGCATGTGAAGGAAGACACAAGGGAAAGAGGAGGAGATGCACCGAGCCTATTAGACCTGATTTTCACCCCGAACGTAGAAGATATCGAGAATTTGGAGCATGAAATACCTCTAGGGGCCAGTGACCATTGTGTCCTAGTCTTTGACTACATGATGGAATTCAAACTTGTGACCATGGGACAAGAGATTCTGGGAAAGGATAGTTGACTACAGGAAAGGGAACTATAGGAGGATAAGGGACTATCTGGAGAAGTGCAATGGAGGAAGAAATTAGAGGAAAAACAGTCCAAGATATGATGGACCTAGTCATACAGAAATGCCCAAGAGCGGAAGAGAGATTTATACCAACAGTAAAGGGAAAAATAAGAAGGAATATAATACCCATGGTTTAATAGACAGTTCAGGAAGCAAAAATGGCCAGCAGCGGAGTGGAGGAAATACAGAAGACAAAGGACAGAGGACAACAGGATCAGATGCAACAGAGCTAGGAACGATTACATTAACATCAGACGGACATCGGAAAGGGACTATGAGAACGATATTGCAATCAAAGCGAAAAAACACACCTAAGCTACTACACAGTCATATAAGAAGAAAAATGTCGGTGAACGACCAAGTGACAAGACTAAGGAAGGCAGAGGGGACATATACTGAAAGTGACAAGGAATCTGTGAGGCACTGAATGCCAGTTTCCATGGAGTGTTCACTACCGAGCCTGAGCAGCTCCCATTGTTGGAAGGGGTTACCCTAGATGAAAGACTATCAGATATAGAGGTGACAGTAAGGAGGTAATGAAACAGTTGACAAATCTAGATGCATCTAAGCAGTAGGACCAGACAAAGTATCACCGTGGATACTAAAAGAGCAGCGCAGGCCCTCAGCGTGCCTCTGGCAATGATCTTTAATGAGTCACTTATGTCGGGAGAATTGCCCAGTTGCTGGAAGAGGCAAATGTCGTGCCGATCTTCAAGAAAGGCGATAGGGAGGAGGCACTTAACTATAGACCTGTATCACTGACAAGCATCCCCTGTAAAATACTGGAAAGAATAATTAGGCTACGACTGGTTGCACACCTGGAGAACATTAGGTTTGTGAACAAGCATCAACATGGGTTCTGGACAGGGAAATCGTGCCTAACAAACCCTCTGGAATTCTATGATAAAATAACGAGGATAAGACAGGACAGAGATGGTTGGGCAGACTGCATATTTCTGGACTGCCAAAAAGCTTTGATACAGTACCGCACATGAGACTGCTATTCAAACTCGAGAGGCAGGCGGGGTAGGGGGAAAGGTCCTAGCATGGATAAGGAACTACCTAACAGGAAGGAGCCAAAGAGTTACGGTAAGGGGCGAGAAGTCGGACTGGCGAACAGTAACAAGTGGAGTACCACAAGGATCGGTGCTGGGACCATTCTATTTCTTGTATATGTTAAACGACATGTTTACGGGTGTAGAGTCCCTACATGTCGATGTTTGCGGATGACGCAAAGTTGATGAGAGAGTTGTGACAGATGAGGATTGCAGGATCCTCCAAGGGACCTGAACAGGTTGCAGAGATGGTCAGAAAATGGCTACTGGAATTCAACACGAGCAAATGTAAAGTTATGGAAATGGGACTAGGAGATAGGAGACCAAAGGGACAGTACACAATGAAGGGGAACAGCCTACCTGTGACGACGCGCGAAGAGACCTGGGTGTGGACGTAACACCTAATCTATCTCCTGAGGCACTATAAATAGGATAACGACAGCAGCGTACTCTACACTGGCAAAAGTTAGAACATCATTCAGAAACCTAAGTAAGGAGGCATTTAGGGCTCTTTACACGCCTACGTGAGGCCAGTCTTAGAGTATGCCGCCTCATCATGGAGTCCCCATCTAAAGAAGCACATAAGAAACTGGAAAGGTTCAGAGGTTTGCAACGAGACTCATCCCAGCTACGAGGGATGGGGTATGAGGAGCGCCTGGGGGAACTATGCCTTACGACACTAGAAAGAAGAAGGGAGGGGGGACATGATAGGAACGTATAAAATACTCAGAGGGATTGACAGAGTGGACATAGACGAAATGTTCACACGGAATAGTAACAGAACGAGGGGACATGGATGGAAGTTAGAAACTCAGATGAGTCACAGAGATGTTATGAAGTTTTCTTTTAGCGTGAGAGTAGTGGGAAAATGGAATGCACTTAGGAACAGGTTGTGGAAGCCAATACTATTCATAATTTTAAAAACCAGTATGATAGGGAAATGGGATAGGAGTTCATTGCTGTAAACAACTAATGCTCGAAAGGCGGGATCCAAGAGTCAATGCTCGATCCTGCAGACACATATAGGAGTACATATAGGTGAGTACACACACACACACACACACACACACACACACCCACACACACACACACACCACACACACACACACACCACCACACACACACACCACCACCCACACACACACACAAACACCACCA
>WNGS01111181.1:50290561-50306109 GCA_020271785.1 Procambarus virginalis
ATGACTTTAATTCTCACAGAATCCTTCACAGTAACACGACGCATTCCACCAAGGACACACTTGTTTACATCCTTGCCACTCACGGCAAAACTTGTAATGACTTCCCAGTAAATTATCCACCAATAATTCACAACTTTACCACAACACAACAGTAAAATAAGCGCTGGCCAATATAATAATAGAATTATTTATAACCAAGGGAAACCTCCCTGTTACCACTTTCACTGCTGAGAAAGGGAATCAAATTACAGCGAATTACATACACGGCACATAGAAAAAAAAATGGAAACAAGTAAAGAACACTTTACTCCACCACTGAATGTGTCTATGTGTCCTCACATACGTCAACCTCACAGTTGGGCTCCACCTCAACTTGATGACGTCAAACAGGGTAACTCACACTTCTCCAATTCCCATTCACCTCACTAGGTGGTCGACAGGGACAGAGGACAGACGGAACACTGGGTGCGAAACCAGCTTCAGAGTTTTATTGCCCAAAACGGAAACAGTGTACTTACATCAATCTCGCGGGCCCGCCGCACACACTCACATATACATACACGTCAACCTCAATCCCACTCTGCTGCTGCTACTGGATGATGACGTAGCGTCCTCACTTCGTACACGTGGTCGGTTGAAACACGGGGTCCTAGACCACGGGGTAGCTCCACACACAGAGACCAGGTGGCGCGGACACGCCGGCTTAAGACAGCCAGGGGTGAGCACACAACAGATCACACACTCAGACACAGCTGGAATGCGGTACCACGCCCATCCACTTGACACGGTACCCTAGGATACGACGGTACACGGTGTTACACGGCACGATGGTACACAAGACAGAGTCCTTCACTGTTCACTGCTAATTCCTCGAAATTATGAATTTAAGGTTTCTCTCCTAACACTGAAACTTCTCTAGCTCGTCTCACTGCGGTACCTTCAAGCTAAGATACGACAGACGGCGGATGTCACTAACACACGACAATAACAGCCTCACTCATTCAGTTACTCTGAGATAGCGTCTCACGATCACGCGGCTTAGATGACAAAGTTCACACTGATAAATCGTTGAAAACACCTTTCCGCGGGGCCGGATTCTTACTGACAGCACCTGGAAAGATAGCAAGACGATGAGCGTGACTTTAGTAACGTTGCAGGTGGTATTTCCCGGTGCTTGGCCTTAGCACGAGAAAGTACGTCCTTCTCTAGCAACGTTCTTGGTAAGAATAATTATTTTGGCGCCAAGACGGCCTAGGGTGCTCATGCGGTACTCCTCAGCATTTTGACCAATCACAGTTCAGCATTCCTGAGGCCCAAATTAAGCGCCTTGGCCAATGGCATACCTGCCTCACGACGCTGCCCCCTCTCTCACGAGGTGGACCCGTGATGTGGGGGTGCAGTCTACAGCCGTTAACCGCCCAAACCTCCCCCTCTACACTTGATGTACAAAAATTTCCCTGCAATCAACTCCTCCTGTAATTTCCTTCACAGATCTGATACAGCGATCAGAATGACATCAGTGGCTAGCAAATGTCACGGGCTGTCTAACGGCACTCAACACGACTGTGGAAAAGTTATATTCAGAAAGTTGAATCATGGTGAGTCTGGCCCTGGCCCTCCAGTAGGGGACAGACGTGTTGCCTTGGCGCTCCGGCAGTTGGTGTTGTTTACCAATTTGGCCGGTTGGGGGCGGGTATGTGTCTGCCCGCCTGTGCTGACGTGGAGTTACGATGGGGGTCCCTTTCCCCCCTGTCGTCCGGGCTCAGTCTGTGGGACTTGAATTCTCTGTGCAGGCCAGTTACCTGGAGATTGCGCTTGCTTGTGATTTGCTATCTGTCCCTGTGTTAGCAATTTATAGGGTCGAGTTGGTAACCGCCCGTCGGGCGATAGTGAAATTCACGGAGGAGATGGCGTATCGCGATTTTCTCCGACGATACGAGGGACGGACATTATCCCTGCCGGATGGTGCGGGCACTGTGACCCTCTCTGATCGCAGTGGTGCCCTCACTAATGTTAGTGTGCATGGAGCTCCCTTGGAGTTTCTGGAGGGGTCTGCCATGGCGGTATTTCGGCCGGTTTGGCACAGTGGTTAGTGTGCGGGTGAACGTGGTGTCTTCCAGTCCACTTAAAGGTGTGAGGACTAACATTCGCACCCTGGGCATGAGACTCCAGGCAGATATTCCGTCCTCTGTGCGCCTTATGGGGTACAACGTTCGGGTGTTTTATGCCCGCCAGCCGCGGACGTGTTATCGTTGTGACCTTTTGGGCCATCAGGTTGCTGACTGTTCTGCACCTGCCGTTGCACCAGTGAATCTCTTCAGTGAGGAGGATTTACCGCTTCTTCCTGTGGGGGATGATTTGGTGGATGTGGACGTCTCTTTGGCTGAGGAGGTGCCCACTGTGTCAGCTGTTGCTCTGCCTATTGCGCCCCCTGTTGTTGTCTTATCTCCTCCGGAGGTTGTGTCCTCGCCTGGTGCTCAGCCTGCTCTGTTTGGTGTCCCTGAGCCTCTTCTGACTGCCGTCTGCTCGGACCCCTTGTCTTCCAGTTCTTCCTCTGTTGTGTCTGTCCCGGTCCCTGCACCCTCGCCATCTGTTCCGGCTGTGCTGGGAGCTGGGGATGGATCCAGCGTTTCCTCCTTTGCCTGGCCTGTCGCTGAGTCTGCCTCCGGGTCTGATGATGTGCGGCCCGAGCCTAAGCGTTCCCGGCGTTCTTCTGCGTGGGCTGAAGTTGGCGACTTCGACGAGTGTGGTCCTTCCGTTGACGGGGGGTGGCTCTGGTTGTGGTGCACACTACGGTGGTGGCGGAGGTGCACTTGCCTGAGGATGCCGGTGCCGGTGTTTCGGCCTCCCCTTCTGGTCTGGTGTCCGAGGGTCCTGCTTCAGGTGCGTTGCCTGCGTCGGATGGCTCCAGTTCTTCGTGGGGAGTGGTTCCCCCTGCTGTGGTTGGTGGGAGCGGGGTGGCCTGGTGATGGTGTTGAGAAAGGATGCTCGCTCTAGGTGTTCTGTGGCCCCTTCCTCGTTACCCGTTTCCTCGGCAGCGGTCATGCCGTCTCTTCCGTCTCCAGCAGTCTCTTCCGTCTCCAGCAGTCTTTTCTGTGTCTCCTGCAGTCTCCGCGGAGGTGCTACCGTCTCATCGTCCGGCCCCTGCTCCTATGTGTGCGACGGCGTGGCAGTCTCGGCAGCCCTCGTCCACTTTTCCAGTGTCATCTGCTTCCTCGAAGGGCGTGGATGGCGCTCCCCGGCATCGTTATGCGACTTGCGTCAGTGACCTCGGGCGTTGGCCGATGCCGCCCGATATGGATGTTCCTGAGTTTATGATACCCCCTCGGCAGCAGGGGATCAAAAACCCTACCAACCTTGAAGATTTAGTCTGGGAAGCTTACAAGGAGAAGTATCCTCAAGATTTTTTCCCGGAGAAGTACATTTCTCACATTGTTCCTCGCAAATGATTTCTGTGTATTCTGTGTTTCCTGTTGTGTGCATGGTTGTGGGGTGCAGATGGGGTGTGTGTGTGAGTGAGTGGGGTGGGTTTTGTTTCCCGGTTCCTGTGTGCTCCGGTTTGTGTTGTGGGTTCTCTTTGTATGGCTGGTGGGTGGGTGTGCGGTTCCTGTGCGTTTGTGTGTTCGGTTGTGGATGTCGTGTGCGCTTGTTTGTCATATTGTGTGCCCTTCAGGCTGTTGGCGTGTACTCTTTGTTCTGTTTTGCCATTTTGTTTTGCCTTCCGTTTGTTATGGCGGATCTGTTTTCTTTATTGCTATTATTCTTATTCTTGTATGTTTCTCGCCTCTCCGTATGTGTTTGAGGTGTTAGTAGGCTTGTTTTGTGTGCATTTTGTTCTGGGGTTTTCCCCTATGTTTGTCTTCCACTGTGTTTATATTTGTGTTATGTTTGTATATGCATTTTTGTTTTGTGGCCAGCCCTTCTGGCTGGTCTTCTCTTGATTTGTTCCTTTGTCCGTGTACATATGTGTGCTTTGTGCTTTGTACCTTTGTGCTATGTTGTATTTGTTTCTGCTTTTATTGTAACTTATACGCATGCTTGCATGTAAAAATAAAAATAAAAATAAAATAAAACTTGTTTACAGTTTACACACGGTACAACACAGTACATCACAGTACATCCTTGCCACTCACGGCAAAACTTGTAAATGACTTCCCCAGTAAATTATCCACCAATAATTCACAACTTTACCACAACACAACAGTAAAATAAGCGCTGGCCAATAAAATAATAGAATTAATTATAACCAAAGGAAACCTCCCTGTTACCACTTTCACTGCTGAAAAGGGAATCAAATTACAGCGAATTACATACACGGCACATAGAAAAAAAATGGAAACAAATAAAGAGCACTTTACTCCACCACTGAATGTGTCTGTGTCCTCACACACGTCAACCTCACAGTTGGGCTCCACCTCAACTTGATGACGTCAAACAGGGTAACTCACACGTCTCCAATTCCCATTCACCTCACTAGGTGGTCGACAGGGACAGAGGACAGACGGAACACTGGGTGCGAAATTAGCTTCAGAGTTTTATTACCCAAAATGGAAACAGTGTACTTACATCAATCTCGCGGGCCCGCCGCACACACTCACATACATACACGTCAACCTCACTCCCACTGCTGCTGCTGCTGGATTATGACGTAGGCGTCCTTACTTCGTACACGTGGTCGGTTGAAACACGGGGTCCTAGACCACGGGGTAGCTCCACACAGAGACCAGGTGGCGCGGACACGCCAGCTTAAGACAGCCAGGAGTGCGCACACAACAGATCACACACTCAGACACAGCTGGAATATCGGTACCACGCCCATCCACTGACACGGTACCCTAGGATACGACGGTACACGGTGTTACGCGGCACGACGGTACACGAGACAGAGTCCTTCACTGTTCACTGCTAATTCCTCGGAATTATGAATTTAAGGTTTCTCTCATAACACTGAAACCTTCTCTAGCTCGTCTCACTGCGGTACCTTCAAGCTAAGATACGACAGACGGCGGATGTCACTAACACACGACAATATCAGCCTCACTCAGTGCAGTTACTCTGAGATAGCGTCTCACGATCACGTGGCTTAGATGACAAAGTTCACACTGATAAATCGTTGAAAACATCTTTCCGCGGGGCCGGATTCTTACTGACAGCACCTGGAAAGATAGCAAGACGATGAGCGTGGCTTTAGTAACGTTGCAGGTGGTATTTCCAGGTGCTTGGCCTTAGCACGAGAAAGTACGTCCTTCTCTAGCAACGTTCTTGGTAAGAATAATTATTTTGGCGCCAAGACGGCCTAGGGTGCTCATGCGGTACTCCTCAGCATTTTGACCAATCACAGTTCAGCATTCCTGAGGCCCAAGCGCCTTGGCCAATGGCATACCTGCCTCACGACGCTGCCCCCTCTCTCACGAGGTGGACACGTGATGGGGGGGTGTAGTCTCCAGCCGTTAACCCCCATACCTCCCTCTCTACACTTGACGTACAAAAATTTCCCTGCAATCAACTCCCTCCTGTAATTTCCTTCACAGACCTGATACAGCGATCAGAATGACATCAATGGCTAGCAAATGTCACGGGCTGTCTAACGACACCCAACACGACTGTGGAAACGTTATATTCAGAAAGTTGAATCACGGTGCACATCACTGGTGCACTACTGGTGCACTGGTAACAGAGTCTATTTCATGTGGTCTCCATCTCATGTTGGCCTCCGAATGCATGATAGAGCTGATAAGTTAGCCAAAGAATCTGCCTTTAAAGGAGCCGTTGAGTGTAACCTTGGATTGTCAATGAGCAATCTGAGAGCAGCAGTACACCGAGAACTTCAACAAGATCTTGTAGATCTGAGGCAAAGTGAAATTGACACCAGTAATTCCATCTATCATCATACTATCATGCAAGAGGAGCCACACATCTATGGATCATCCAATAAAATCAGCAGACTTCTAGATGTTACTGCTGCTCGGCTTAGACTCGGTTACAAGTATCTCTGGGAATTCTCATTATCTGCCGATGTAGACCTGACCAAATGTAAACTGTGTCAACAAAATTATTCGCACACCCTCCGTCACTATGTGATGGAGTGCGAAAAGATACGTGAATTTAGAGACAATTCTATAACCAATGTTCCAGCGATGTGTAAATATTTCATTCAAAATGATCTGCTACCAGAAATTTTAGCCAAATATCCCAGTTTGCTAACTGTAGGTAGTAACTGAGTGATTGTAACCTATCCACCGCTGCCCACTGGATGGGGGCGGTGTGCAGGACAAACAAAAATTTTGACACTAGCTCTTCACATATGTCAGTTGCTTAATTTAGAACCTGTACTTGAGGTCGATCTCGAACCCATTGTTGATGTGACGACTTACATTGAATTTTGTAACTAGCTCATCAAGATTGTAACTTGCTTAGCTAAATGAATTGTGGGGTTCAGTCCCTGAGCCATTATGTGCCTCTGTAACCCTTTCCACTACCGCCCACAAGATGGGTATGGGGTGCATAATAAATGAACTAAACTAAAACTGGTGCACTATGCAATTTCGTACTTCATCCAGTGCACGAGAGAGCAGGAAAAATCTGTCTCCTGACATCAAGTAGCGTGGCCCTGCGTGGGGCATAATGCCGCATCAGGGGGCCCAGCATGGGCATGGTGTGCAAAGGGGGGCCCGGCATAGCTTACCTGGATGCTGAGGGGCCCAGGGCAGGGCATGGAGCTGCAGCGTGGGGCCCGGCACGGGGCATGGTGATGCATTGTGGGCCCGAACCGGGGCACAGTCAAGTAGTGTGGCCCAGCATGGGGCATAGGCAAGTGGTGTGGCCCAACACAGGGCATAGTCAAGGTGTGGCCCATCATGAGTCATAGTCAAGTTGTGTGGCCCGGCAGGGGCATAGTCAAGTAGTGTGGCCCGGCATGGGGCATAGTCAAGTAGTGTTGCCCAACACAGGGCATAATCAAGGTGTGGCCCGGCATAGGGCATAGTCAAGTGGTGTGGCCCGGCAGGGGCATAGTCAAGTGGTGTGGCCCGGCAGGGGCATAATCAAGTGGTGTGGCCCGGCATGGGGCATAGTCAAGTGGTGTGGCTCAGCATGGGCATAGTCAAGGTGTGGCCCGGCATGGGGCATAGTCAAGGTGTGGCCCGGCATGGGGCATAACCAAGGTGTGGCCCGGCATGGGGCATAGTCAAGGTGTGGCCCGGCATGGGGCATAGTCAAGGTGTGGCCCGGCATGGGGCATAACCAAGTAGTGTGGCCCAACACAGGGCATAGTCAAGGTGTAGCCCGGCATGGGGCATAGTCAAGGTGTGGCCCGGCATGGGGCATAGTCAAGGTGTGGCCCGGCATGGGGCATAGTCAAGGTGTGGCCCGGCATGGGGCATAGTCAAGGTGTAGCCCGGCATGGGCATAGTCAAGGTGTGGCCCGGCATGGGGCATAGTCAAGGTGTGGCCCGGCATGGGGCATAACCAAGTAGTGTGGCCCAACACAGGGCATAGTCAAGGTGTAGCCTGGCATGGGGCATAGTCAAGGTGTGGCCCGGCATGGGGCATAACCAAGTAGTGTGGCCCAACACAGGGCATAGTCAAGGTGTAGCCCGGCATGGGGCATAGTCAAGGTGTGGCCCGGCATGGGCATAACCAAGTAGTGTGGCCCAACACAGGGCACAGTCAAGGTGTAGCCTGGCATGGGGCATAACCAAGTAGTGTGGCCCAACATGGGGCATAGTCAAGGTGTGGCCCGGCATGGGGCATAGTCAAGGTGTAGCCTGGCATGGGGCATAACCAAGTAGTGTGGCCCAACATGGGGCATAGTCAAGGTGTAGCCTGGCATGGGGCATAACCAAGTAGTGTGGCCCAACACAGGGCATAGTCAAGGTGTAGCCTGGCATGGGGCATAACCAAGTAGTGTGGCCCAACACAGGGCATAGTCAAGGTGTAGCCTGGCATGGGGCATAACCAAGTAGTGTGGCCCAACACAGGGCATAGTCAAGGTGTAGCCTGGCATGGGGCATAACCAAGTAGTGTGGCCCAACATGGGGCATAGTCAAGGTGTGGCCCGGCATGGGGCATAGTCAAGTGGTGTGGCCCGGTATGGGCCTATGGATGCAGCGGGGGGTGGGGAGGCAGCGTGGGCATAGAGAGCAAAGGGGCCGCCTTGGGGCAAGGTGAAGCAGTGTGACCCAGCATGGGGCTAAGAGAGGCAGGTGGGGTAACCCCCATCAGATCCAAAGAGAAGGCCGGACGACAGAGGAAGGATGCAATAAGAAGGTAGCGACATGGAGGACAGATGAGCCCAGTATGTAGCCTGATGCAGCAGGTAGGCCCGGAGGCCCAATAGAGCCCGGAGGGCGGAATAGAGCCCGAAGGCCGGGAATAGCACCCGTAGACCGGAGATAGAGCCCGTAGGCCAGGACTAGAGCCCGGAGGCCAGCATGGGGAACGGAGGCCAGATAGAGCCCGCAGTCCTGGAATAGAGCCCGCGGTCCTGGAAGAGAGCCCGGAGGCCTGTAGAGGGCCCATGGGCCGGGAAAAGAGAGCCCCGATTCGCTCATCCACGTGGGAGTGAGCGCTGCCACGCACGTGGCGCGCCGTTAACCCGCAGGCGTAGGGGGACCCTCGCACGTGCGCGAGACGTAGGAGGGGCCAACAAGGCAACTAGGCCGGGAAATAGAGGGAGCTAGGGAAGCACAGAGGCTGAGGCAAGCAGCGTGGCCCGGTGCGGGGCATATGGGCCCAACCCGGGGGCATAAGGAAGCTGCGGGCCCCCGTATGGGGCCCGGGAAGAGAACAAAAACCCCCGTGGCCCACACGGGCAGAGAAGTGCTAGCTAAGGCGGCCCGTATCCTGCAAGGATACGCGCCCTGGGGAACACAGGCGCTGGGCGCATGCCTGGAATCACTATGGGTGGTCCTGACTAGGGTGGGAAACACAAAAGGAAACCCCACCAGGGGTGAGGAAATGACTGTACCTTAGGGTGTCTGGTGCGAGGCAAGAGGTTCCGGCAGGGTCATACTGTGAGGTCGATGGGCTCGCATCCACGATGTCGGACAGGCAGAGTTTCGGGGCCGTGGCAGCCGTTTGGGTCCATGTTGAGCTGGGAAACACTGTCCAAGTCCGTCGAAACCTCGTCGGTGCTGGGTGGCTGAGTCCATGTGTGTGGCGAGGCAAGGACGGCCAGCTGAGTTATCACTAAGTTGCTGAGTTACCCCAAGTTTAAACAGACTAAGTCCATGTTGGACTGGCAAGCAGGCAGGTCCACGTGGTGTCGTGTCGGCGGTGGAGCGCTTTTTCGCTTGTGTCACAGGCGGCGGCTGGCGTTGAACAGAGGTCGTGACCTCTGCACGCGTTCTTATGTACCCCCCGTTGCTGTGCGAGCGGCGCGCGGCACAAAGCAAGAGTCTTATGTTTTTCTCCTCCCCAGAAACTCCACCGCTTTCCTGCACTGCCCATTTCTCCCACCCTACCCATCAACATTAGTGTTTCTCAGGGCAGCATACTTGGCCCTCTCCTCTTTCTCATCTACATTAATGACCTTCCAAATGCCTCTCAACGCCTCAAACCAATTCTATTTGCTGGCACAACCTTCATTTTCTCCAATCCTGACCCTCTTGCTCTAAATGACACAGTGAATGCTGAACTAAATAAAGTCCATCTTTTGCTAACTGCCAACAAACTCACCCTTAACATTGACAAAACTTTCTATATTTTGTTTGCCAATAAATCCTCTAATCAAATTAATCTAATAATAAACACTACCCAAATTAGTAACAAAGTAGATAGCAAATTCCTTGATGTTCTCATCGATAACAAGCTGAATTTCCAGTTACATATTCTTAATATAAAAAAAAATCTAAAACTGTTGGCATTCTTTCTAAGATCAGATATTATGTACCTCGCCCTGGTTACCTGGTTGACACCTGGTTGATGGGGATCTGGGAGTTCTTCTACTCCCCAAGCCCGGCCCGAGGCCAGACTTGACTTGTGAGAGTTTGTGCCACCAGGCTGTTGCTTGGAGCGGCCCGCAGGCCCACATACCCACCACAGCCCGGTTGGTCCGGCACTCCTTGAAGGAAACAATCTAGTTTCCTCTTGAAGATATCCACGGTTGTTCCTGTAATATTTCTGATGCTTGCTGGTAGGACGTTGAACAACCGTGGACCTCTGATGTTCATGCAGTGTTCTCTGATTGTGCCCATGGCACCTCTGCTCTTCACTGGTTCTATTCTGCATTTTCTTCCATGTCGTTCACTCCAGTACGTTGTTATTTTACTGTGCAGATTTGGGACCTGTCCCTCCAGTACTTTCCATGTGTATATTATTTTATATCTCTCTCGTCTCCTTTTTAGTGAGTACATTTGGAGAGCTTTGAGACGATCCCAAATATTTAGGTGCTTTATCTCGTCTATGCATGCCGTATATGTTTTCTGTATTCCATCAATTTCAGCAATCTCTCCTGCTCTGAAGGGGGAAGTGAGTACCGAGCAGTACTCAAGACGGGACAACACAAGTGATTTGAAGAGTACAACCATTGTGATGGGATCTCTGGACTTGAAGGTTCTCGTAATCCATCTTATCATTTTTCTGGCTGACGCAATACTTGCTTGGTTATGCTCCCTAAACGTTAGGTCGTCGGACATCATTATTCCCAAATCCTTGACATGCTGTTTTCCTACTATGGGCAGATTTGAGTGTGTTTTGTACCCCGTATTATGTTTAAGATCCTCATTTTTGCCGTATCTGAGTACCTGGAGTTTATCACCGTTAAACATCATGTTATTTTCTGCTGCCCAATCGAAAACTTTGTTAATATCTGTTTGTAGTTTATCAAGGATGACACGAAGCTGTGACTTGTGTTTTGTCTATTGATTGTCTGTTACTCTTTGTGTTCTGTTAGACAGGAAATTGAGTATCCAGCGTCCTACTTTACCAGTTATACCCATTGACCTCATTTTGTGTGCAATCACTCCATGGTCACATTTGTCGAATGCCTTTGCAAAATCTGTGTATATGACATCTGCATTATGTTTTTTCTAATGCCTCCGTGATTTTGTCATAGTGGTCAAGTAGCTGTGAGAGGCATGATCTTCCTGCTCTAAATCCATGTTGTCCTGGATTGTGGAGGTCATTGGTTTCCATGAATCTAGTGACCTGACTCCTGATCACTCTCTCAAATACTTTTATTATGTGGGACGTTAGTGCCACTGGTCTATAATTCTTTGTCAATGCTTTGCTACCACCCTTGGGTAGATGGGCAATGTTTGCTGCTTTAAGCGCATCTGGTATCTCCCCTGTGTCCAAGCTCGTCCTCCACACTATACTGAGCGCCTGTGCTACTGGCACTTTGCATTTCTTTATAAATATTGAATTCCATGAGTGTGGACCCAGGGCTGAGTGCATGGGCATATTGTCAATTTCTCTTTCAAAATCTGCCACGCTCGTGCTGATATCAGTTATATTTACAGGTGTTTGAGTATCTTTCATAAAGAAATTGTCCGAATCTTCCACTTTCATGCTGAGTATCGGAGTGCTAAACATGTCCTCATACTGCTTTTTTAGGATTTCACTAATTTCTTTGTCATCCTCAGTGTATGATCCTTCGCTAATACGAATAGGTCCAATACTGGCAGTGGTTTTCGCTTTTGATTTAGCATATGTGAAGAAATATTTTGGGTTTTTCTTTATTTCTTGAATTGCTTTCTGTTCTAGTTACCTTTCTTCAGTTTGATAGGAATGCCTCAGTCTCTGTTCGATTTCTTCAATCTCCCTGTTTAAATTATTTCCTCTCTGTATGGAGAGTCGTGTCTGCTTAAGCATTTCCTTTAATTTCTTCCTCCTTTTGTAATGTCGTCTGCGTTCTCTTTCTACATTGGACCTCTTTCTGGCTTTCCTCAAAGGAACATGTTTCAGACAGACTTCATATGCTTCAGAAGTCAGTTTTTCTATTCCTTGTGTAGGATTTTTATTTCTTAGGACATTTTCCCATTGAATGTTTGTAAGTTCCCTGTTTATTTTCTCCCAGTCTATCCTTTTATTATTAAAACTTATTATTAAAATTTATTATTATCAGGGCCCTGCCCTGATAACATTCTAATACTCTTTCATCTATCCTTATCTCAATGAAGGACCGCCTCCTCCAGTCTTCCCTGACCAACGACCAAGCATTTCACAGTTTACAAGCTGCAACAGGTGACACATTGATACAAATAACCAAAATTAAGACCGAGGGAACCCAACCAGGACAAATCGACATCCTTCAAAAGCTGGAAAAGCAAATAAATCTCTTCCAGATGCACCAGGCGGCCTCTGAAGACGACCTAGAGCATCAGCAACTTCACGACTCTCTGATAATTAGCTCTGCTGATCTACCAGATGAACAACAAGGTGAGATCTGCTGTAATGTCGCCAGTGAACTAATTAAGTCAAAGATCAAAGTCAACGTTGATATCAAATCAGCTGTCAGGATAGATAAAAACAGTCCCCGCAGCTCTAAGGGAATGCTTATCAAACCTGCAAATCCGGCTGCTAAGTATGACCTCTTGCAATCAGCAGTTAAGCAAAGGACTAACCTTTATATAAATGAGTGCCTTACCAAACAGCGCGGATCCCTTCTCTACAGAGTACGTAAAATTCGCAAAAAAGCATGTGTTATCAATCAGTGCTACACTAGGAATGAAACAATCATTGCGAAGAAGGAAATAACAGGAAAAAGATATGAAATAAAGTGTGACCAACAACTTCTGGCCTTCTTTCATGACTGTGGCATATCTGAAAACCAGAATCCTTTCAGTGACAATACTGAAAGTAACTCACTTGCGACTGAGCCTAGCCTAACCTTGTCCAAGGTGCTGTCTTCTGCTCTGCCAGTCAAATAATGCTCTCTCATCCAAAAAAAATATAAATAAAATAAGTTCCTAACTAATCAGTATAGTCTCCATGTTCTCATGTAAGCATCTACCTCAGTATCATAGTAAAATCTTACCCATGTATAATCTTACCCTGTTATCTTTCAATTCAATTATAATTTGGTCTATATTAATCATCTGTTGGAATTGATTAACTGAGTTCATTTTTTACTTTCTTAAGTTCACTAATTATAGGATCATAACTAAGCAATTTTACAGTTTTATAGTTTTCTATTTAATTAATTAATAATTAAGCAATTTTATGGTTTTTATAGTTGTTCTGTTATTTTTTTACTTTTAACTTTTAACTCTTATCATTCAGTGTACCTGAGTGTATCTCTTAAGTAATCTACCTCATTTTTGTTTTAGTGTAACCTTAGTAATTAACTATAGTGTAATTATATTATTAAAGTAAGCAACTGTTTTTTAATTATCAATTGTTATTTGCTATTACTGTCTCATTTTAGTGTTCTTCATTTTGTATTATTTGTTTCTATTATATATACATTTGCATATTTTCTCTTTTTTTATCTGTTTACGATAATTGTTTTATATTTTAGCAGATTTAGTATTTTACTGCTCTGTACTTGCTTTCCTTATTACCTCGACGCCATTACATCCACATGCAAGCTGATATTGATCCTGAACAAAATCTACTATCTCAAATATACAATAACCAACACACTGATCATCACCACTGCAGGTACTATACAGCACACCAGGCAAAAAACAAACTCCGAAATAACACTTGCTTATCAGTTTTCAACCAAAATATCAGATCACTCGGTAAGCATTTTGATGGTATAAATGCACTACTTTCAGCGCTAGGTACTGAACTATTGTTCATTATTCTAACAGAAACCTGGCTAAGTAAAGACCATACCCAACTTTTCAACTTACTTGGTTATAGAGCCATTCACAACTGTAGGCCTAACAAAAAAAGGTGGTGGCACAGCTATATATATATATATATATATATATATATATATATATATATATATATATATATATATATATATATATATATATATATTATTTATTTATTTATTTATTTATATATATACAAGAAAGTACATTGGGTTTGTGGGAATACATTGGAATAGTATAGTATTTATAGTCTTGTAAAGCCACTAGTACGCGCAGCGTTTCGGGCAGGTCCTTAATCTAACAGATAATTTTAAGTAGGTAATTTCTATCAGAATTAATAAATGATAACAAATACATTGCAAGAGAAAACTGAGATGAGAGAGCTTAGTAAGTATATAAAAGCACATTGGTATATTAAAGCTCTGATTGATTACATTGACAGCTTGATTGGTAATTTAAACAAGATTAATAGACACCATACAGCAGATTGACAGCACATATAAGAAGACAGCAATGATCACAATGATAAAGATGTTATGATTGGGTACATAAAGACTGGGAGACTGGGTAGCAATAGATACAGATAAACAAGATTAATAGACACCATACAGCAGATTGACAGCACATATAAGAAGACAGCAATGACCACAATGGTAAAGATGTTCAAATTGGGTACATAAAGGTTGGGAGATTGGGTAGCAGTAGATACAGTGAAAAACTGTATACAGTAAAAAAAACTGTAGGTAGTAACTAACTGATTGTAACCTATCCACCGCTGCCCACTGGATGGGGGGCGGTGTGCAGGACAAACATATAAATTGTGACACTAGCTCTCCACATATGTCAGTTGCTTAATTTAGAACCTGTACTTGAGGTCGATCTCGAACCAATTGTTGATGTGATGACTTATATTGAATTTTGTAACTAGCTCATCAAGATTGTAACTTGCTCAGCTAAATGAATTGTGGGGTTCAGTCCCTGAGCCCATTATGTGCCTCTGTAACCCTTTCCACTACCGCCCACGGGATGGGTATGGGGTGCATAATAAATGAACTAAACTAACTAGTAGATAGAGTACAATTTTAAAGCAAAAGGTAAAAAACTATGACGATGAAATTAGGTACTTTTTAGTATTGTTTTTGAATGCCGTAAAAGTTGGACAGCTTTTCAATTCAATAGGGAGTGAGTTCCATAGACTGGGTTCCTTTATTTGCATAGAGTGTTTACACAGATTAAGTTTAACTCTGGGGATATCAAAGAGATATTTATTCTGGTGTGGTGATAATGGGTCCTATTACATCTGTCCAGGAAGAGTTTCAGAACAGGATTTGCATTTAAGAACAGGGTTTTGTAAATGTAGTTGACACAAGAGAATTTGTGGAGTGAGATTATGTTTTAGCATGTTTAGGAAGTTAAACAAGGGGGCTGAGTGTTGTCTGAAAGCAGAATTTGATATTATTCTGATAGCAGATTTTTGCTGGGTGATAATGGACTTGAGGTGGTTTGCAGTGGTTGAACCCCATGCACAGATACCATAGTTAAGATAGGGATAGATTAGTGCATAACATAGAGAGATGAGAGCAGAGTTAGGTACATAATATCTGATTTTGGAGAGTATACCAACTGTTTTAGAGACTTTCTTAGTTATGTGCTGTATGTGGGTACTGAAGTTGAGTCTCTTGTCTAGGAATAGGCCAAGAAACTTTCCATCATTTTTATTGCTAATGTTTACATTGTCTATCTGAAGCTGAATTGCATTTGTAGATTTGCTTCCAAATA
>WNGS01111181.1:50307109-50319100 GCA_020271785.1 Procambarus virginalis
GAACTTCTCTTAGAAATACAGCCAGTTTTCCTCTTGAAGATGTCCACGGTTGTTCCGGCATATTTCTTATATGTCCGCTGGAGGACGTTGAACAACCCGCGGACCTCTGATGTTTATATACAGAGCTCCGTTGGTGCCTATGGCACCTCTGCCCTTCACAGTGGATCAATTTTGCAACTTAATCATACCAACTCTAATTTACAAAAAGCCTCAGATTTCTAGCTCCTGGCAGTGCATGCTTCCTGCAACGCAATATCCTATCACTGAACTCCAAACCTTTCTGGATATTCTAATAAAAAAAAGTGAGAGGAACCCCTAGTCCACAAAAGTGGTAATCTCAACTGATGTCAACAACTTCAGACCATAATCAATTCTGCCAACTTGCCAAAAATATCTTGAAAAGCTTATCTAGGAAGCAACTTTACTCATATCTAGCAAACTCATATGCACTTAGCTCTTGCCAATAATGCTTTCAGACCCATAAAGCATAACGATGCACTTATTAGTATGATTAACTGTACATACAGCTCGTGATAAAAATTAGTTCCCTGTTGGGTCATTTGTGGACCCTGCGTAAGGCTTTTGACACTGTCAACCACCAAAACCTTCTTAATTACATCATTATGGGGTCAGAGATCACTCCCTGCAATACCTTCAGTCCTTACCTTACTGACAGGCTCCAGTATGTTTCTGTGAATAATTCCATTTCTCCCAGCCTACCCATAAACATTGGTGTTCCACAGGACAGCATACTTGGCCCTCTCCTCTTTCTCATCTACATTAATGACCTTCCAAATGCCTCTCAACACCTCAAACTGATCTTATTTGCTGACGACACAACTTTCATTTTCTCCAGTCCTGACCCTCTTGCTCTAAATGTCACTGTGAATACTGAACTAAATAAAATCCATCTTGGCTAACTGCTAACAACCCTTAACATTGACAAAACTTTCTATATTTTGTTTGGTAATAAATCCTCAAATGAAATTAATCTAAGAATAAACAATATACAAATCAGTAGTAAAGTTGATGGTAAATTCCTTGGTGTCCTCATCGATAACAAGCTGAATTTCCAGGGACACATTCTAAATATAGCAAAAAAAGTTTCTAAAACTGTTGCCATTTTTTTAAGATCGATATGATATACCTCGCCCTGCCCTGGTGACGCTCTATTACTCTCTCATCTATCCTTATCTCAACTCTGGTATTTGTGCTTGGGGTTCTACTACCAAAACCATTTATGTCCTCTAATTACCCAACACAAAACTGCTATTAGAACAATATCCAACTCTGGCCCCAACATCACTCGGTACCCTTCCAATCTCTGAATATGTTAGATATTAAGTCACTGCACATCCTCTCATGTTATCCTATATATCAATCAGCATGACTTGAATGGTCTCCGTGAGGAAAACATTCGTCTGAAATCTGATGAAGCCATAAAAAAACAAGAGGAAGCTCTCAGCAAAATGACTGCATGTATCAGTACATTATCCGCCCAACGTTCCGTCACCCAGGATGAACAAGATCAGCAAAAGCTGCTTGACTCTGTAGTTGTGTCGTCCCAAGCTATTCCAGTGGAAAGCGAAGGTGAAAAGTGTATTGAAATTGTTCAGGATCTCTTAAAAAATGAATTGCAGTCTCTCTAAACAAACAGACATTATTGCTGCCTACAGAGTAGGCAAAACGAACCCATCAGGACAAAACCAGCGGAAAATTCGCCTCAAATTGGCCTCCCAGTCCACGAAATCGCATCTTGTCCGGACAGCTGCATCCCAACGAAAGGGAATCTACATAAACGAGTGCTTGACTAGAAAAAGACAGCACCTCCTCTACCGCCTGCGTCAAATCCGTCATCAAAACCCAGACGCGATTCATCAGTGCTTCGTTAGAGATGGCTTGATTAAAGTAAGAAAACATCAACAGGTAAAATGTTTACAATTGCTAATGAGGATAACCTCAACACTTTCCTCAACCAATGTGGTTTGTCTCACCTTATTATCACTCCCAATGAGTCAACATAATTAACCCCCTTGTCACCTAGTGCGGGCTAGGTATCCTAATTTCTCTTTGTTTCACTTTTTTAATTAATTTTTAATTTACCTTTTACTAGTCATTTTCTGGACATAATTAACCGAGTGCTTTAATATTTCTTTAGGTCTTTTTAATTATACGATCATAACTAAACTACTTATAGTTAATAATCTTTAGCTTAAATTTGCCTATGTTTATTATTCAACTTTTTTCTTTGATTTCATTTATTACCTAGGTTGCCTAGCCTCGCCATACTCTCTTACTCCATTGTACCCCTGGCTTTGCCTGTGTCTCAATAATGCAAATTATTACTTACAGTGTACCTGAGAGTACCTGTAAGCCCCTTGTAAGCTACCTCATTTTTTCTTTTTTTGTTCATTTTGTTTTTGTTTTGTATAGACTTGTTTATATATTTTTTCCCCTTTTATATCATAATTCTATTTTGTAATTTGCCATTCTTGCCTTGTTTTCCTGCAACCAGCCTTTTTATGCAGGCAAGTTTAGACCCTGAACTAAACCTCTTATCCACTATCTATGACAATCATCACTTTAATGATCTAAATTGCAGATATTTTACAGCACATGATGTAAACAATGTATTAACACATAATCACAATATCTCTGTAATCAACTTGAATGTTAGATCCCTAGGTAAACACTTCGATGATGTTAGTGCCTTGATTGAAACTATTGACAACAAATTCTCTTTTATTATACTTACTGAAACGTGGTTGAAAGAGGATACTACTCAACTCTTTAACATGCCTAACTACTCGGCAATTCACAACTGTCGTCAAATTCAGAGAGGTGGTGGTACTGCTCTTTACTACCACCAAGAACTAACATGCTTAAAAGTAATTAGAACTAGAGACTGCTGTGGGGAGTATATCTTCGCCAGTTTCAGAGTCAAGGGTGCCGAGTCTATCCTGTCTGTGGGTGCAGTCTATAGAATTCCTAACACTGATGTGTCCGAATTCAATTCAAACCTTAGTAATCTAATACTCGATAACAGACTGAACAAAAACCATCTAATTATCGCAGGGGACTTTAATATTGACCTCTGCGAGCCTGAACACCCTACTGCTGTTAGCTTCCTCAACTGTATGAATTCCTGCTTCCTCATACCCTTAATCACTAGACCTACTAGAATCACTGATAGTACTGCCACGACTCTAGATCACATCTGGACCAACATAACCTCTCCGCTTACTTCAGGTATAATCACCGATAGCACTACAGACCATTACCCCACATTTCTCTTAACTAACATTAACAAACCACCTCTAGAGTCAAGGGAGATAAGTTTTAGGCTGCACAATGAATCTGCTATAGACAATTTTATAACTGCTGCTGATAATGTCAACTGGGAGTCCGAGTTAGGTAACATAGGGGACATCAACCTAGCAGTGCAATCTTTTCTTCAAAAAACTCTTAGCCTTTATAACACCCACTGTCCTATGCTTACAAAACAAGTCACAACCAAAAGGCTTAACAATCCCTGGCTTACAAAGGGAATACTTAAATCCATTAATAAAAAACATGACCTTGAGAAGAAGTATAGGTTAGGAACCGTCTCCAAAGAATTCTCAAAGAATTACTCGTTATTGCTATCTAAGATAATTAGACGAGCCAAAACTAAATACTACGAAGATAAATTTACCCAAATAAAGAGCAACATTAAAAAAACTTGGAGCACAATTTCACAAATATTGGGATCAAAGAAGATTTTAAACAACAAACCAACACTCCTGTCCAATAACGATGGTCAGCTTTCAGCCTCTGATTCTGCTATTGAGTTCAATAGGTTCTTCTCTTCCATTGGGTCATCCCTTGCAAATGATATTCCATCTTCCAGTACTGATGTTAAGGACTATCTTACAGGTAACTATCCACAGTCTCTGTACCTAAAGCCTACTAATTCCACTGACGTCAATGAGATAATCCTTTCCCTTAAAACCAAGTCTAGTGCCCTTGAGGAGATACCAACATTAATTTACAAAAAAGCCTCCAGATCCTTAGCCCCTGCAATTGCATTGCTCTTCAACAAGTCACTTGAACTCCAAACCTTTCCAGATATTCTAAAAAAAGCGAGAGTAACCCCTGTCCACAAATGTGGTGATCTCACAGATGTTAACAACTACAGACCTATATCAATCCTGCCTAACTTATCAAAAATTTTTGAAAAACTAATCTACAAGCAGCTTTACTCTTATCTAGCCAAACACAATATACTTAGCTCTTGCCAATATGGCTTCAGACCCAAAAAAAGCACTAACGATGCACTTATTAGTATGATTAACTTATTCATGCAGCTCTTGATAAAAATGAGTTCCCTGTTGGGTTATTTGTGGACCTGCGTAAGGCTTTTGACACTGTCAACCACCAAAACCTTCTTCTTAAATTACATCATTATGGAGTCAGAGGACACTCCCTGCAATACCTCAAATCTTACCTTACTGACAGGCTCCAGTATGTTTCTGTGAATAATTCAATTTCTCCCACCCTACCCATCAACATTGGTGTTCCTCAGGGCAGCATACTTGGCCCTCTCCTCTTTCTCATCTACATTAATGACCTTCCAAATGCCTCCCAACACCTCAAACCAATTCTATTTGCTGACGACACAACCTTCATTTACTCCAGTCCTGACCCCCTTGCTCTAAATGCCACAGTAAATACTGAGCTAAATAAAGTCCATCTTTGGCTAACTGCCAACAAACTCACCCTTAACATTGACAAAACTTTCTATATTCTGTTTGGCAATAAATCCTCTAATCAAATAAATCTCAAAATAAACAATACCCAAATTTGTAACAAATTAGATGGCAAATTCCTTGGCGTTCTCATTGATCACAAGCTGAATTTCCAGGGACACATTCTAAATATATCAAAAAAAGTTTCAAAAACTGTTGGCATTCTTTCTAAGATCAGATATTATGTACCCCGCCCTGCCCTGGTGACTCTCTATTACTCCCTCATCTATCCATACTCAACTATGGTATTTGTGCTTGGGGTTCTACTACCCAAAATCATTTACGTCCTCTAATTACTCAACACAAAGCTGCTATTAGGACAATATCCAACTCTGGCCCCAGACATCACTCGGTACCCCTACTCAAATCTCTGAATATGTTAGATATTAAGTCACTGCACATTCTCTCATGTGTATTATACATATATAAAACGCTGAACTGTAATGCCAATCCTGACCTCAAAAGCTTCATTGAAGGTTGTAACAGAACCCATGAGCACCACACCAGAAATAAATACAGTTTTGATATTCCAAGAGTACGACTTAATCAAACTAGAAATGCTCTACAAATCAAGGGACCCAGAATGTGGAATGACCTTCCCAACCATGTTAAAGACTGTACCTCTCTCAACCAGTTTAAGATTAAAACTAAACACTACCTAATAAATTCCCTGTAACCTACCTTACCCCTCTATTGTCAACCCATGTCTGTTATTTTTTTAATCAACGCTGTTTGTCGACCTATTGTATTTGTGCTGCTTTTTCAGTCATGTTCCCCCCTTTTTTTTATCTTTATTTTATTTGTTCTCAACACATTTTATTCTTTATACTCAATTAGTATTAAGTTTTAGATATTAATGTTTTTCCTGCCCGAAACGCATTGCGTAATAGTGGCTTTAGGCATTGTATGTACTAGCTCTATCTATAAATCGATCAATTTATGTAAAATCACTTGTATGTATGTACCTTACCTGAATAAACATATTTATTTATTTATTTATTATTTATTTATATTTAAAACTCTGAATTGTAAGTCACTCCTGACATTAAAAGCTTCTTAGAAGGTTGTAACAGAACCCATGAGCACCACACCAGAAACAAATGCCTATTGATATTCCAAGAGTACGACTTAACCCACAAGAAATGCCCTTCAAATCAAGGGACCCAGAATGTGGAATGACCTTCCCATCATGTCAAAGGCTGTACCTCTCTAACAGTTTAAGATGCAAACTAAGCACTACCCAATTAACTCCATGTAACCTACCTTACCTCTAAATGTCAGCCCATGTCTTACTATTTTTAAACAATGCTGTTTGTTGACCAACTTGTATATTGCTATTTTCTACCATGTTCCCCCCTTTTATATCTTTATTTTTTCTTTCACGCAATTCATACTTTAACTCAACTATTATTAAGTTTTAGTCTAAGTGTTTTTTTTCCCCACCTCACTTGCCCGAAACACTATGCGTACTAGTGCTTTAGGTATTGTATGTACTACCTCTATCTATAAATCCAACTTATGTTTGTAATTAATCCTCTATGTATGTACTTTTACCTGAATAAACATTGATTTGATTTGAATTGAAAATTCAGCATATAACATATTAACTCGTTATTATTGTCCTCCAGTGGCACCAGCTGTATATTCACTTTGTCGACCCTCCTTACTACTACTTTTCGTCTTTGTGCATCAGACAGGTGCTTGCATCCTCTTTCCCTGAGTGCCAGTAAATAGGAGGCGTTACTTTTATTATCAGTACCGGTTGCTGCCCGTCGCGCATGCATTTATTTATTAAAATTCGTAAAAAAATCCATTTCTTACATATTGGGATGAAATTTTAACGACGCTGATACCATAACGGGAGATTTGTTTAAAAATTTTCACTGTTTTTTTTATGCTTGGAAAAAACTGCTTATGCACCGGCCCCTTAAGAACTTGCCTGAAACGCTATGCTAAGGGGGGCATAGGTTAGGATATTAAAGTTGTTCTAGTGCAATCAATATTTTAAGTTTTTTATGTAAAGGGCTGCAACTAAATTAAAATTAATTATTACTTTTTTTTATTCAGGAAAAGTACATACAAAGTTGATTTACAAACATAATGTTGGATTTATATAGAGACTAGTACATACAATACCTAAAGTCACTAATACGCATAGCGTTTCGGGCAAGGTGTGAGGGGGGGGGGGAAGAAAAACACTAGATTAAAACTTAATAGTAATTGGGATTAGGTATAAATTGTGTTGAAAAAGGAATAAAAGTAAAAAGAGGGGAACATTGCAGAAATCATCAATTATGCAAGTTGGAAGACAAACAGCATTGTTTAAAATAGCAAGACATGGGTTGACATTTAGGGGTAAGGTAGGTTACATGGAGTTAATTAGGTACTACTTGGTTTTACTCTTAAAAGTACAGCCTTTAACATGATTTGGGATGGTCATTCCACTTTCTGGGTCCTTGATTTGTAGAGCAATTCTAGTTTGATTAAGTCGCACTCTTGGAATATCAAATAGGTATTTGTAAATAAGGTATTTGTTTCTGGTGTGATGCCCATGAGTTCTGTTACAACCTTCTAGGAAGCTTCTAGGGTCAGGATTGATATTGCAGTTCAGAGTTTTAAATATATAGAGTACACATGAGAGGAGTGGACTTAATATCTAGTCATATTCAAAGATTTGAGTAAGGGTACCGAGTGATGTCTGGGGCCAGAGTTGGATATTGTTCTAATAGCAGCTTTGTGTTGAATAATTAGAGGACGTAAATGATTTTGGGTAGTAGAACCCCAAGCACAAATACCATAATTTATTTATTATTTATTTATTATTTATTTATTTATATACAAGAAGTTACATTGGGGTTAACAGAGATTTATTTATTTATTTATATACAAGAAGTTACATTGGGGTTAACAGAGAATATAGAAAATAAGTTGATTTTAACATTCTTGTAAAGCCACTAGCACGCATAGCGTTTCGGACAAGTCCTTAAACTAACAGAATTTTTTTGATAAATTAACAGTAAAATTTATAAAAAATGCTTACAGGTATTTTACAGCTTTCTTTACAGATACAGATAATTTTAAGTAGAATAATTACAGTAAAATTGACAAAATATTTACGGGTAAATTGAAGAACTTTTGACACAAAAGCAGATCAGAATAATACACAATAATAACAATACACAATAAAGCACAATAAATACACAATGAAGCACATATGAGGACCATTTCGAGGAAAGTTTCAAGGAGTAATGCAGTAGAATATGCATTCAATACAACAACCATGATATTAGATGATATCTAAGATTACAATGGTAAAGTAATATCGCTTAGGTACAAATATTGGGGGATTGAGTAGGACTAGATACAGTGTGAAGATAAAGCCCATGGCAGAAAACTATGAAGATGAATTTAGGTACTTTTTGGTTTTATTTTTGAATAAGGCAAAAGTTGGACAGCTTTACAAATCATTAGGGAGTGAGTTCCATAGACTGGGTCCTTTATTTGCATAAAGTGTTTACATAGATTAAGTTTGACTCTGGGGATATCAAAGAGATATTTATATCTGGTGTGGTGGACATGTGTTCTATTACATCTGTCCAGGAAGAGTTTCAGAACAGAGTTTGCACTTAAAAAAAAGGTTTTATAAACGTATTTACACAAGAGAATGTATGGAGTGAATTTATGTTTAGCATGTTAAGGGATTTAAACAAGGGAGCTGTGTGTTGTCTGAAAGCAGAGTTTGTTATTGTCCTGAGAGCAGATTTTTGCTGGATGATAATAGGCTTGAGGTAGTTTGCAGAAGTTGAACCCCAAGCTCAGATACCATAAGTAATATTGGGATAGATAAGTGCATAATAGAGTGAGAGGAGAGCAGAGTAAGGTACATAATATCTGATCTTAGAGAGTATGCCAACTGTTTTAGAAACCTTTTTATATATGTGTTGTATATGGGTGCAGAAGTTGAGTCTCTTGTCTAAGTACAGGCCAAGGAACTTTCCATCATTTTTATTGCTAATGTTTACATTATCTATCTGAAGCTGAGTTGCATTTGTTGATTTGTTTCCAAATAAGATATAGTAGGTCTTTTCTATGTTTAGTGTGAGTTTGTTGGTTGACATCCACAAGTGGACTTTTTTTTAATTCATTGTTTACAACATTATTTAACATGAGTGGGTTGGGATCAGAGTAGATGAAGGTAGTATCATCAGCAAACAATACAGGTTTAAGCATGTTAGAGACATTAGGGAGATCATTGATGTATATAAGAAACAGGAGGGGCCCTAGGATGCTGCCCTGTGGCACCCCTACGGTTAGTGGTAGAGTAGGAGAGGTTATATGGCCGTTCATGTTTAACAAATTTGTTATCTTTTTATTCTAGCATAGTTGAGGCAGTTGATAGTGGTAAGGATTGTGATGTTGTGTACCTTGACTTTAGCAAAGCTTTTGATACAGTGCTACATGAAAGACTGATTAAAAAGATAGAGGCTCATGGTATTGGGGGTACTATATTAAGCTGGATTAGGGAATGGCTATACCAAAGGAAACAGAGAGTTAGTATAAATGGAGTCAAGTCAGAGTGGGAAAATGATGTAAGTGGAGTGCCTCAAGGCTCTGTCTTGGGACCTCTGTTGTTTATAATATATATAAATGATTTAGATTCAGGTTTGAGTAGCAACATTTGCAAATTTGCCGATGATACGAAAATCGATAGGGAAATTAACTCGGAGGAGGACTCACTATCACTTCAAGTTGATCTAGATAGGGTTTTGAAATGGTCAAAGGATTGGCAGATGCAGTTTAATGCTGATAAATGTAAAGTTCTGAGGCTAGGTAACGATGATAGAGTTACAAGATACGAGCTAGATGGTGTTGAGATTGCGAAGTCGGATTGCGAACAGGATCTGGGAGTTATGATTAGTAAGAATTTAAAACAAAAGGATCAATGCATGAATGTTCGTAATAAGGCAAATCGGACACTCGGATTTATTAATCGCAGCGTTAGTAACAAGACACCTGGTGTGGTTCTCAAGCTATATCTTGCTGTAGTTAGGCCCCATTTAGATTATGCAGTTTAGTTTTGGTCGCCATATTATAGAATGGATATAAAGTCACTTGAACGTGTCCAGCGTAGGATGACGAAGTTAATTCCCCAAATTAGAAATCTTTCATATGAAGAAAGATTAACTAAGCTTAAGTTGCATTCACTGGAAAGGCGAAGAGTTAGGGGTGACATGATAGAGGTTTACAAGTGGATGAATGGACATAACAAAGGGGATATTAATAGGGTATTAAAAGTATCAACACAAGACAGAACACGAAACAATGGGTATAAATTAGATAAGTTTAGATTTAGGAAAGACTTGGGTAAATACTGATTCAGTAACAGGGTTGCTGATTGTGGAACCAATTACCGCATAACGTGGTGGAGATGGGGTCCCTCGATTGTTTCAAGCATGGGTTGGACATGTATATGAGTGGGATTGGGTGGTTATAAATAGGAGCTGCCTCGTGTGGGCCAATGGGCCTTCTGCAGTTACCTTTGTTTTTATGTTCTTATGTTCTTATATCATTGATGGCTACATATTGGTGTCTGTCACTATGATAGGATCGGATATAGTTCAGGGCAAGGCCACAGATTCCTTAATGTTGGAGTTTAAGTAAGAGGTAGTATGGTTAACAGTATCAAAGGCCTTTCTCAGGTCAGTGAAGAGTTCAATCGGAAATTCACTTTTGTCAAGGGCTGAATAGATTAAGTCAAGCAGACTAACAATAGCATCATTGGTACTCTTTTGGGAGCGGAAGCCAAACTGACAGGGACTTAGTATATTGAATTTTGAGAAATAGGAGTAGAGCTGTTTGTAAATTTTTTTTTCAAATATTTTGATAATATAGGTAAATTCGATATGGGTCTGTAATTGTTTATGTCTGCCGTGTTACCTCCTTTATGGACTGGCGTTACTCTTGCTTTTTTAAGGGTATCAGGGAAGGTATGACACTCTAGAGATTTATTGAACATCAATGCTATGGTGGTGCAAGGGCATGGGAGGCACTCCTGTATACCGTCGATGGTATTCCACTAATGTTCCCAGCTTTGGCTTTTTGCGAGTGAATGATGAACACAACATTTGTAGGGCTGACCGGAGAGAGGAGAAGAGAGTTTGGATAGCTGCCTGAAAGATATGTGGTAACATGTGTCTGAGTCTGTGGGATTTTTCGGGCAAGGTTAGCACCAATCGGTGAAAAGAAGCTATTAAATTCAGTTGCTGTTTCAAGATCTGTTGCAGGTGTATAACAATCCCTGGAGATTTTTATCTTATTATGTGAATGTTATTTAGCTCCTAGAATGTTAGAGATGGCTCTCCATGTGCTTTCATGTTGCCTTTCGCTTCTTTGAATCTATAATTCAATATAATTCAATATAAAATTCAATATAAGTCATCACATCAACAATGGTTCGAGATCGACCTCAAGTACAGGTTCTAAATTAAGCAACTGACATATGTGGAGAGCTAGTGTCACAATTTATATGTTTGTCCTGCACACCGCCCCCCATCCAGTGGGCAGCGGTGGATAGGTTACAATCTGTTAGTTACTACCTACAGTTATTTTACTGTATACAGTTTTTCACTGTATCTACTGCTACCAATCTCCCAACCTTTATGTACCCAATTTGAACATCTTTACCATTGTGATCATGCTGTCTTCTTATATGTGCTGTCAATCTGCTGTATGGTGTCTATTAATCTTGTTTATCTGTATCTATTGCTACCCAGTCTCCCGTCTTTATGTACCCAATCATAACATCTTTATCATTGTGATCATTGCGGTCTTCTTATATGTGCTGTCAATCTGCTGTATGGTGTCTATTAATCTTGTTTAAATTACCAATCAAGCTGTCAATGTAATCAATCAGAGCTTTAATATACCAATGTGCTTTAATATACTTACTAAGCTCTCTCATCTCATTTTTCTCTTGCAATGTATTTGTTATCATTTATTAATTCTGATAGAAATTACCTACTTAAAATTATCTGTTAGATTAAGGACCTGCCCGAAACGCTGCACGTACTAGTGGCTTTACAAGACTATAAATACTATACTATTCCAATGTATTCCCACAAACCCAATGTACTTTCTTGTATATATATAAATAAATAAATAAATAAATAAATAAATAAATAATATATATATATATATAGCTGTG
>WNGS01111181.1:50333274-50343543 GCA_020271785.1 Procambarus virginalis
ACATACAAATATTGGGGGTTGGGTAGCACTAGATACAGTGCGAGTTTAAAAGCACTTGGTAGGAAACTATGGAAATGAAATTAGATACTTTTTGGTTACATTTTTGAATAAGGCAAATTTTGACAGCTTTTCAATTCATTAGGGAGTAAAGTCCATAGACATGGTCTCTTTATTTGCATAGAGTGTTTACACAAATTAAGTTTGACTCTGGGGATATCGAAGAGTTATATATTTTTATTATAATGATTTTGTGTTCTATTACATCTGTCCAAGAAGAGTTTCAGAACAGGGTTTGCATTTAAGAACAGGGTTTTGTATATATATATGGCACAAGAGAATGTGTGGAGTGAATTTATGTTTAGCATGTTTAGGGATTTAAACAAGGGAGCTGTGTGTTGTCTGAAAGTAGAGATTGTTATTGTTCTGATAGCAGATATTTGCTGGGTGATGATGGGCTTGAGGTAGTTTGCAGTGGTTGAACCCCATGCACAGATAGGGATATGTAACATAGGGATAGATTAGCGCATAGTATAGTGAGAGGAGAGCAGAGTAAGGTACATAATATCTGATTTTAGAGAGTATACCAACCGTTTTTGAGACTTTCTGGGTAATATGTTGTATGTGGGTGCTGAAGTTGAGTCTCTTGTCTAAGTAAAAGCCAAGGAACTTTCCATCATTTTTATTACTGATGTTAACATTGTCTATCTGAAGCTGAATTGCAATTGTTGATGTGCATCCAAACAAGATGTAGTAGGTCTTTTTTATGTTTAGTGTAAGTTTTTGGTTGACATCCATAAGTGGACTTTTTTCATTCATTATTTACAATAATATTTAATGTGTGTGGGTCTGAGTAGATGAGAGTAGTATCGTCAGCAAACAATATAGGTTTAAGGATGTTAGAGATATTAGGCAGATCATTGATGTAAATAAGAGATAGGAGACGTCCTAGGATGCTGCTCTGTGGCACTCCAACGGTTATTGGTAGAGTGGGAGAGGTTATATCATTGATGGCTATACATTGGTGTCTGTTACTAAGATAGGATCGAATATAGTTTAGGGCAAGGCCTCGGATTCCATAATGATGGAGTTTAAGTACAAGACTGGCTTGTACTAGTCATGGACTAGTGGCTATACAAGAATGTAAGAACTCTTGTATATATCATTAAAAAAAATAAAGTAAGAGGTGGTTTTGGTTAACAGTATCAAAGGTCTTTCTCAGGTCAATGAAGAGTCCAGTCGGAAACTCATTTTTGTCAAGGGCTGAGTAGATTATATCAAGTAGCAAATAATTCGATCAATTGTACTCTTTTGGGAACGGAAGCCAAACTGACAGGGATTTAGGATGTTGAATTCAGTGGGGTTTTTTTGTAGGATTGGAATTTAGGAGTAGGATGAAGCATGCAAATCAGAGATTAACCAGGTGGTGCCTGTAAACCTGATCATAAGACACGCAAGAGAGCGAGATAATGTAGTGGCTGATACTTTGTCGTGAGCCTATAGCCACTGAGAATAACTCTCAAAAATAAGGGGAGGGGAGTGTAAATGAACCCCAGGTAGCCAGGTGAAACGAGTCTACCAGGTGAGAGTTATTCTGCACACCTGACCAGAGATTAAGATGTCAGAGGAAAGGAAATATGTCAGTGAAAGCAAACGTCAGTGAGTGACTTAAAAGAATTCAAGCAGAGGATGAGCATCTTACAAAAGTTAGAGGGAATAAGATGTCGACATTTTGTGACGTGACGTGACGCTGGCGGACATTTATTTATTTATTTATTTATTTATTTATTTATTTATTTATATACAAGAAGGTACATTGGGAGTGTGAGAATATATAATATGGTAATTACAATCTTGTAAAGCCACTAGTACGCGCAGCGTTTCGGGCAGGTCCTTAATCTAAGAAAATTTTAAGTAGGTAAATACTAGCAAATTTATAAAAAGAAATGATAACAGTTACATGGCAAGAAAAAAAAGATGAGAGAAAATTGTAGGTACAGTATAATAAAGCACTTAGGTAGCTAAGATTGATTGCAATGACAGCTTGAATGGTAGTTGACAAAAATTGGTAGGCACAATACAGCAAATGGCTAGCACATAAAGGAAGACAGCAATGAACACAATGATAAGGTTGTTTGGGTTAAATACATAAGAATTAGGAGATTGGGTAACACTTGGTACAGAGCAAAAATAAAGTTCAGTGTAGGAAACTAAGAAGATGAAATTAAGTACTTTTTGGTTTTGCTTTTGAATAAGGCAAAAGTTTTACAGTTTTTCAATTCACTAGGGAGTGAGTTCCATTAATTTGCATAGAGTGTTTACACAGATTAAGTTTGACCCTGGGGATATCAAAGAGATATTTATTTCTGGTGTGGTGATAATGGGTCCTATTACATCTGTCCAGAGAGAGTTTCAGAGCATGGTTTGCATTTAAGAACAGGGTTTTGTAAATGTAGTTGACACAAGAGAATGTGTGGAGGGAGTTAATATTTAGCAAGTTTAGGGATTTAAACAAGGGAGCTGAGTGTTGTCTGGAAGCAGAGTTAGTTATTAGTCTGATAGCAGATTTTTGCTGGGTGATGATGGGCTTAAGGTGGTTTGCAGTGGTAGACCCCCATGCACAGATACCATAATTAAGATAGGGGTAGATTAGTGCATAATAGAGAGAGAGGAGAGCAGAGTTAGGAACATAATATCTGATTTTGGAGAGTATACCAACTGTCTTAGAGACTTTCTTAGTTATGTGTTGAATGTGGGTGCTGAAGTTGAGTCTCTTGTCTAGGAATAGGCCAAGAAACTTGCCATCATTTTTATTACTGATGTTAATGTTGTCTATCTGTAGCTGAATTGCATTTGATGATTTGCTTCCAAATAAGATGTAGTAAGTCTTTTCGATGTTTAATGTTAGTTTGTTAGTTGACATCCATAAGTGGACTTTTTTTAATTCATTATTCACAACATTATTTAGTGTATGTGGGTTGAGGTCTGAATAGATAAGAGTAGTATCGTCAGCAAACAATATAGGTTTGAGAATATTAGAGACATTAGGCAGATCGTTTATATATATAAGAAATAGAAGAGGTCCTAAGATGCTGCCCTGTGGCACTCCAACGGTAATTGGTAGAGTGGAAGAAGTTGTATCATTGATGGTTACATATTGGTGTCTGTCACTAAGATAGGAACGGATGTAGTCAAGGGCAAGGCCTCGGATTCCATAATGCTGGAGTTTAAGTAAGAGGTAGTTGTGATTAACAGTATCAAAGGCCTTTCTTAGGTCAATGAAGAGTCCAATCGGAAACTCATTTTTGTCGAGGGCTNAAATAACCCAACAGGAACTAATTTTTATCCAGAGCTGTATGTATCAAGTTAATCATACTAATAAGTG
This sequence comes from Procambarus virginalis, assembly GCA_020271785.1. NCBI lineage: Eukaryota > Metazoa > Arthropoda > Malacostraca > Decapoda > Cambaridae > Procambarus > Procambarus virginalis. The sequence goes on from WNGS01111181.1 coordinate 50,336,657, forward strand.
CATCGTTATTGCTTTTATTGGGTCTGAAGTCATATTGGCAAGAGCTAAGTATATTGAGTTTGGCTAGATTGAGTAAAGTTGCTTCTAGATTAGCTTTTCAAATATTTTTGACAAGGTTGGCAGAATTAGGTTTGTAATTGTTGATATCAGTGAGATCACCACATTTGTGGACTGGGGTTACTCTCGCTTTTTTTAGAATATCCAGAAAGGTTTGGAGTTCAGGTGATTTGTTGAAGAGCAATGCAATGGCAGGAGCTAGAAATCTGGAGGCTTTTTTGTAAATTAGAGTTGGTATGATTGCAAAATTGATCCAGTGAAGGGCAGAGGTGCCATAGGCACAATCAGAGAGCACTGTATAAACATCAGAGGTCGCGGTTGTTCAACGTCCTCCCAGCGACTATAAGAAATATTGCCGGAACAACCGTGGACATCTTCAAGAGAAAACTGGTCTGTTTTCTAAGAGAAGTTCCGGACCAGCCGGGCTGTTGTGGGTATGTGGCCCTGCGGGCCGCTCCAAGCAACAGCCTGGTGGACCAAGCTCTCACAAGTCGAGCCTGGCCTCGGCCGGGCTTGGGGAGTAGAAGAACTCCCAGAACCCCATCAAGCAGGTATCTCATCAAGAGCGCTTGACTTAGTTTTAAGGGAAAGGATTACCTCATTAAATCAGAGGAATTAGCGGAAGCTAGGTATAGAGACTCTGGATAGTTACCTGTAAGGTAGTCTTTAATACTATTGAGTGAGAATGGAATATCATGAGCAAGGGACGTACCAATGGATGAAAAGAACCTATTGAATTCAATAGCAGTGTCTGAGGCCGAAAGCACACCATCGTCATTGGATAGGAGAATTGGTTTTTATTCAAAATATTTTTGATCCTAATATTTGGGAGATAGTGCTCCATGTTTTCTTAATGTTGCCCTTAATTTGGGTAAATTTATTTTCGTAGTATTTTATTTTGGCTCTTCTAATAATTTTAGACAGCTTGGATGAGTAAATCTTTGAAAATTCTTTGGAGACGACTCCTAACCTGTACTTCTTCTCAAAGGTCATGTTTTTTATTAATGGATTTAAATATACCCTTTGTAAGTCATGGAGTGTTAACCTTTTATTTGTAACTTGTTCGTTAGCATTGGACAGTGAGAGCTATAAAGGTTCAGAGTTTTCTGAAGAAATGTTTGCACTGCTTGGTTGATGTTCACTATGTCACCTAATTCAGCCTCCCAGTTGATATTAGCAGCAGCAGCAATAAAGTTGCTTATAGAAGTTTCATTGTGCAGCCTAAAGATTATCTTCCTTGTATCTAGAGGTGGTTTATTGATATTGGTTAAGAGAAATGATGGGGTAATGGTCTGTGGTCCTATCAATGATTATCCCTGAAGTAAGTGGAGAGGTTATGTTATTCCAGATGTGGTCAAGAGCACAGGTAGTACTATCAGTGATTCTAGTAGGTCTAGTGATTAAGAGTATGAGGAAGCAGGAATTCATACAGTTGAGGAAACTAGCAGCAGGAGGGTTATCAGGCTCGCAGAGGTCAATATTAAAGTCCCCTGCGATAATTAGATGGTTTTTGTTCAGTCTGTTATCGAGTATTAGATTTCTAAGGTTAGAGTTGAATTCGGACACATCAGGGTTAGGAATTCTATAGACTGCTCCGACAGTCAACACCCTTGACTCTGTAACAGGCGAAGATATACTCCCCACAGGAGTCTCTAGTTCTAATTACTTTTAAGCATGTCAGTTCTTGGTGGTAGTAAAGAGCAGTACCACCACCTCTCTGAATTGGTCGACGGTTGTGAATTGCTGAGTTGTTTGGCATGTTTAAGAGTTGAGTAGTATCCTCTTTTAACCACGTTTCAGTAAGTATAACAAAAGAGAATTTGTTGTCAACCGTTTGAATCAAGGCACTAACATCATCAAAGTGTTTGCTTAGAGATCTTACATTTAAGTTAATTACAGAGACATAGTGATTATGTGTTAATGCATTGTTTACATTATGTGCTGTATAATATCTGCAATTTTGATAATTAAAGTAATGATGTCATATATACTGGATAAAAGGTTTAGTTCTGGGTCTATACTTGTTTGCATAAGAGGGCTGGTTGAAGGAAAACAAGGCAAAAAAGGCAATTACAAAATAACAAATTTTGATATAAAAGGGGGGAAAAATATAAATATATACAAGACTATACAAGACAAACACGAAACGAGGAATGTATATATTTTCTCTCAGAATGTTGGTAATATGTTTATTGTTTGTGATGTGTCTATGTGTGTATTAACACGATGTACTGAACGGGTGGAATAGCTTGAACTACCTAAATAGGAAAAATTGAACTCAAGCTACAAGAATCATACAAAACGCAGGAGAGGGAAAGAGAGCAAAAGGCCATCAGTGAAATAGAGAGAAACCCGAAATATTTTTTCTCCTATGCAAAATCAAGATCAAAAACCACATCTAGTATCGGGCCCCTGCGAAAGGAAGATGGAACTTTCACCGATGACAACAAAGAAATGAGCGAGCTACTGAGGAAGCAATACGACTCTGTCTTCAGCGAGCCATTAAACGCACTAAAGATCGATAACCCAAATGATTTTTCATGGATATGATACCAACATCAAATCATATATCAGACGTCACCCTATCCCCACTGGATTTTGAAGAAGCCATAAACAGTATGCCTATGCACTCCGCACCAGGCCCGGATTCTTGGAACTCCATATTCATCAAGAACTGTAAAAAACCACTATCGCAGGCCCTTCACATTCTGTGGAGACAAAGCCTAGATACTGGCGTTATTCCTGATATACTAAAACAGCAGAGATAGCACCACTTCATAAAGGAGGAAATAAGGCAGAGGCAAAAAATTACAGACCGATAGCACTAACATCGCACATCATAAAAATTTTTGAGAGAGTGCTAAGAAGTAAGATCACAAAATACATGGAATCACAGCATCTCCATAACCCCGGACAACATGGTTTCAGAACAGGGCGCTCTTGCCTGTCGCAGTTGCTGGACCACTATGATATGGCATTAGATGCTATGGAAGACAAACAAAACGCTGATGTAATTTACACAGATTTCGCAAAAGCTTTTGATAAATGTGACCATGGTGTTATTGCCCATAAAATGCGCTCAAAAGGAATTACCGGAAAAGTAGGCAGATGGATCTACAATTTCCTGACCAACAGAACCCAATGTGTAATAGTCAACAAAATAAAATCCAACCCGTCAACCGTTAAGAGCTCAGTCCCCCAGGGTACTGTGCTTGCTCCAGTACTTTTTCTCATCCTCATATCGGACATAGACAAGAGCACAACCTATAGCACTGTATCATCCTTTGCAGATGACACTAGGATCTTCATGAGAGTAGGCAACATAGAGGACACGGCGAACCTCCAGTCAGATGTAGATCAGGTCTTTCTATGGGCTACAGAAAATAATATGGTGTTTAACGAAGACAAGTTCCAGCTCATGCGCTATGGAAAAAATGAAAATATAAAAACGGAAACCACGTACAAAACTCAGGCAAATCATAACATAGAACGAAAAGGCAATGTAAAGGATCTGGGTGTACTCATGTCGGAAGACCTTACCTTTAAAGAACACAATAAAGTAGCCGTCACAACTGCAAGAAAAATGACAGGTTGGATAACAAGAACTTTTCACACTAGAGATGCTATACCGATGATGACACTTTTCAAAACGCTTGTGCTCTCTAGAGTGGAGTACTGCTGCACAATGACAGCCCCTTTCACTGCTGGTGAAATTGCTGACCTGGAGAGCGTGCAGAGTCCTTTACTGCTAGAATCCACTCGGTAAAACATCTAAACTATTGGGACCGACTAAGAGCCTAAATCTGTATTCCCTTGAGCGCAGGCGGGAGAGATACATAATAATTTACACGTGGAAAATATTAGAGGGGCTGGTCCCAAACCTGCACACAGAAATAACATCACATGAGACCAGAAGACATGGCAGGATGTGCAGAATACCCCCGTTGAAAAGCAGAGGTGCAACTGGTACTCTGAGAGAGAACTCTATCAACATCAGAGGCCCGAGACTGTTCAACACGCTTCCACTACACATAAGGGACATAACTGGCAAACCCCTCACAGTGTTCAAGAGAGAACTGGATAAGCACCTCCAAAGGATACCTGATCAACCAGGCTGTGACTCATACGTCAGGCTGCGAGCAGCCGCGTCCAACAGCCTGGTTGATCAGTCCAGCAACCAGGAGGCCTGGTCGATGACCGGGCCGCGGGGACGATAAGCCCCGGAAGCACCTCAAGGTAAGGTACCTCATCCCTTTGTGTGTATTTTACCTTAATAAACTTATTTCAATTTCAATTTCAATTTCATTTCAATTTCAACACGAAACGAACAAAAAAAGGAGGTAGATTGCTTACAAGTACTCTCAGGTACACTGAAAGTAATAATTTGCATTTTGAGACACAGGCAAAGCCGGGGGTACAATAGAGTAAGGGAGAATGACGAGCCTAGGCAACCTAGGTAATAATGAAATCAAAGAGAAAAAGTTGAATAATAAACATAGGCAAATTTAATCTGAATGATAGTTAACTATAAATAAAACTATAGATCTTAAAATTAATAAGAACTAAACAGAATATTAATGTACTCAATTAATTAAGTCCAATAAATGACTAATATAAATTAAATTAAAATTTAATTTAAAAACAGTGTAACAAAGAGACTTTGGTTACCTAGCCCGCACTAGGTGACAAGGGGGTTAATTATGTTGACTCATTGAGAGGGATAATTTGGTGAGACAAACCACATTGGGTGAGGAATGTGTTGAGGTTATCCTCATTAGCAAGTGTAAACATTTTACCTGCAGAAGTCTTTCTCACTTTTATCATGCCATCTCTAACGAAGCACTGATGAATCGCATCTGGGTTTTGATTACGGATTTGACGCAGGCGGTAGAGGAGTTGCTGTCTTTTTCTAGTCAAGCACTCGTTGATGAAAATCCCCTTTCGTTGGGATACAACTGTCCGGACAAGATCAGATTTATGGACTGGGTAGCTAGCTTGAGGCGAATTTTTTCTCTGGTTTTGTCCTGATGGATTCTTTTTGCCTACTCTGAAGGCAGCAACAATGTCCGTTTTATTGAGACTAGCAATTCGTCTTTTATGAGAGCATGAACTATATCAATACACTTTTCACCTTCACTTTCCACAGGAATAGATGAACACGAAACAACAACAGAGTCAAGCAGCTTTTGCTGATCTTGTTCATCCTGGGAGATGGAATGTTGGGCGGATAATGTACCGATACATACAGTCATTTTGTTGAGAGCTTTCTCCTTTTTTTCATGGCTTCATCAGTTTTCTGACGCATATTTTCCTCATTTCGATCATTTAAGTCATGCTGGAGTTGATCTTGCTAGCCTTATAGGTTCTAATATCCTCATGGAGAAGGGTTATTGTTGATGATGAAGGTTTGCGAGGTTTGCTTGATTCTCAGTTTGAAGGCTTTGAATGATCGTAATTTGAGCCTCAAGGATTAGGCACAACTTTTTGAACCACTGATTCTCGGCCCAGTTAGGGAAATCTAGTGAGGGACCAGAAGCACGCTTGAATTTCGTGAAGTGGGATGTAAGCGTGGAATTTGGAGAGGATTGAGAGAACACAGCTCCCTGGCTCAGTGATGGGGTAGAAGGAAGAACAGTACCGCCGCCGCGGACCGCAGAGCTTCCAGAGGGCGAAACACGATGGCTGTCAGTGTTGTTCGGGATGGATGCCTTGTTAAGGGCTTTGTTGCTCTTATTTCCCTGCGCAGTCTTGTTTTTGGGAAACATGATTGATTGAGAATGGACTGGGGTATATGTTGTTGTTGAAACTTGCGTCAGGCTGCGCGGAGGCAGGCAGAGGCGGCAGCAGGCACTGGTACTCACAGCCGGGGAGGATTGTTTTGAATTTTGTTTGAAATGGAATGAGTTGATTGGGTTGGTTACTTTCGATGTGTTATAACATGTTTGGACTCCATGTACTTAGCGGCCTGTAGGTGGTGTTCTACATCATCTGGGGATAGTTTGAGGGCTGAAATACAGCTTAGAGTGAGGAGCGCAGCGAGCACTCAACAGTGTCATTTTGCGGAATGTAAGAAAAGGATAACTGAGATACAGCTGAAAGGTCATAGTGTGAAATTCATGTGGATTCCATCTCATGTTGGAATAGTGCTCAACGAGGTGGCGGATGACTTGGCCAAACGTGCCACATCAAAACCACAAGTTGACATTGAATGTGAATTCACAATGAGACAAATAAGAAGCAAAATCAGAAATATTCAGGCACAGGCTGAAGTGGAGAGGAGAGATATAATGTATGAGAGAAGTCAAACCATGCAACACTACATGTACGTGAGTCAAAACACCCATTTCACTTATGGTAAAAGGAGAAATGCTTGGAGTGACTGTGTACATGCGGCTTAGGCTTGGGTACAAATATTACTTGGAATATGGGAAAGGTGTTCATGATAATGACACGAAGTGTAAACTATGTGGTATGTTAAGGTCTCACACCCTTGCCCATTAGTTCTTGATTGTCCGTTGATTAATGTATATAGAAACACTGAGATAAGGACTGTTCCTGAACAAATAGCCTGGATGTGTCACAACGGAAAGGTTGGTGATATTCTTGAGAGATACAAGAATTTTGCACCAAGACTGTAATCTTTTGTTGAATTATCTGCATGTCTCTTGCAAATTGTTTATACAGTATACCTAGGTCATAAAAGTATTTATGTGTACGTCTGTACCATACTACTTGTTAAAGGAGAAAATATATGTTTATCTCTCAGATGTTCGGTAATATGTTTATTGTTTGTGATGTGTATCTATGTATGTATTAACAGATGTACTGAA
>WNGS01111181.1:50351991-50362661 GCA_020271785.1 Procambarus virginalis
AACACTGTTTATCAATTTACAACCTAAATGTTAGATCACTTGGTACACGATTTTGACGATTTAAATGCATTACTCACAGCACTCGGTACTAACTTATCGGTCTAATATTTTAACATGAACTTGGCTAAATAAAGACTAGTACCCAACTCTACCACTTAGCTGGTTATAAAGCCATTCATAACTGTTAGCCTAATAAAAAAGGTGGTGGCACAGCTATAGATTACCGAGATACATTTATCTGCAACAGTGTTATTAGTGACCGAGATGACTACTGTGAATATACTTTTGCTCAGCTTACAATTAAATCCCTTAAATGCTCATTGACTATTGGAGCCATCAATAGATTTCCCAATACTAACATAGCTTCTTTTCTCAGACAACCTAAGTAATCGTATTATAAACAACAATCTCAACAAAAACCACATCATTTTGGGAGGAGACTTTAATATTGAACTGGGTCAACAAAATTGCTCTCAGGTTGACTATTCCTTAACAGCATGAACTCCTGTAAGCTAATCCCCACAATCACCAACTACCCGAGCCACTCAAACATCAGCCACTACCTTGGACCACATATGGACAAAGATAACAGCTCCCCTTGTATCTGGTATAATCGATGACAGAACAACTGACCACTACACTACCTTTCTCATAGTGAACATGGACATAACACCTCCAAAAAGCCAGAAACTTTCATTTACGCTACACAGTGAATCAGCTTTGGGCAATCTTCCAGATGCATTTCACAATATTAACTGGGATTCTGAATTCAATAAATACCCAGGATATAAATTCATTAGCTAACCTCTTCCTCTCCAAAACTCTAAGCCTACTACAACCTTCATTGTCCCCTTCTTACCAAGCAAGTAACCGATAAAAGATTAAACTAATCCTGCTCATGCACTAGGCGCAGTTCTCAATTCAATCAACAAGAAACGACTGGGAATATGAAATAGAATACTTAGCATTGGCCTATGTTTCAAAGGAAGTAGCTAAAAAGGTACTCAAATCAATGCTTACCAGTACATAAGAAAGGCAAAACCTTGCATATTATGTGAATAGATTCAATGAAGCAACAAGGGCAACATGAAAAGCACTTGGAAAACCATCTCTAGTTTCCTAGGAACTAAACAACACTCACAATACCAATAAAAACTCTACAAGGATGGGGAGGTATACCATCAACTGATTAGAAATGGCAAATGACATTTAATATAATTCTTTTCATCGGTTGGTGCTAATCTTGCCAGTAAAATCCACAGACTCCGAACATATTATAACACATACCTCTCAGCCAGCTATCCAAACTCGCTTCTTCTTTCACCAGTCAGCCTGGCAGATGTTGTGCCCATCATCCACTCTCTAAAAAGCAAAGGCAGGGAATCAACAGTTGAAATTCCGTCCAATTGTATACAAGGAGCCTCCCATGGCCCTTGCCCCACCCATAGCCTATGTTCAACAAATCTATAGAGTGTCAACCCTTCCCTGATATCCTCAAAAAAAGCAAAAGTAACGCCAATCCATAAAGGAGCCAATCCGGCAGACATAAACAGTTATAGACCAATATCAATCTCCCATTCTATCAAATAATTTGAAACAAATTATTCTACAAATCCTAGTTCCCTACCTCGTAAAATTCGACGAATACTCAGCCTCCGCAGTTTTGGCTTCAGGTCCCAAAAGAGCAACAACGATGCAATCATTAGTCTCCTTGACGTAATCTACTCAGCAACTGACAAAAATGAGTTTCCGATTGGTATCTCCTTCAGATTCGAGCCTAAGAAAAAGCCTTTGAAGTACTGTTAATCACGAAGCTACCTCTCTTACTTAAACTCCAGCATTATGGAAATCCGAGGCCTTGCCCTTGACTAGCATCCGATCCTATCTATATTGACGAGAACCACAATATGGTAAACTATCAAATGAGAACAAGCTTATGCTTCCACTTTACCAATTACCGTTGGAGTGTCTCAGGGCAGTATCTTAGGAACTCTTCTATTTCTTATATATATAAACTCCGATCTGCCTAATGTCTCTAATTTTCTCAAAATCCTATATTGTTTGCTGACGATACTACTCTTATCTATTCAGACCTCAACCCACATACACTAAATATGTGTGAATGCATAATGAATAAAAAAAGTCCACTTATGGATGTCACTAACAAACTAACATTAAACATCGAAAAGACTTACTACATCTTATTTGGAAGCAAATCATCAAATGCAATTCAGCTACAGATAGACAACATTAACATCAGTAATAAAATGATGGCAAGTTTCTTGGCCTATTCCTAGACAAGAGACTCAACTTCAGCACCCACATTCAACACATAACTAAGAAAGTCTCTAAGACAGTTGGTATACTCTCCAAAATCAGATATTATGTTCCTAACTCTGCTCTCCTCTCTCTCTATTATGCTCTAATCTACCCCTATCTGAATTATGGTATCTGTGCATGGGGGTCCACCACTGCAAACCACCTAAAGCCCATCATCACCCAGCAAAAATCTGCTATCAGAATAATAACTAACTCTGCTTTCAGACAACACTCAGCTCCCTTGTTTAAATCCCTAAACTTGCTAAATATTAACTCCCTCCACACATTCTCTTGTGTCAACTACATCTACAAAACCCTGTTCTTAAATGCAAACCATGCTCTGAAACTCTCTCTGGATAGATGTAATAGGACCCATTATCACCACACCAGAAATAAATATCTCTTTGATATCCCCAGGGTCAAACTTAATCTGTGTAAACACTCTATGCAAATTAAGGGACCTAGTCTATGGAACTCACTCCCTAGTGAATTGAAAAACTGTAAAACTTTTGCCTTATTTAAAACAAAACCAAAAAGTACTTAATTTCATCTTCTTAGTTTCCTACACTGAGCTTTATTTTTTGCTCTGTATCTAGTGTTACCCAATCTCCTAATTCTTATGTATTTAACCCAAACAACCTTATCATTGTGTTCATTGCTGTCTTCCTTTATGTGCTAGCCATTTGCTGTATTGTGCCTACCAATTTTGTCAACTACCATTCAAGCTTTCATTGCAATCAATCTTAGCTACCTAAGTGCTTTATTATACTGTACCTACAATTTTCTCTCATCTTTTTTTTCTTTTTCTTTTCTTGCCATGTAACTGTTATCATTTCTTTTTATAATTTTGCTAGTATTTACCTACTAAAAATTTTCTTAGATTAAGGACCTGCCCGAAACGCTGCGCGTACTAGTGGCTTTACAAGATTGTAACTACCATATTATATATTCTCACATTCCCATGTACCTTCTTGTATATGAATAAATAAATAAATAAATAAATTAATCGAACATATCAGGTAAGATGAAAAAGTATATTGTAGCAAGGTTTTATATTACAATATAAATTGACAGAGGTGATTACACTGATAAATATTAAGTTCTTAATTAATTATAAGCACTAATATTGGGAAAGTGGTTAGTTCAAGATACAGTGTGAGTTTGAAGCACAAGGTAGGTGTTACGAATTTGCTTACTTGTTATGGGGGGGGGGGGGGGTAGGGTATAGAGTACTAATGAGAAGGGCCAACAGCTAGAATCGAGATGTATCAAGAATGGTGGGGTAGATAGGCCCAGCCCCCCAAGGAACATAGGTTCCTGTTAATGCTTCAAGGTTTTAGAAACAGATCTGCTGTCTAGGATACAATCATCTACACCACTACAATAGGATTAATGGATACACCTAAAAAAACTACCTTATTTATTAAACCCTCTAACAACCCCCCATATACATTACTATAATAACAATAACTACTTTACCACACTATCTTCTGTTAACTACCTTGGTCCACATAGACAGGATACAAGGCTTACACTTGGACAAAACTAGGGTAAAGTCTACTTGAAGAGTAGCACTCAAAGGCTTCGAGCAGCTAGGGTATCTAACGACCCACGTGGTACACTACTCCCTATGGAGTACACTTAGTGATGCCAAAACACTGGCTTAGACTACTCAATAACTACAACTTTTGCCAGAGACCGGTACACAGGGTTATACTTCACTGAATCACTGTAGACTAAGGTAAGGGAAAGGGAGAAGGAGGAGGAGGATGGAGACAAAGCCACACAGGGAAGATGCTGCCTCAGCACAGCCAGACCAGAGAAGAGAGACGCAGCCTCTCTGTGCTCCCTCCTCTGATCGCTGCCGGCCGGATACTTAGCTAATCGTACAGCAGCAATCATTCCAAGTTTACTCAGACCTACTTTACTAGTTACTTACATCATTTCTAAACATAGCTGATAACTAGTTCACGATTTCATGAACAACAAGCTCAGAGTCTGAATGCTCTGTGAGAAACAATATTCATCTTACGTTTGGCAAGGATGACGGGGATACTGCAGAACCAAGGTTTAAGGGATCCTGCATGTAATTGTTATTGTAATTGACTATCCTTCTCACATGATCCAATTCTATGAATTAATGTAAAGTAATTATTTAGAGCTCAATTTGACCTCTGATTTCCAACCAAGGCACCCAGGGTCGTAACAGTAGGAATAAGGGGGGCCTGACGGCTAAGTGGACAGCGCTTGGGATTCGTAGTCCTTAGGTTCCGGGTTCGATCTCCAGCGGAGGTGGAAACAAATGGTCAGAGTTTCTTAAACCATTATTCACCTGTTCACCTAGCAGTTAATAGGTACCTGGGAGTTAGACAGCTGCTACGGGCTGCTTCCAGGGGGGTAACAAAAAGGAGACCAGACCGCGGGGACGCTAAGCCCCGAAATCATCTCTAAATAGGAAACTATGAGCATGAAATTAGGTACTTTTTTGGTTTTACTTTTGAACAGTTCAAAGGTTGGATAATTTCTTAATTCATCAGGGAGTGAGTTCCATAGACTGGGTCCTTTTATTTGCATGGAGTGTTTGCACAGATTTAGCCTGACTCTGGGGATATCAAAGATATATTTATTTCTGGTGTGGTACTCATTGATTCTATTACACCTATCAAGGAAAAGTTTCAGATCAAGATCAAGACATACGAAAACTGAAAGATCACAGTTTTCATGGTATTATACCCTCAGAGCTGCAAACCAGGAAGACAATTGTCATGAAGAGACTCGATGAAGCACTTACTAAAGAAGCCGCTGAAACCATTAGACAAGACATAGAGAGAAGAAATGATTGGGCCAGCAACACTATCAGCACTCCCTTTCTGGATACCAACTCCCAATAAGTGCTAGGACCCACCCGATTCACCTGAAGACCACTAACCCTTGTGGCCTCGATGAAGACAGGAAATCGGCAGCTTATCGAATGTCCCATCATTTGCCTTGATCTTTTCTAGGTATATTTTAAAACTCAATACAGTTTTGGCAGTTACGGCTTCGGCGGGTAGGCGGTTCCATGGATTAATAATCCTGTAGGTGAAAAAACATCTCTTCTCAGTCCTACATTGTGGCTTGTTGAGCTTGAAACCATTGCTCCTTGTTTGTGTTACATCTGACTTTCTGAAGAAAATATCCGGATCAACATTCTCTAACTTGTTCAGTATTTTAAAAGTTTCAATGACATCTGTCCAGTCACGCCTGGTTTGCAGTGTTGTTCGCCCTGTGCAGCCTTCAAGCATTCCTGATACGAGATATGACTTGGCTCTGAAATTACTTTTGTTGCCCGATGTTGCACCTTCTCCAGAGCAGCTATGTCTGTCTGAAAATGAGGTCTCCATGCTTGGATACAGTAATCCAAGTGGGCAGGATTTGGATTAATCCAAATAAATCTTTGGTGCGCCCTGCACCAGACATTTATACAGTTGAATTATTGCCTTTTCTTTATAGTCAAAAGTACGCTTGATTATCCCAAGAGTTTGGTTAGCGTTTCTGACCGCTGCTACCCTCCTGTTGTGCAACATTTAATGAGTTGTGGATTTTGACTCCAAGGTCCCTTTCTTCATCAATCTGTTGTAATGTAATGTTATTAATGCGGTAGTGGTGGCGTGGGTTGTTATCCCCACATGTAAGGTCTTGCATTTGTTAATATTAAAAAGTATTTGCCAGTCTTCTGACCATTTGTGGAGTTCCTGTAGATCTCTTTGTAAGCTTCAATATTATTATAATTTCCCACTTTACCATAAATCATAACCATAAATACCATACCATAAATACCTTTACCATAAATTTAATGATGTGATTTGTAATATTCTCGTCTATGTCATTAAAGTATATGACCAAAAGGGTAGGTCCCAAAATGGACCCCTGTGGCACCCCTCTTACCACATATCTCCATTCAGATTCGTTTCCATTTAGCACGACTCTTTGTTTTCTTTCCTTCAACCATTGTTTTATCCATTATAATATTTTAGCATTTGTTCCATGTGCCTGAAATTTCCTTGCCAGTCTTTCATGTGGTACCTTATCAAAAGCTTTAGCAAACTCCATGTATACTACATCCACCAGAAGGCCTTTGTCTGAAAAGCTGGTTACAGTTTCCAAAAATGTGAGCAAATTTGTAACGCAGGATCTGTGTTTGACAAATAAATGTTGTGTCGATTGTACAAGGTTGTTTACTGATAGGTAGTGAATGATTTCCTCCCTGAGGATTCTCTCCATGAGCTTGCAGATGTGTGATGTCAAGCTGATCTGTCGGTAGTTTTCTGCTGATTTTTTCTGACTTTTTTAAAAATATGGGTAACAGTTGCATATTTCCAATCTAGGGGACTACCCCTCGGTCCAAAGATTTTGTGAAGATGTAGTTTCCTGCAATAAGCATAATTCTTCTGCCAGTTCCTTTGATACTTAGGACTGGATTCCGTCCACAGCTGGGGCTTTTGAGTCTTATAAGTTTGTCAATTGTGACGGTAAAAATAGATGGTATCGCAGTCTCTCTAGGGCAGATGGAATGCCAGTCACATAAAACAAAACAAAAAAAGCAAAAAAAAAGTTAGACTGTTATTTAACTTCACGTTGAGGTAACTGTTGGATAAGACATAGAGAAAAAATATTTAAAATATTTTACTTAAACAAATTAACTTAAACACTTAACATGAAAATAAAAATAGTATCCAAAACTTGGCTATATTCTAAGTATGCAAAATGAACAATACAAACAGACAATCAAATTTACGTTACGTTAAAGTGCAAGTAATAAAATATAGTGCTGGAATACTGTGAGCCAGTCTACATAAACCTGCTACTACACCGAGGTATGCTAACAGATCTTTGCAGTAGAGCACTCAGGAGTAATCTGCCTGGGTAAGGCCAGGTAGCCTCTACATATAAGAGAAACGGCCGTTCAGGTGGCGCTGATATCTTAGATAACTATGAGCCGGCTCACTTAAACTACCAATGCTCTTGTTTTGGCCGGTGGCGTGAGCTTTCAGCCACCAGGTGTGGTGGGGTGAAGGGCGTTGGAGTGTAGGGGGGAGGAGACTACTGCCTAGCCGTCTGGGCAGTAGTTGTTGTTGTTGTTTATTCTTGAATAGGCAAACGTGATGTTGTAGAATAGGTGAGGATGGAGCAGGCCTAATCTTCTCTTGAGAGATTCTTGTGACACAATGTTCTTTCCAATTATTTTGTATGTTATGGGTATATCTCTGAATTCTTTCTCCTCCCCCTCCTTCAAACATTTGTGTGGGTGATGGGATGTCATCCAACCTTTCGAGTGTGAACACTGATGTAAAATAATAATTTAAGAGTGTTTACTCCCCTTTTACCACCCATTATAGCTTGTCTGATTTATTAAAAGTCCAACCAAGTCCTTTGTTTTGGTTTTACCTCTTATATAAACATAGAACGATTTTGGATCTTTCTTTATGTTTTGGGCAATTTTTCTTTCGTAGTTTATTTAGCTGATCTGATACTGTGAGTGGCCGAGTTTAGTGTCCTTGTGTATAACTCATAATCAATGATGTCCATCATGGCTTTATACTTTCCCCAGAGGTTCCTCTTGGTTACCAATGATCGTTGTACAACCTGTGTCATCCATCTAGTTCCCTTTCCTGTTTTTCTTCTTTTCGGCCCATGAAGAAAAAATATAATTTTCGGTCAAAACCCTGAGCACGTTCCTAAATTTCCTCGATCTCCGAGGAAACAAGAAAAATAGGAAATGCAACACAGCGACCCGCATCCCCGGACCATGGAGGCCTGACAGCTGAGTGGATAGCACTTCAGATTTGTAGTCTAGAGGTTCCAGGTTCGATCTCCGGTGGAGGCGAAAACAAATGGGCAGATTTTCTTTCACCCTGATGCCCCTGTTACCTAGCAGTAAATAGGTACCTGGGAGTTAGACAGCTGCTATGGGCTGCTTCCTGGGAATGTGTAACAAAAAGGAGGCCTGGTCGAGGACTGGGCCGCGGGGAAACTAAGCCCCGAAATTATCTCAAGATAACCTCAAGATGACCACAAAAACCCTCAATTGTATCTCACAACCAATCCAGAAAACCCTGAACCCGTTTACAAAAATAAAGGACGTGTAATTGAGACTCACATTCCCTGCAATGCACACAACCGTCAGAGTCAACCAAACTCAGCATAAATAACGGTGCATTCGTGGGCACTCATGGAAGTAACAATAACTCCCGGGGCCGCCGAGTGATACACGGGATATGCAAAGCAGGCCAAATATCCCCCAGTCTAAACAATGGTATAAAACTTCGACCCAGTGAGCCTCCCGAGAGAAAAGTGCCCCTTTCAGCTCCCGACAACCAAACGTCAGAAACCCCGGAAACCGACAAAGCACCCGAAGAATCATCACAACCCACGAGTACATTGGAGGAGTAAACAAGGCCACCTCCCAACAACCCTCCAGCACAACCAAATAGCTAAACCTCATGGAACAATAGAACAGACTGAGGGAGTTTGTAACGTACGTTTATGTTACGTTGTTGGGTAGATTAGATACAGTGTTTAGTGAGTTTCATATATATTTAGTAGTCCTTAATACAGCAGTGTCGTAGACGTTGAGACGAAGCCTGGAGCAGAGCAGAGAGTTGAGTGAGGCCGGAGTCGTGGAGCTCTATGTGGGAGAGCGTGGCGGCTCGATTGAGAATTGTGAGTGTCTGAATTCGGGGAGCGAGAGCGTGGCGGCTCGATGCGGTCGTAGTCTGCTGTCTGCTCTGTGTCGAAGCTGTAGCGTCTTGGGTCGACTAGAACTGCCCAAGCCGAGTACTACATTCCTGACTGGAGACTGTACTGTCCTGCTGTTCTCCCATCGCTGGGTTATATGGTGATTACACCTCAGCTCCCTCCAACAAGGTGAGGAGAGTATTGGGGAAAGGATTGTAGCTTCTGTAATTAGTTATGCTATGAAGATAATGAGATAATGGAGCGAGTATAAGATTAACTCGCTACAAGTTCAACCCTCCTCCTAACTCTAACCCTCAATGAATCGATACCCAGAACAAAGCTAATGACTTCACATAAACATCCGAAATACCAATCCCACCCTCTGCCACCAGCAAACAACGAAGACCAACGAATTGGATGATACCGGCCACACCACACATACCAATACTGTACACTATACCCTCCAGAGCGTAAGCCCGGCGCCTCTCCAACGGAAAGCACTACG
Source organism: Procambarus virginalis (assembly GCA_020271785.1). Taxonomy (NCBI): domain Eukaryota; kingdom Metazoa; phylum Arthropoda; class Malacostraca; order Decapoda; family Cambaridae; genus Procambarus; species Procambarus virginalis. Next base: position 50,361,533 of record WNGS01111181.1, read on the forward strand.
CAATGAACCAGATCCGCGACCGAATCTTACACGATATGACGATCGCCCATTGACAGTCAGGGCTCGCTTTGAAAGAAATCCCACCACTACGCTCACCACTCACGAAACCGCATCCCAATTACATTCCAAAGACCGCTCATAAGATCGAAACCAAGCAATCCCCAAAATCTGAAGAGACTGAACCCCAGGAAACCACGACCCAACCTACACCAAACGAGAGGCCCAACCCCCAACCCCATAAGACACAACTTCTCACGATTAACCACAGCCCCTGTGGCTAACTCAAACCTAAGCACCAGATCCTGAGCTGCAATCACAGAGACCCTCAGAGGCTACAAAAAGGACCGCTTTGTCATCTGCATAACCACAAACCTTGAGAACCAAACCATTAGGCAACCACGGTGAGACAATTGAACGACATACCTTCACCACCCTAACAAAAGGTTCCTGAAACATAGCATACAGGAGTATCGACAGAGAACAACTCTGCCTAACCGAACGCCTAATAGCAAAGGGGGCACTGAGGAACCCATTCACACACACCAGACTAAAACAACCGCTATACAACATACGAATCCAACCCACAAAACGGGGAAGAAAACCAAACCGCTCCAGGATCTGCAACACAAACCCAATTGGCACGCAATCAAAAGCCTTGGACCAATCCAAGATGACCATGGTCGTAGGCAAACGACACTCTGACACATACAAAAGCACATCCTGGAAAAGGAAATTGCACTGCACCAACGGCCTACCCAAGACCTCACAAAACTGACCCACCATAACCAATGTCCCCACCACCGACCGAAACACCTAGCCAACAGCTTAAAAATAACTTGCAATCAAGATTCTACAACGTAAGTGGCCTCCAATCCGCAAAAAGTCGCAAATCCCCTCGGCTTTGGGATAAGCCGTACAAGACCATCATTTTGGAAACCAGACAGCGTCATCCGAGTCAGACAAAACCGAACCACCTCCAAAAAATCGGCACCAATAACATCCCAAAACAAAACATAAAACGCCACCGGAAGTCCATCCGACCCCGGAACCTTACCCTGACGAAAGGAACGCACGACACCCCAAAGCTCTGTAGGGCTAACCTTCTGCACAAGATCTAAACAATCCATTC
>WNGS01111181.1:50374862-50402882 GCA_020271785.1 Procambarus virginalis
CAAACTAGCATGACGTCATCACGTCGCCATGCCACCGTCTGCGCAACCCCCCCTCCCCAAGAGGGGGAAGGGGGAGCCCCAGACCCTCCACGCCGGCGATCCAACTGGCAGTTCTTAGGCTGGATGTCAAATACGCGAAAAACGCCGCCGACTGGAGGGAGGGCGGGATGCCGGGGACCCTCCGGGACTCACCTAGAAAATGGCGTTTCATCACATTCAACGCTGGTTTTCTGGGGGGAGCCTCGTCGGCTCCCCGGAGCTACCTCCCCAAAGATAAGTAAAACAGGGAAGGAACCGGGAGGCGGATACCACACGTCCTAACTGAACAACCAAAACCAGAGACAAAACAAAGACCAAAACGAGAAGACAAAGACCACCCAGGCCAATGACCAGGACGGCCCCAAAACTCAAGAGCAGGCCAGAGGGGAACAACGCCCAGGGCAGCAAGTGGAATGGAGCAGAAGGAACCGCAACACTTAACGCAAGCAGGAGCGGCTCTGCCAGCACCACCCAACATGAGGTGACAGGACAATCCCAGATGACGGTTCCATAACAACCCCAAAGGGAAGACAAGCCAACCCTATCAAAGACCGAAGGACCCTTCGCAATGATAGGAAAACCACACACTGCCCCTGAGACAAAACACGCAGATGGGAGACCAATAACCTGGGACCTGTGTTCAGATTCGCAAAACGCGAAGTTAAAAACAGCGACCCCGCAACCCAAAGGAGCAACATAACCAACTCCAGCAGGGAAGAATGAGACACGCATCCCCGAGGCATCCAAGAGGCTAACTACCAAGGACGAGAACCGCAGGAAAGCAAACACACCCGGTCTGGATAAGGAACAAAGAAAAACCGAAACCAGGACCGGAACCCAGCAAACCCGGTTCCAAGAAAAGGAACCAGGAAAGCAGGAGCGGCAGACCGAAAAGTCCACCCCCCCCCCCACAGACAGCGCAACCCGAAGCCTGCAGAAAATTACAGAAATCGCAGGAACTCGGTACCAAAACGGAACACCGGAGAAGTCCAAAAGCAGGACGTGGAACATGGACAGAGGCCCACCGGAGCACCAAACAGGATAACCAAGAAGCACTGACCCAGACACACAAAAGTGTAGCATGGGGAGGAAAACGGAAATAAGTAAGGAAACCACGAAGACGGCCCAAGGAGTGGCCGGGAAGTAACGCACACGACCAACCACAAAATGTGTAGAGGAGCGCGTACATACCTGAGGGACCTTACGGACAGCAGGGTGCAGTCAAACACCGAAAATAGGCAAGGAAAGTGTCCAGACAGGGAAAAAAAACCCGGGGTCGACAACGAAAACAAAAGCACCAAAATGCGGGGCAGAGCCCCACAGGACAACAAAGAACAAAAGATGGACAAAAAAGGCACTAAAGACATGCAAGGTGACCAAACACCACACCAAACACCCCAGTCAGGAGCCATCGACGCAATCCCGCCAAGCGGGAAAGAGTAAACAAGGATGGAACACTGAACAAGGGTGGTGGAGTGAGTAGAGTATCCCAAGAAGATACTCGCTCCAAACGCACGAGCCTAACCAGAGAAGCAAAGCTCTCCAAAGTACCAACGATGGAACTCAAACCGTTCCGCACGTCCAAGGAAAAGTCCTGCCAACCTGTGGAGAACTGTGAGGCGGCGCCCAAGCACATAACCAGCAGAGTAGCAAATAATAACTAGACTACCTGCAAGTGTGGTCTAGAACAGACATGCGAAACACCGTACCGACACTTAGAGCGCCCAACCCGCACCATTGCCCGCCAAAATATCACCCGCAACTACGGAATACGCAACAAAAGATAAGTAGTTCCGTAGTGTTTGTGTTTATTGACCAAACCCCACGAAACAATAGAAACTGGGATAGTGGCACAAGCCACCCTTGCGGTGCATTGTGGGCACGAAACAACGGGCATAAAAGGGATAAGCGCAGAATCAGGAAAGACCGGAGGAATGACCTGCACTGTAATAGGCCCGGTGACACGCGGAACCAATTACCACGGAACGTGGTGGTGGGGCCCCACGATTGGCGCAAGGGCGGGTTGGACATGTAGGTGAGTGGGAATGGATGGTAAGAAACAGTAGCTACCTCGCATGGGCCAATAGGCCCACCGCAGGTCCACTGTACCTATGTCCGTATGTTTGAACGCACAAGGAGACACAGGAGGTAGTGAGCACCCAAAGGAGCCACAGACACTAAAAGAACCTGATTATGTCACAGGAGAAAGGAAGCGAAAAGCACCAAAAAGCCATGTGGAGGAGGCAGACGCCACCCCCAGGAGCAAACGTGAAGACAGCCCAGAAGGCTCAGGAAACTGCACAATCGTCAACTGACAGGAGAAGCGGGGCCCAAGAGTCAGAGTCAAGCACAACTAGGCAAGCACCCCACCAAAAGTGAGAACCAGCACTAGGCCGACAGAAGCGCCAGACAAGACAACCTCACCTGCAGAGCAGACACACGACCGTGCCACAACACAGGCGAGCCAAGTAACATACCAGGAGCAGCGCTAAAGGTGTGCCCGAAAGCCATGCATACTCGAGGCAGCAGGCATAGTATGTACCCTTACCTGAATAAAATGCGAGGTCGAAGGAGAATACGGCCAGAGGTGCGCGCCCTGCAGAAGACGAAGCAGTACAGAGGGAGAACAAAGTGACACCCCCAGATATAAATTCAAAACACCCTCAGCATCCAGAGGGCCACGACTGGAGGGAGAAACGAGCAAGAAGCCGCAGAAAACCACGAGAAACGACGCGAACACACGAGCATACCGCCCGTAAACAAAACGCACACCGCGGCCCCAGCACACGAGGTACGAAACGCACCACCCGTCCACCGGGAGGCATGGCTCGTACACCAGGCGGACACACAAATCGTACACACCGTACAAACACCAGGAAGGTGTGCGGAACGAAGACAATGAACGCCGAAACTGGAAGTAGAGACGACGTGAAACCAAAACAAGGCGAAAATGAAGCGAAAGAAAACAGATGGAAGGGAACCAACAAGGCCGACAAAAGACCCGATGGAAACCACATCGAAAATCAACAGACGTTCCAATAATATTGGAAGGTACAAAGATGCGCGTGAATCAACGAGAACCATGACAATCACCCCTGACTAAGGAACATGCAGGGACAACGATACGAAGTGGTTTAGGCACTATGTACTAGGTCAATATAGAAATCCATCAATGTTTGTTTCACACCTTATATGGATGTACCTTACCTGAACACTTTTTTTTTGTGAACAGCATCGCGACATAAGAGCGAAAAGGGTAAGGAAAAGGGGGTGAAACACACCCCCAGGAATGATGGGACCGATGAACCCGAAGGAACACGGAACCGAACCCAGGGAGGAGTATACCCGAAAACAGGAACACAGAGGGAAGGAACAACCCCACTGAGGAACTGCCAGCCCCACACCAAAGGTACAAGGACCCAAGAGGGGCAAACGGGGCCGAGGCCCCCCAGGCAACCCCTCCCTAACCCCGGGAACCTCTACGGCATGACCCAGGGCCGAGCCGCACCCCCAAAGCCCCAGCTTAACAAGGAAAAGCCGGGGCAGCCGTGCAAACACTAATGAAGGGAGCCCACTGGTCAGACCCATACGGCACGGCTGGAGGAACCGACTCGAATGCCTCCGCCGCCACCCGGAAGAGGAAAACCCCCGAGACCGCCCGAGTCTCAACCCAACCAGACCCGCCCCAACCCCAAACCCGCCTATGGTTCGGAGCAGGAGGCAAGGGAGGAAGTGAGTAGAACAGAAGGGGAGGAACAAGAAGCGGAAGGAGCCAGAGCCGAAGCGACCCCCACCCCAAGTCCAGACCCCAACCACCAAAACGGGGCAGCCTCGGGGCATCCGGGGCCGCAAACCAAGAGCGTTGCAGCAACACACACCCAGCAAGCAACGCCGCAGCCGCCTGCACCCGATTATCAAGACCAGTGGCCTGGGTGAAGGAGAGCGCGTACCGACAACAATCATCGGACGACTCCGGGTCACAAGAACAAGGACCCAACAGGCAGCATGGCGGAGGCACAACAGGTGAGTGTCACCCTGAGACAAGGGGACAGATCAACCGTCAAACTCGCAGGACGCGAGGGGGACTCCGGGGACACACCTAGAGGACCACGGAGCCCCCTGGGGTTTCCCAGGGCCCTTAGCCTTTGGTACACGCTAAGGGAAGCCCAGGCAGGGTACCGCGAACCGGCGCCCAAATCTACCAACAAACTGCTAAAGCTGAACCCCCAGGACGTGTCCACTCACGGGGGCCAAGCAGGGAGTATCGCAAACAGAAGAATTCGAAAGAAAATCACCTAGAACAGGAATGGGGAACCATAAAGGCAGACCCCCACCAGGCAAAAGCAAAAGAAAAACCCCGCAAGAGGACAACGTACCCAGGCGGAACAGAGCCGGCCGCTGTTAATGGTGAAAACTAGCTGTGCAGTACCCCACGCCCCTACCAGTGACGAAAACTACCACCTACCCAGAGACAAACCAGGGCAACAAAACCCCAGCCGACTCCAAGGGCGGCCCAGTACCGAGCAGTAAAGGACACAGCAGAGGCAGAACCCAAGGTGACTTGTGGAAGGTGGCCCCAAGCCCCAAAGGGCAGTACTTACAGGGCACCTAGGGAAGATAGCCCTAGGCACATGCAGCCCGAGTACCATGGAATCTTACTCCTGGCTCACACCCCACCGGTAGAGACAGTCCACACCACAAGGCACAGAACTGAAACAAAAACCGGAGCCAGAAGCACTCGACCAGCCAGTAATACCATCAGCCAAGTTGGATCGCCGGCGTGGAGGGTCTGGGGCTCCCCCTTCTCCCTCTCGGGAAGGGGGGGGGGGTTGCGCAGACGGTGGCGCGGCGACGTGATGACGTCATGCTAGTTTGATAATTTTGTTTGGGGAGTTTTGTCCACTCGTTCGGCTTTCGGTAGCAATAATTTCGCCAGAATAGGGGTTTGTTTTGGGGCGCCTACCTTTCTGGGTGCCTGACCCGGTCGATGGCAGACATAGAATGCTCCCAATCAAAAAAGGGGTTTCTATAGGCCATTGCTCCTCGTGCCTCTCTGAGGGGGCCAGGTTCTGGCTCGTGGTCCCTGGTAGGCAAGAACTCCTAGCATTTTGACTGATGCCAGAAAGTTATACATATCCATTCAACCTGGATAGCTCCGGGGAGCTGACGGGGCTCCCCCAGAAACACAAAGGGAGCCCACTGTCAGACTCATACAACACGGCTGGAGGAACAGGCTCGAAGGCCCCCGCTGCTACCCCGGAAGGCGAATTCCCCGAGACCAACCGAGTCTCAAAACCATGGAAGCCCCGCCCCAACCCCGAACCTACAGACGATAAAGACCCGGAAGCAGGGAGGAAGGGGGGGGGGGACCGACAACACCACCAACCAAAATGGGGCAGCCTCTGGGCTTCCAGGGAGCAAACAACCTAGCACGTTGCGACCGAAACTTAACGTGCAATGCCCGTGCTACCTGCACCCACTTAATCAGCAGAAGACTGGGTAACCGAGTCACAACAAGCAACAAAACTTGCAGGACCCTGGGCCGAAGGTGTCACCGACCCCACAGGCAGCTGACGGAGGCAAAACAGCGAGTGTCACCCTGTGACAAGGGGACAGAGCAGCCCTCAAACTTGCACAAAGCAAGGGGGGGGGACTCTGGGGCCACATCCATCGGGCCCACACTCCCCCCTAGGGGTTTCCCAGGGTCCTGAGCGTTTACTATAAGAGGACGCACGCTCAGGTAATCCCAGGCAGGGTACTGCTAACCGGCACTCATGTCTACCAACCAACTTTCTAAGAACTGAACCCCTTGGGACGTGTACACTCACCAGGACCTAGCAGGGGGAACCACCGGAAGAAGGAAAAGAATCCAGTACAAAGGGGGCAAGAACCAAAGGCAGGACCCCCCCCCCCACCTGGTAGACAAACAAAAAAGAAAAAGAAACCCCCCGCAAGAGGACAGCGTACCCAGGCGGAACAGAGTCGGCCGCTATGATTGATTGGTGAAAACAAGCTGCGCAGTACCCTGTGCCCCTACCAGCGCAAACTGATTCTTACCCTAAAGCGAACAAGGGAGACAGAACCCCCATCACACAAAGGGCGGCCAATAACTAAAAAGTAGACGGCCTAGCAGAAGCAGGACCCAAGGAACTTGTGGAAGGTAACCCCAAGCCCCAAGGGCAGTACTTACAGGGCACCTAGGGAAGGCAACCCTAGGCGCATGCAGCCCAAGTACTGGAAACTCACTCCCGACTAAGTACACCACCTAAAAGACAGACATCACACTCTAGGCACAGTGCTGAAACAATCACTGGAGCCGAAGCACACAACCCGCGCCTTTAGCATCATCCGAAGAACTAATAGGTGGATAGCCGGCGTGAGAGGTCTGGGGCTCCCACTTCCCCCTCCCAGGGAGGGGGGAAACAGCGCAGACAGCGGGGCGGTGACGTGTTACGTCATACTTGTTTGTTTGTTTTCGGTCGGGAAGTTATATCCACTAGTTCGACTTTTGGTAGCAATTTTCACCAGAATAGGGGTTTATTTGGGGATGCTTACCTTTCTGGATGTTTGACCCGGTCAATGGCAGACATAGAATGCTTCCAACCACACGGGGGCTTCTATAGGCCATTGCTCCACTTGCCTCTCTGAGGGGGCCACGTTCTGGCCGTGATCCCCGGTAGGCCCTAAGAACTCCATACACATGACTGATGCCAAAGTCTGACATTAGCATATCAGCCTGGTATAGCTCCTGGGAGCCGACGGGGTTCCCCCCAGAAAATACATTCATTACTCTTAAAATCTTACATCGCGAGTGGGAAGGATACCGGAAATCACCCTCTGAATCGGGGGAATATCACTCCTCATCATCTGTCATCCATCTCAGAATGGAGGGGAAGCTTCTAATCCTACTTTCCCCTGCTGATAACATCAATTGAAATAAGAGTAAAAGGGATTGCTGCATGCATGCTGACCAAGATATATTGACTAGACCTAGAATCAGTTAACTTAAAGATATAATCAATGGAGTACTAATTCTGAACAGAAGAGCCTCCAATAGCAACAAGTGGACCCATTATGCAATAAACACCATCAATACATTCGATATAACAAATACAGTTACTGAGAAGGGTGTCGACGAAATACATGCAGAACTTCTTATGCAAGCCCCTTGGAAATCACTGCCAGCAGACTTTAAGATTATGGTTCTTAAGGGAAAAAAAGAACCCGACTAATCCTCATCTGCTACATAATATTGCACAGATGCAAATAGAAGCAAACTTGGCATCTGACAGCTTCACTTACTTCGCAGATGGATCAGTAGACTAGCAGGGACAAGAAACCGGAGCTGCAGTTAAGGCAGGAAACTCTGTAAATAGTTGGAGACTCTCAAACGGGTGTTCAACTTTACAGAGATGCTAGCCATTCAAAAGGCTTTGGAACATGCTCTTGCTGAACACCGACATGTTATCATACATACAGATTCGAGAACTGCCATTGAAACCTTGCAACAAGAACACATACATGACAACATCCATCTGATAACAAATGTCTTATCATTAATGCAAACACTCAAACGTCAAAGTCGTCGGGCGATAGATAGAAGATGCAGACGATAATTAACAACTGGGTGCCAAGTCAGGTGGGAATAATAGAAAGTGACATTGCAGACGAAACTGCAAAACTTACACAACAACAAGTACACTTACATTGCATCAGGCTTGGATACCCATGTGCATGGGAAATAGGCTTACAGGTTCCAGAAAATGGGAAGAAATGTCAGCACTGTGGAGAAATGCCCGACAGACCACTGGAACATTATCTAACTCAGTGCATAGTTACAAATCCAATAAGATTTCAACTTAGATTCAACAGAGCAGAAGTTGTTGTCATGTTCACAGAAAATGGTACCATCCGTTTTCTATGTGCGGCGGCTGGACGCCACTAGAGAAGGTAAACAGCACACAGGACGCCTGCCAAGCTTGGGAGCTACTCTATCATGTAATTATTTAAGTATTAAAGTCAGTAACCAGGAATGACTTTACATCAACCTTACAACCAAGACTATCTCAGCTATACACAGACACCACACTGGCGACGAAGATGAACTTGGAACGCAGGTATTTTGTTCAACAAAACACAAGGAAGGAGCATGCTGTCTCGCCCAGAGAAGGAAGGAGAAGCTGTCTGTGAGCGCCATACCCGATGCTGTATGCAACCCCATGCTGTGTGCTGACTGTTGCTGTGTGCTGATCGTTGCTGTGTGCTGGCCGTTGCTGTGTGCTGGCCAATGCTGTGTGCTACCCAAGCTATGCTGAGTGTTGCTGTGAGAGGAATCTGCCGACGCTGTGTACGAAACGACGCTTTGATACAGTGTACAAAACCTGATGTTTTGGTTACGAAACGACGCTCCGTGCTACAAAATTCTTCAAGCTGTGAGCCTACTGCTGCCTACTGCTGCCAACTGCTGTGAACCAACTGCTGCCTACTGCTGTGCCAACTGCTGCCAATTGCTGTACCAACTGCTAACAACTGCTGTGTTGCTGTGAGTAGGAACAACACATGTACACAAGGGCTAGGTAAGAAGTCAGTTGCTGCTGTGTTGTGCACTGTTGTGAACTTTTGCATTAAAATGCTTGTGTGCTTTGCAAAATTAAAGTAATTACAGTGAATTCTTAAATAACATATACAGTGCAGTAAGTGTTATATATTCTGAGGAACATTTTAAGTGATAAGTTTACATTTATTCAGTAAAAATGGCAAATATACCTCAGTTTCCTGCATTTGATCCTGACTGTGACCAGACAAACCTGTCACAGAGGTGGGTCAAATGGCTTAAAAGGTTTGAAAATTTGTTGATAGTTTCTGATATCAAAAGTGCTGAAAGAAAGCGTGCTTTTCTGCTTCATTATGCAGGTGATAGAGTTTGTGATATCTTTGATACACTGAAAGATACTGGTGGTGCCAAAGATTATGACACTGCCAAGGCCAAATTAACGAGCATTTCAAACCAAGGCAAAATACTGCTATGGAAATTATGCATTTCAGGAGAGCAAAACAACTCTCTAGTGAAACTGTTGATCAATACCATACACGTCTGCAGGGTTTAGCAGCCCATTGTGAGTTTGCTGATGTTGACAAAGAAATCAAACAGCAAATAATTGAAACATGCACATCTACACGTCTTCGTCGAAGAGCTCTAGAACTTGTTGATGATGAAAGTTCTCTTACCAAGATACTGGATATGGCTCGTCGAATGGAAGATGCTGCACGTGATGCTCGTGCCATGGAGTGCAGTGCCAACAACGGTTCTGCCACTGTTACTAACAGTCAAGAAGTATGTAAGGTTCAGGGAGTACACCATGATCATAGAAGATATCATGCCAAACCTAACATTAAATTGAGCCGAGAACCACATCACAACTGGAGTCATGGAACAAGACTCAAGCAGTCACAACGACTCACATCAGAGGGTGTCAATAATAAATGTTACAATTGTGGAGGAGACTACCCACACCAAGATAATGTTTGTCCTGCTCAAGGTAAGAAGTGCTATGAGTGTAGAAAACTAAATCATTTTGGTGCTATGTGTCGTTCCACACTAAAGAAACCACAATCAATAAATAAAAGCAATGTACGAGGATCAAGTCACAGGAGTCGAGGTGGCAAACACAATATTGCACCTCAAATCAAGAATGTTAATAATATACAAGACAACATTCATTACAACCAGTCTCAGATGACAGTGAATGTGATTACATTTGTGGAGTACAAGCAATCACAGAATGGAATGATCTTCCAAACAACCCAGAGACTATAGTATACATTGCTGGCATTTGTCTCAAAATTCTCATTGACACTGGATCAAACATTGACACCATTGCTGAGTGCCACTATGAGAAATTTAAAAAACAGTTCCCAAAGCTTGAAAACTATAATGGCAAAGCCACTGCCTATGCTTCAAAGGTAGCTTACCATTGATTGGAACTTTCACTGCAGAGATTAAGTCAAAGAAANTGTACTAGCTCTACCTATAATTCGATCCATTAATGTAACCTCATTGTATGTATATACCTTACCTGAATAAACATATTTATTTATATTTATTTACATGACATACTGGGTAGAAGGAAGGGGAGCCCTGGACAGAGAACCAAGAGGGGGACCCTCCGGGACACAACGGAGGAAACAGGGGAGGTAGTGGTGGACGTGTCTGGGTCTAAGGCTTGGAAACGGTTGAGAGATTGAGGAAGGTGGGAAGGGCGAGGAGAGGAAGAGCGCACCACGCGAGCATAGGAGACGTCAGTGAAAGAGGGGAGATGATAAACTTGGCGCCGAGCCTCAGGAAAAGACAAACGGTCCCAGTGCTTCAAGTTGAGGACGGCCGCCTCAAGTCTGTAACGTATACACGTGTGGGAGAAGGTAGGGTGGGCCTCATCACAATTGAGGCAGCGGGCCTGGAGAGAAGTGCACTCCAACCTGGAGTGACCCTCGCCTCCACACATGGGACCGAGAGAGACAGGACTAGAGCATTTGAGGGCACCATGCCCAAACCTCCAGCACTTGTTGCAGAGCAGAGGAGATGGAATATACTCCTGACCAGAGCATCTGGCACCAGCAAGAATGACAGAGGGCGGAAGGGTCCTACTTTCAAAGGTAACCTTCACAACCCGAAGGGGCAGACGGCGATGACCACGAGGGGGACGAGTAAATGTATCCACCTGGAGGACAGAATGACCCTGGGCTTCGAGGATATGCTTGATATCCTCGTGGCAGTCTCGTAGAACCCTAACACCAGTCGTAACATGGTGCAGGAGGAGAACAGTGCCAACACTGGCATTCAACTGAGCGTTCTTTGAAACGCCAAACGGGGTCTCGCCAAGGCAGGATAAGGCGGCTAAGCGGGTGGCTGCATCCTGAGAAGCAGCAGCAACGACACGGGTACCAAGACGGGTGGGGTTAAAGGTAACAGAGGCATCTACTGAATCTACAAAATGCCTATGAAGGGAAAAATCGTCAGAAGGACCTGAATCCAAAGGATGGAGGTCAAAGTACTTAGTGCACGTAGCAGGACCAAACAAAGCATGGTACGAATGAGTATGGGAAGGGAGCATACGAGAGCAGTCGTGACGGGGACGGCGATGAGAACCTTTAGAGAGAGACGGGTCAAAAGGCGCAGTAGTCACAATAAGAGACGGAGCCGTGCAAGGGGACGAGGCGGTCACCACAGCAGGCTTGGGGCTCGACCCAACCACAGAGGAGGGAGGGGAGCAGGGATGAAGAGTCCAGTCTGGGCCTAAACCGGGCCCGGTAGTGGGGGCTACAGATCCCGGCCTTCCAGGACGGTTCGACTCGAGGGCCTGGTCGCCCACCCCATGAGCCTGGGTAAGAGAAGTCGTGTCGTCATCCATATAGCAAACAAAATCAAAGGTTGGGACCTGGAACCAAGGGATACCACCTACTGGGCAGCCAGGGAGGCCGAGCGCAGGCCAGTGCGGGAAGGGTGCATCGTCCCCAGCGGTGCTCCCCCTCTTCAACAGGGGTCCTACTACATCATTCATTCTCCCACACTGGTGCTAAGACCCCATTCCCCCTATCACCCCAGCCTGGACACCCAACCATTCACTCAGGGCGGCCTCTCACAGGCGACCTCTCCAGAGTGTGGTCCGATGACTCACAAGATCTCTACATAGTGCCCATCAGCATGTACACCACCCAAAGTGGGGGCAGGAGAGGGGGCAAAGGCAACCCACACCGGTCCCAGGGAGGTGTACGTGAGCCCCTCACCACAGCAAGGAGGCACCACGGAGGCCCATTCAAGGAATGAGCCTCCGTGCACCGGGCTGGTTGAGAGGCCTGAAAGAGGAAGAGGTCTACATGTAATAGTTGACTGGGTATGCCTGTGTTCCCATGGTGCCCGGCATTCTTGCATGGGCTTGTTTATATTGCTTCTCGCTATTGTCATCTCACCCCATGTCTTCACTTCTCCTCGGTCCCTCCTCCATCATTCTGTTAGTCGGCACATTGCGCCCTCCCATAACATTCTGTGACATCACTCTTATCATCCCCCCCCCCCCTGTGATGTCACCATCACACAGGCTCCTCCCCTGCCACTCCCCCTCACAACAGCCATGCCTCCCTCACACAAACCTACTGGCATTCACTCTTGTATTGTCACCTTATCCTTCGACATTTTTTCCCTTTGAGGGAACTAATCCATGTATTTCACCCAGAGCCGTAACCCGTCTGCAGGTTTTCCATGGAATGCATGATGATGATGATGATAACCCCTGGTGCCTGGGGGTTCCCCACATGCCAGGGAATCCAGGCCCCCATTTAGGCTGGGGGCCCACATGTAGATATTGCCTAGCCCTGGTCATGTTGGGAAGCCCAGGGGAGGACTCACAATGCAGTCACCGGGCCCCTCATTGCTTGGGGGTAGCAGTTATTCCTAAAGGTATCTCCCTTGCCCATGTTAATTCCCCATTGTTTACCCGACCTCTGGGAATTACACATGCACTCCCTTGCCAATGTAATTTCGGTGTTGGCAACCTGGTACCTAGTAACCAGGTACTATACCAGATTATTCTCCCGGTGTTACACTTCAAGCTATGTTTTTTCGACAAGTTCTAGTGTATTGTTTACTGCCAAGGTTTTTGTTATCACGAGTTATTTTCCCCAGGATGACGCTCACAAAGTTCTTTACCGTTGAAATGTCCCTCCACCTGTGTTGTTCAAGCCTTGTGACGTCTTCCCAATTATAGCCGTTGGTTCCTCCCTCCTCCCACGTCAGCACTCAGGAGTTCACTTCGGCCCTCGTGCATAGTGACAGCTTTTTCTCCTGTCATTGCTATGTACCATGGGCAGCCCCGGCTACATTGGTGCACACTCTGGCACCATCATTCTCTTCCTGGCTGACTATTTCCTCCTATACCCTTCAACATCTGGAGGTTAAGGTTTGCATTAATGCATTTTCCTCTCCTTATTGTCAGGCTGCTGCTCCTCGCTCCGGCATCCCTGCATCAACTTAGTATCTTCTGTTCCAGCTAGGGATCCCATCAGTACCACAGGACAGCAAGCATCGCACGAGCTGAACCCTGTTTGACGGGTGATAACTGGGTGCTGTTGCTTGGCCAGCGGGCAACGACCTATTCCTTTCAGTTGGAATGCCAGCTATCACCCGGCCCTTCCAGGAAATCACGCCACCACTAGACGAAGCAGTGTATTTTTTATTTCTGGTTTACATGTGGGTTTAATTCTCATTATGCGTCCTCCCATTCTACCTGTCTTTGCCACCAGGTTGGCAGCAGCCGGCATCTGATTGTTGGTGCTTCCTTTCTTTCCCTTCCCTCCTGGACTACAAAGTTAACCTCATCAATGTTCTTGAATCACTTGGTATCCCTAGGATTCACTCCCTAGGATCACCGGGATCCCTAGTGATCAATTCTGTCAATACTGCAGTGGTGCAAGTGATAAGGGTTCTTTCCTCTAAGATTTCAGCACACCACCCCAGGAAGGCGGGGCGCTCTTGAGGAGAAGCACGGGTTCACTCTTGTTCTGGTTGTGTGAACTCTTTCAAGGCACTCGCATGGAACCCTCTTAGCTCCTGCATGCTCTGTCATTTATTTTATTTAATTCTTTATATACAAGAAGGTACATTGGGTTTGTGTGAGTACAAAACATTGGTGTTCTTACGTTCTTGCAACGCCACCGACACGCATAGCATTCGTGCCACTTCCCGTGGGCGCACTATTTTATGATACTAGATTAATGCATTTATCTGCTCTAGCATCTTTCTTCAACTCATTTGCCACTTCCTGTTCATGTATCCTTAATGTTATTCCTGTGCCACTTAGCCATCACATCCTTCATAAGTTATTACCAGACTTTACATTATTAGGCTTGTTGCCAGTGAGTGCCAGTTGCTGTACCTCTAGTGAGGTACAGCAAACACCTCTCTTTCCTTTGTGCTCCTTCACTTTCATCGGATATATATATTGTCATTTGTTCCCTGTTCCTTTACTCATTCACTTAATATATCCCATGTTATAACTTACTTCTCCTTGCTACTTTACTTTATGTTACCTTGCCTTGTGTATTAAGTTGTTCCCAGCGGGGGCAATTTACTGTTATTCCCAGTATTTATCCACAGTATTCCTATTTATGGTCCCAGTTCATTATATCTAATACTTTCTAAGTCATGTGTCACGTTTACTTTTCTTTAGGCTTCACGTCCTTTCCATCTTCCCATCCCTCCCTTTAGCTTTGGCTGGTGCCTGAGCTGTAAGCTAGGTTTAGTGCCTAGCCACTTTGGGGGGCGGTCTGCCACGATGGTTTGCTTTACTGTTGATGCCTTACTCTTACTGGAGCCTTGCCTTGGGTGTGACGTACACTACACGTGAGGTATTGTGAGCTGAATACTCAACCGACGCCCGTTGCTGGGACTTACAGTTTCCCGGAGTGGGGCTTCCCCCACCTCCTGCGAGTAAGGCCTAATTCCTAATGCCCTCCTTCACAGCATGTGGGAGTGAGAGTCTATCCCCCCACCGAGCAGCCTCCCATACAGGCCGCTGACTGCAGGACATCCACAGCCCTGGGAATGAACGCATCATGGATGCAGAAGGTCACTCTCCCAGGACACGCCCAAGGAGCAGTGACACGGATGATTTCCACGAGCCATAGGTACCGATAAGTAGCATGTGGCCTATTACCTATTATCAAGGTATATTTCAGTGCCTTTCTCACACTGAGGTGCAGCTGCACCAGCTAGGCCCTGGGTGCCATGCCAGGTTGGGAGGCTGCTGTAGCCTGGTGTTTGTGGGGCTCCGCTGGACCCCACCCAGCAATACAATGTTAACCTCAAACAATGTTACTCTATTACATTGTTATTTTACTCAAGGTAGCACTTTCACCAATGTAAGTCCCCATTGTTAGACTTACTCCCTAGAAGTTACACATTATTAAATTTTTATACCAAGTTTAATATGCAAGGTTAATCTCACAATGTTAAACTTCAAGTCATATAATTCAACAAATTTAATTCAAACTTTTATCACCATAGTGTGTTTGAATCACCAAGATGAAAATTAAGTTTAACAGAAGTATTCCAGCCATTACATTGAGGATAATATGACAAATATATTTTGTGTCCATTACTTGAACATCAATTAGTTTAGTTCACTTATTATGCACCCCATACCCATCCTGTGGGCAGTAGTGGAAGGGTTACAGAGACACATAATGGGCTCAGGGACTGAACCCCACAATTCATTTAGCTAAGCAAGTTACAATCTAGATAAACTAGCTACAAAATGCAATGCACCTCGTCACATCAACAATGGGCTCGAGACCGACCACAAGCACAGTGTTGAGCCCATTATTGATGTGACGATGTGCATTGAATTTTGTAACTAGCTCATCAAGTACTCGACCAACCATCACAAACCCATTTTTTGTATTATTGAACAATTCAATCATAAAAGGACTAAATTCAATTTTTTTGTAAATTTTGTTAAAAATGTTGATGTTATAATGCAAAATCTAACATAAAAATGTTAGATTTTGTTAAACATCAGACCAGGAAAGATTTCCTAGTTAGAACCACAACTGATCCTATTTCCATATCTATTAACAAAAGACAATATGCAAATTACAAGTATTTTATACTACAGCACCTACAAAAGCTTCCCAACAAGGGAAAGTTATCTTTTATGTATAGATTCAGTATGGTAGGTGATTTTAGTTGACCTCGCTGCATCCTCAAGTGTTGTACTTGTCTGGGTCACCTGGATGCTGCTAGAGATTCATCAGATGAAACAAGCGGCAAATAACTTTACACATGCATCGTGAATTTCTCATTCCTGGTTTTAAGTCTACATATATTTAAATATATATACCTGTATGCTACATATATTTAAAGTCACATCACACAGTGAGAGAAAAACAGGTCACCTAAAATTTGTCTGTACTTATTATTGTAATTAATTACTGGAAATAGTGCATGTAATTTCTGTACAATACAGTGGTGTATATTAGCTCTTAACCACCATGCTGCACAGAGCACCTTGAGGTGCTCTGTGAGTTGTGCTTTTTTGTTTTTAATTAGGCTAAATTTTAATATTTTTTAATGTTTTCATCACTCTTTGTGTTTTGAAATGAAAATGGTTGAGTTGGGAAACATTGACAGACTGTATCTGAACATTTATAAAAACAAAAATATGTCCTTAACAATTACACTATGAAGTTTTTGCCAAAACCAGGTGCACAGTGCAGTAGTTAATCCATAAAATTACAGTATGCTTATTGACTACTCGTATTTACTAAAAAGTGTGAAAAAAAATCACATTACATTTCTAACATCAATGAGCACAAATGTACAAGAAAAACAGTAATTCAACCAAATAATGTTTCTGTGATGTGTCATGGTTTTCTAGTTCACATTTAATGAGGAGGAATAAGCTTGTACTTGTCTGTTGGTCCCTCCTCAAGAAGTGTTCGAATGAGTTGCTTTGCTGAAAATTTGCGCGACAGGACCAAATATCTCTGTTCATCATAACCATGACTTACACTCTTCAGCTTAAAGCGACGTGCAATTCTGAAAATTAAAACACAGTCAGGGTTTTTACAATTTTTGGACCAGTATGTACAGTAATTGCTTTATTCTTTCTACAGACCAATATATTTAACTACTGACCTACCTACTTAGCTATTTATATATGAGTCAACAGGGACAACAACTTATTTGCAGGAATGAAACTTTTTCTTAACTGGAGAGTAACTTAACTCAGGAGTACGTGTACATCCCGAGCCCAGCCTCAGGCCAGGCTCGACTTGTACTTTTTATAGTACTTGTACTTTTACTCGACTTGTACTCTGTATTGTACATGTACTTGTACTCTTTATAGAACTCGTACTTGTACCCGACTCG
This sequence comes from Procambarus virginalis, assembly GCA_020271785.1. Taxonomy (NCBI): domain Eukaryota; kingdom Metazoa; phylum Arthropoda; class Malacostraca; order Decapoda; family Cambaridae; genus Procambarus; species Procambarus virginalis. Next base: position 50,391,826 of record WNGS01111181.1, read on the forward strand.
TACTCTTTATAGTACTCAAACTTGTACTCTTTATAGTACTCGAACTTGTACTCTTTATAGTACTCGAACTTGTACTCTTTATAGTACTCGACTTGTACTCTTTATAGTACTCGACTTGTACTCTTTATAGTACTCGACTTGTACTCTTTATAGTACTCGACTTGTACTCTTTATAGTACTCGACTTGTACTCTTTATAGTACTCGACTTGTACTCTTTATAGTACTCAAACTTGTACTCTTTATAGTACTCGACTTGTATTCTTTATAGTACTCGTACTTGTACCCGACTCGTACTCTTTATAGTACTCAAACTTGTACTCTTTATAGTACTCGAACTTGTACTCTTTATAGTACTCGAACTTGTACTCTTTATAGTACTCGACTTGTACTCTTTATAGTACTCGACTTGTACTCTTTATAGTACTCGACTTGTACTCTTTATAGTACTCGACTTGTACTCTTTATAGTACTCGACTTGTACTCTTTATAGTACTCGACTTGTACTCTTTATAGTACTCAAACTTGTACTCTTTATAGTACTCGACTTGTACTCTTTATAGTACTCGACTTGTACTCTTTATAGTACTCGACTTGTACTCTTTATAGTACTCGACTTGTACTCTTTATAGCACTCGACTTGTACTCTTTATAGTACTCGTACTTGCACTCGACTCAACTCCTTATAGACATGCACATACCTATGTACATATTTAGCTGCTTACTTAATTTATCTGTCAATCTACCTACATATTTAAATAGTGATCCACCTAGTAATAATTTTTTACATATACTGTAGTGTACATAAGTATCACATGATAAAATTAAAGGAAATTGCAGTATTCCGAGAGCTTTCATGATTTGGCACATTTCCAAGGACTACCTACTGTGCTCCTTGAAAGTGTGTTCAATGACCAAAGTGCTCAGATTATTTCTGATATATTTCTCCTACATAGATACGTACACACAACCAAATCACACGTTATTGTGATTATTCTTGCACACAGTAGTCTATATTTTCCAGCTGTATCTACAAATCCATTGATGCCTATAGTGCATTTGTTAAGTGCAGATAGCAGGGCGAGAAATCTGGGCACATTTCTGTACACCTGATGCCTGTGTTCACCTAGTAGTAAATAGGTACCTGTGAGTTAGGCAACGGTTGCTGGATGTAGTCTGAATAACATCAGTTGTTAGCCTGGAGAGACCTTGATAAGCTTAATTGGTTCTTTGTCCCAGACAAAACTTTCTGACAAACAAATTGTATCTTTTGAAGACTTAAGTGATCATTTGGATTTTTCCTGTAACCTATTTATATTTTGTGTATCTTCAGGCCAGAACTAATCATCTAATGGTGAACAATATGAACACCATGTGGTTCGAATCTTCTTTGCAAATTAATTGCCAGTTAATTGTCAACAGCCTTTTAGCAGCAGAAAGAACAAGAACTGAATGTAATGAAACTCTCCATTTTGGTAGTGCCCCTGGCTCCCTGTAGCTATCTGGCTAAGATGGCTCCCCATTATTGGGTCAAATCATCCACAAGAGTCCTGTTTGACCTACTGGAGACTCAAGCCAGACCCTGGTCCCTTCACAGAGGCACAAGGAGCAGGGGACTGTTAACATCACCCTCACTAGGAGAGCATCTACATCAGTGAAATTTTACAGACAACTACAAGGTTCACAGAAAAAAAACAGCGTTGAATGTAATGAAATGCCATTTTCTGGGTGAGTCCCGGAGGCTCCCCGGAGCTATCCAGGCTAAATGGATATGTATAACTTTCTGGCATCAGTCAAAGTGCTAGGAGTTCTTGCCTACCGAGGACCACGAGCCAGAACCTGGCCCCCTCAGAGAGGCACGAGGAGCAATGGCCTATAGAAACCCGTTTTGTGATTGGGAGCATTCTATGTCTGCCATCGACCGGGACAGGCACCCAGAAAGGTAGGCGCCCCAAAACAAACCCATATTCTGGTGAAATTATTGCTACCGAAAGCCGAACGAGTGGACAAAACTCCCCAAACAAAATTATCAAACTAGCATGACGTCATCACGTCGCCGCGCCACCGTCTGCGCAACCCCCCCCTCCCCGAGAGGGGGAAGGGGGAGCCCCAGACCCTCCACGCCGGCGATCCAACTCGCAGTTCTTAGGCTGGATGTCAAATACGTGAAACGCCGCCGACCGGAGGGAGGGCGGGATGCCGGGGAGCCTCCGGGACTCACCCAGAAAATAGCGTTTCATTACATTCAACGCTGGATTTCTGGGGGGAGCCCTGTCGGCTCCCCGGAGCTACCTCCCCAAAGATAAGTAAAACAGGGAAGGAACCGGGAGGCGGATACCACACGTCCTAACTGAACAATCAAAACCAGAGACAAAACAAAGACCAAAACAAGAAGAAAAAGACCACCCAGGCCAACGACCAGGACGGCCCCAAAACTCAAGAGCAGGCCAGAGGGGAACAACGCCCAGGAGAGCAAGTGGAATGGAGCAGAAGGAACCGCAACACTTAACGCAAGCAGGAGCGGCTCTGCCAGCACCACCCAACATGAGGTGACAGGACAATCCCAGACGACGGTCCCAGAACAACCCCGAAGGGAAGACAAGCCAACCCTATCAAAGACCGAAGGACCCTTCGCAATGATAGGAAAACCACACACTGCCCCCGAGACGAAACACGCAGGTGGGAGACCAATAACCTGGTCCCAAGAACCTGGGACCTGTGTTCAGATTCGCAAAACGCGAAGCTAAAAACAGCGACCCCGCAACCCAAAGGAGCAACATAACCAGCTCCAGCAGGGAAGAATGAGACACGCATCCCCGAGCATCCAAGAGGATAACTACCGAGGACGAGAACCGCAGGAAAGCAAACACACCCGGTCCGGATAAGGAACAAAGAAAAACCGAAACCAGGACCGGAACCCAGCAAACCCGGTTCCAAGAAAAGGAACCAGGAAAGCAGGAGCGGCAGACCGAAAAGTCCACCCCCCCCCCCACAGACAGCGCAACCCGAAGCCTGCAGAAAACTACACAGAAATCGCAGGAACTCGGTACCAAAACGGAACACCGGAGAAGTCCAAAAGCAGGACGTGGAACATGGACAGAGGCCCACCGGAGCACCAAACAGGATAACCAAGAAGCACTGACCCAGACACAAAAAAGTGTAGCATGGGGAGGAAAAACGGAAATAAGTAAGGAAACCACGAAGACGGCCCAAGGAGTGGCCGGGAAGTAACGCACACGACCAACCACAAAATGTGTAGAGGAGCGCGTACATACCTGAGGGACCTTACGGACAGCAGGGTGCAGTCAGGCACCGAAAATAGGCAAGGAAAGTGTCCAGACAGGGAAAAAACCCCGGGGTCGACAACGAAAACAAAAGCACCAAAATGCGGGGCAGAGCCCCACAGGACAACAAAGAACAAAAGATGGACAAAAAAGGCACTAAAGACACATGCAAGGTGACCAAACACCACACCAAACACCCCAGTCAGGAGCCATCGACGCAATCCCGCCAAGCGGGGAAGAGTAAACAAGGATGGAACAGTGAACAAGGGTGGCGGAGTGAGTAGAGTATCCCAAGAAGATACTCGCTCCAAACGCACGAGCCTAACCAGAGAAGCAAAGCTTTCCAAAGTACCAACGATGGAACTCAAACCGTTCCGTACGTCCAAGGAAAAGTCCTGCCAACCTGTGGAGAACTGTGAGGCGGCGCCCAAGCATATAACCAGCAGAGTAGCGAATAGTAACTAGACTACCAGCAAGTGTGGTCTAGGACAGACATGCGAGACACCGTACCCACACTCAGAGCGCCCAACCCGCCCCATTGCCCGCCAAAATATCACCCGCAACTACGGAATACACAACAAAAGATAAGTAGTTCCGTAGTGTTTGTGTTTATTGACCAATCCCCACGAAACAATAGAAACTGGGATAGTGGCACAAGCCACCCTTGCGGTACATTTTGGGCACGAAACAACGGGCATAAAAGGGATAAGCGCAGAATCAGGAAAGACAGGAGGAATGACCTGCACTGTAATAGGCCCGGTGACGCACAGAACCAATTACCATGTAACGTGGTGTGGGGCCCCACGATTGCTGCAAGGGCGGGTTGGACATGTATATAAGTGGGAATGGATGGTAAGGAACAGTAGCTACCTCGCACGGGCCAATAGGCCCTCCGCAGGTCCACTGTACTTATGTCCGTATGTTTGAACGCACAAGGAGACACGGGAGGTAGTGAGCACCCAAAGGAGCCACAGACACTACAATAACCTGATTATGTCACAGGGGAAAGGAAGCGAAAAGCACCAAAAAGCCATGTGGAGGAGGCAGACGCCACCCACAGGAGCAAACGTGAAGACAGCCCAGAAGGCTCAGGAAACTGCACAATCGTCAACTGACAGGAGAAGCGGGGCCCAAGAGCCAGAGTCAACCCCAGCAAGCACAACTAGGCAAGCACCCCACCAAAAGTGAGAACCAGCACTAGGCCGACAGAAGCGCCAGACAAGACAACCTCACCCGCAGAGCAGACACACGACCGTGCCACAACACAGGCGAGCCAAGTAACATACCAGGAGCAGCACTAAAGGTGTGCCCGAAAGCCATGCATACACGAGGCAGCAGGCATAGTATGTACCCTTACCTGAATAAAATGCGAGGTCGAAGGAGAAATACGGCCAGAGGTGCGCGCCCCTGCAGAAGAGGAAGCAGTACAGAGGGAGAATGATGTGACACCCCCAGATATAAATCCCAAAACACCCTCAGCATCCAGAGGGGCCACGACTGGAGGGATAAATGAGCAAGAAGAAACCGCAGAAGCAGAAAACCACGAGAAACGAAGCAAACACACGAGCATACCGCCCGGTAAACAAAACGCACACATACCGCGGCCCCAGCACGCGAGGTACAAACCGCACCACCTGTCCACCGGGAGGTGTGGCTCGTACACCAGGTGGGACACACAGGTCGTACACACAACGTACAGACCTCGTACAAACACCAGAAAGGTGTGCGGAATGAAGACGAAGAACGCCGAAACTGGAAGTGGAGACGACGCGAAAACAAAAAACAAGGCGAAACACGAAGCGGAAAGAAGGGATGATGGTGGAAGGGAACCAACAAGGCCGACAAAAGACCCGCTGGAAACCACATCGAATATCAACAGACGTTCCAAATAATATTGGAAGGTACGAGAGACTCGTGAAGTAACGAGAACCATGACAAGCACCCCTGACCAAGTAATCATGCAGGGACAAATGCATACGAAGCGGTTTCGGCACTATTGGACTAGTGTCACATATAAAGAAATCCATCATGTTTGTTTTCACACCTTGTATGGATTCACCTTACCAGAAACACTTTTTTTTTTTTTTGTGAACAGCATCGCGACATAAGGAGTGGAAAAGGGCAAGGAAAAGGGGGTGAAACACACCCCTAGAACGACGGGACCGACGAAACCGAAGGCAACGCGAAACCGAACCCCTCTGAGGAACTGCACGAAGCCCCACCCCAAAGGTACAAGGACCCAAGAGGGGCAAACGGGCCGAGGCCCCCCAGGCAACCCCTCCCTAACCCCGGGAACCTCTACGGCATGACCCAGGGCCGAGCCGCACCCCCAAAGCCCCAGCTTAACAAGGAAAAGCCGGGCAGCCGTGCAAACACTAATGAAGGGAGCCCACTGGTCAGACCCATACGGCACGGCTGGAGGAACCGACTCGAATGCCTCCGCCGCCACCCCGGAAGAGGAAAACCCCCGAGACCGCCGAGTCTCAACCCAACCAGACCCCGCCCCAACCCCGAAACCCGCCTATGGTTCGGAGCAGGAAGCAAGGGAGGAAGTGAGAACAGAAGGGAGGAACAAGAAGCGGAAGGAGCCAGAGCCGAAGCGACCCCCACCCCCAAGTCCAGACCCCAACCACCAAAACGGGGCAGCCTCGGGCATCCGGGGCCGCAAACCAAGAGCGTTGCAGCAACACACACCCAGCAAGCAACCGCAGCCGCCTGCACCCGATTATCAAGACCAGTGGCCTGGGTGAAGGAGAGCGCGTACCGACAACAATCATCGGACGACTCCGGGTCACAAGAACAAGGACCCAACAGGCAGCATGGCGGAGGCACAACAGGTGAGTGTCACCCTGAGACAAGGGACAGATCAACCGTCAAACTCGCAGGACGCGAGGGGGACTCCGGGGACACACCTAGAGGACCACGGAGCCCCGTGGGGTTTCCCAGGGCCCTTAGCCTTTGGTACACGCTAAGGGAAGCCCAGGCAGGGTACCGAACCGGCGCCCAAATCTACCAACAAACTGCTAAAGCTGAACCCCCGGACGTGTCCACTCACGGGGGCCAAGCGGGGAGTATACCGCCAACAGAAGAATTCGAAAGAAATTACCTAGAACAGAAAGGGGGACCACAGTAAAGGCAGACCCCCCACCAGGCAAAAACAAAAACAAAAGAAAAACCCCGCAAGAGGACAACGTACCCAGGCGGAACAGAGCCGGCCGCTGTTAATGGTGAAAACTAGCTGTGCAGTACCCCGCGCCCCTACCAGTGACGAAAACTACCACCTACCCAGAGACAAACCAGGGCAACAAACCCCAGCCGACTCCAAGGCGGCCCAGTACCGAGCAGTAAAGGACACAGCGGAGGCAGAACCCAAGGTGACTTGTGGAAGGTGGCCCCAAGCCCCCAGGGCAGTACTTACAGGGCACCTAGGGAAGATAGCCCTAGGCACATGCAGCCCGAGTACCGTGGAATCTTACTCCTGGCTCACACCCCACCGGTAGAGACAGTCCACACCACAAGGCACAGAACTGAAACAAAACCGGAGCCAGAGGCACTCGACCAGCCAGTAATACCATCAGCCAAGAACTGCCAGTTGGATCGCCGGCGTGGAGGGTCTGGGCTCCCCCTTCCCCCTCTCGGGGAGGGGGGTTGCGCAGACGGTGGCGCGGCGACGTGATGACGTCATGCTAGTTTGATAATTTTGTTTGGGGAGTTTTGTCCACTCGTTCGGCTTTCGGTAGCAATAATTTCACCAGAATAGGGGTTTGTTTTGGGGCGCCTACCTTTCTGGGTGCCTGTCCCGGTCGATGGCAGACATAGAATGCTCCCAATCACAAAAGGGGTTTCTATAGGCCATTGCTCCTCGTGCCTCTCTGAGGGGCCAGGTTCTGGCTCGTGGTCCCGGTAGGCAAGAACTCCTAGCACTTTGACTGATGCCAGAAAGTTATACATATCCATTCAGCCTGGATAGCTCCGGGGAGCGACGGGGCTCCCCCCAGAAAACGCATTGAAATGGTCAAAGACCCCCATAAACAATTCGGCTACAACAATTAGGCAGCACTGATGGCTGCCATTACAAGACCTGGAGGCCCCCCAGCCAACAGCTGGTGCCAAAGTCAATCTGAGTTTATGGACAATAACCAATAAACCAACAAAGGAGGTTATCTGATAATAATAATAATAAATGTTTATTCAGGTAAAGTACATACATACAAGATGTTATACAAAAATTGATAGATTTATAGATAGAGCTAGTAAATACAATGCCTAAAGCCACTATTACGCAAAGCGTTTCAGGCAGAGATTATTGAGATTATCTTGAGATGATTTCGGGGCTTAGCATCCCCGCAGCACGGTCCTCGATCAGGCCTTCTTTTGTTACACCCGAAGGAAGCAGCCTGTGGCAGCTATCTAACTTCCTGGTACCTATTTCTGCTAGGTAACAGGGTATCAGGGTGAAAGAAACAATGCCCTTTTTTCTGCCTCCACCGGGGATCAAACCCGGAACCTCCGACTAAGAAATCTGAAGTGCGGTCCACTCAGCTATCAGGTCTCTTCAGGGAGAGCAGGAGAGAGACAGGGAACCACAGAGCTCTACCAGAAAGAGGCATTTAGTTAAATTCAACACTGGTTTCTGGGAGAGCCCCTTGGTGACTCCTGGTACCTAACTAACCACAGTGAAAAAGAAGAGCTATTGGAAACCTGGAAAAGGGCAAATATAGTTCCAATATTCAAGAATGAAGACAGATGTGAAGCACTAAACTATAGATCAGTGTCATTAACATGAATTCCATGCAAGATGCTATAAAAAGCCAGCAGAAAATGAACTGTAGAACATTTTGGGAGAGTACACTTTATAGTATAGATGCAGCAGTATTTATAAAATCATGTTTATCACCTGCATTATTGATTTAGCATCCCAATGAATTTTTAATATGTTGGACTAGGGAAATAACTACAATGTCAGGAATACATCTCTATGAGGAATATGTTACAATGACCCCTTAATATGCTGATTCTCCCAATGCTCACATTTACAAGAATGCACCCCAGCATTAAACAAGGTGTGTATTAAAAAAATTGAAAAATTACTTATGTATTTCTGCTCGTTGTTCTTTTGAAAAATCTGGTGAAAATGCAAGCTCTTCAATTCCAGATCCTTGGCAGAAGTCACGTATAATGCCTAAGATTCGGTTTCGAAACCGGGGAGTTACACCAGCTTCTTGTTTGTGACCAAGTCCTTCGCGACCAAACACTTCATGTGGCCTGAAATAAAAGTAAACGTCATTACAATGAGATTTATTTGGGTTGAATTGCGTAAGAAGTAATAAAATAAACCAGCTAACATTGCACTGATTGAAGGAAGAAGTACCTACAGAACTCTTTCTAGGAAAGAGATTCTTCAACTATTTAACAGAATACACAACTATAGCAACTATTTTTTTTTTCACCTTTTCTATCGCTGCATATTTTTAGTTTCCTGGGTAAAGCTCCTTGTGGCTCCATGAAGCTATCATATACTGATAGGTACCATTTAGTGAGTCGCATCAGCTGCGGAGTTCTACAGGCCTACTGGAGACCAGCGATTGAACCTGACCATTCACAGTGGTGTAGGAAGTGGTAACACTTATATATTTATGTCATCACCAGAGAAGGCAACCAGAAAGTGAGTAAAAACAAACCACTGCTGGCTTCAATAGGACTACAGCCTTGAGAACCACCAAAAGAACTCTCCAAAATTATGCAAACAAACATTGAAATCTTGAAATCTCTTGAAACTAGCACACACTCATTCACTCCGCCTCCCCCCACTTGTTTAATTAAGGGGGAAGGAAGGTAGCAGCTCATGGTCAGCCAGCATCTCAACTCTTAGTTCTATGATGATGTAGTGGGTGTTAAGTTGCCTCTCTTCCACTCTGGCTCCAGTGTTCTGCTGATTTAGCTAAGTGGTGGTATTTCCTGTACCTGCAGTGTAATGTGAGCCAGGATTTAAAAAGGCTTGGAGCTGCATGTGTGTTATCTGGGTTATCTTTCCTGTGTGCTCCCTAAGGTTTTTGTCCCCTCAGGAAGCCTTTGCATTGCCAGGGTTATCTACCCTGGAGTGTTTGGGAGTCGCTCACTTTGAGATCCTCCTTGCTTGTAGTGGCCCTCACCCGAGGTGAGCCAGGAGTTTTTGGACTTTCCTGTTCTTACTTATCAAGTGCAACAATTGCCTGGCGAGGTGCACTGGCCACTCACGTGATGCACTACAGCAAGCTGAGGTGGGCCTTCACAGCCAGATGCACCAAGCTGTGTCGGCTTGTTTACTTACTGTATATCAAAAGTAAATAACCAGCAAAACGTCACAGTGCCTGAGTATCCTGTTGGGTACCTCCCTACTTCAGACTCTGTTAATCTCCCGCAGGTTTGGTGTTTCCATGGATCTCACATACCTACTCTCCCTTCGTGCAAGTTTGAGGATTCAATGTCGTCTGTGCCATGTGATAATGTTTAGTCCCTCTGTCTATGACATGCTGCCTATTGCTCCGGAGAAACCTTTGACCCTGAGTCCTGTGGAAGTTTGCACTCCACACATGATTCGTTCTTGTGGCTCTCCTAATCAGGTTCAGGCTTACCAGCGGTGACTGCCATTCATTTTGGTTTTCTAGGTTGCAGTGGTCTGAGTTGTGTGCCCAGTTAAATACCCCAGAACTGCCCTCAGTGGTAGTTAGGGACCCGAATTGAATGTGCAGGGTTCTGGCAGCCCTGTATCATGTTCCTAGGATCCAGCACCCTTGTTTGGCTCTGGGTCATGTCTCTTGCCCGAGTGTACTGTCTTCGCCTTGACTCTGCAGTGCTTCCTCCTCCCTGGTAGATGCCCATTTGTTTTCCTTCTCTGTGAGTAGTTTGCTTCAAGGAATCACAAGGGGATTACCTCAGAAAACCAAGTGTAAAGGTAAAACCTAGTTGTGAAGATAATGAAATGCTTTGAGTGAGCCTCGGTGACTTGCTGATCCTTCTCCCTCTCTTCCATGTCATTGGGTAGGGGGATAGGGGGAAGTGTGGAGACATCAGCTGATTGTGAGTTGTCTCACCCCTTTCCCAAAATGAGTGTGGAAGGTGGGTCAAACATGTTTGCATTAACTTCAAGATATTTCGCTCATTTCTTTACATAGTTGAGGGGAGTTCTAACGGAGGCTCTTAAGGCTGCAGTCTCTGTTTAAGCCACCAGTGGTTTATTTTGACACCCCTAACTTCCTGGTTGCATTCCCCATTGGTGGCATAAATAATGTCACTGCTCACTGCACCTCAGTGAAGGGGCTAAGTTCAGACACTGATCCCTGGAATGTCTGTAGAACTCCACGGCTGATGCGACCTAGTAGATGGTACCCTATCAGTATATAGTAGCTTCAGGAAGCACCAGGTCACACCCAGTAATTGACATTTTATTACATTCAATGCTGATTTTATTTATCTTACACTTTTAATCCTTGTGCTTTCTCTATCAGCATATCTCCTTCAACTTTCTAATTTTATTAATAGTATTCTTGATGAGGCAAAGCTAAATTTTTCCCATACCATATTCTTATTTTTGGTTAAAGGAGTGATATCTTGTTTTTTGTGCAAAGCAGCCAAACTAATATGATGAATTATTAATTGGAATTTCAAAATACTCATTCAATAGTACTGTACTAGTGGAGATTTTATTAGATGTGACACCCTAAACACAGAGGACTTTCAAAGGCCACCATCGCCTGGGAACCTCATCCACCCGAAGACCTAACTCAACCGACAAA
>WNGS01111181.1:50410414-50443050 GCA_020271785.1 Procambarus virginalis
TAGCTAGTTCAACAACACGAGTTCCATTTTCATGCTTCCGAATGATCTCTGTTTTTCTTTATTGTCCATCCTCGCATGCGATTTCTTGCCTTGAACCTTACCACTGGCTTTCTTGGGACCCATGGAGAGATATGTAATAACAACTTTATGCTCAAACGGCCAAAAATCTGACAAAAAACTGTAATCCTTGTGAAGAATTCAGACGGGATAGTCACTGGACGGGAGGCACTTTTTTTTTATTATTATTATTTTTCTACCACAGACGTGGCCACACATTTACAATGCTAACCAGCATATATACATTTTCTTCTGTCCTCCATGGACAGGGTTAGAGTTCAGTTAAAAATATAGTTCAGGGATTTATTGAACAATCAACCACAGAAGGTGATTCGGTACTTTTAAAATGCTAAGCTAACCTACATACGGAAATACATAGATACAGTACACAGATTTACGTATGCTCTACATAAAGTGATCGAAGTGTCATTAATGTGCATTTACAAAGGTGAAATGCAATTCTGATCAGCTTCCATATGTACTTTATACACATACATACACATACACACACATATACGTACATATACATATATACAGGCATATATACACACACATGCATTCACATACATTTGTCTCTTTTACTCTGACAGGGTGAGAGAGCTGATAGAGAAACTAGTGTGCAATTAAGCACTTAATCACTGAAGTTGATTAAGGTGCTTTTACAAGCTCAGGTTATATAGTTACATCACATACATACATTGTATAATTGATACATTACATGGTCAATCTTGGGTACAAGTCCAATATATCATCAAGTGTTCCAGTACTCATATAGCAATTACACAGTTCAGCATACCTTAGACCAGGAGGGCGAAAGTCAGTCAATATGGGATATTCTACAATATAATGTTCAAGAGAGTGCATGTTTTCTCTTTCACAAAGTTGACACATTGTGTACTCGACATTTGGGTTTTGAGAAAGCTGCCAGATATGTCTATATCCCAGGCGTATCCTGGCCACAACAACATCACATTGCCGGGTTTTTGTTCTATTAGTCCCATATGTGAATGTCTCCTCACGATATCTATCATAATATTTAATACTACAACTTTCAGGTCTTTGTGAATTTGTTAGGTCGGTGAGATCTTCATTAGATATTTGTTTAAGTATTCTCTTTGTCACTGCTAATGAAATACCCATATCAATTTCTACCACTGGGTTTCTACAGGCTGTCTTTGCAAGCATATCGACAGTGTCATGCCTTGAGATTCCAACATGTGATGGTATCCATAGGAATTTAATTTCAAATGTTTTCTTTAGCAGCTAAAATATTCATTTGAATATCACTGACTATTTTATGGGTGTCACTACTATGTAATTACCTAAGTGTGTAATTACCTAAGTGTAGTTACAGGATAAGAGCCACGCTCGTGGTGTCCCGTCTTCCCAGCACTCTTTGTCATATAACGCTTTGAAACTACTGACGGTCCTGGCCTCCACCACCTTCTCCCCTAACTTGTTCCAACCGTCTACCACTCTGTTTGCGAAAGTGAATTTTCTTATATTTCTTCGGCATCTGTGTTTAGCTAGTTTATATCTATGACCTCTTGTTCTTTAAGTTCCAGGTCTCAGGAAATCTTCCCTATCGATTTTATCAATTCCTGTTACTATTTTGTATGTAGTGATCATATCACCTCTTTTTCTTCTGTCTTCTAGTTTTGGCATATTTAATGCCTCTAACCTCTCCTCGTAGCTCTTGCCCTTCAGTTCTGGGAGCCACTTAGTAGCATGTCTTTGCACCTTTTCCAGTTTGTTGATGTGCTTCTTAAGATATGGGCACCACACAACCGCTGCATATTCTAGCTTTGGCCTAACAAAAGTCGTGAACAATTTCTTTAGTATATCGCCATCCATGTATTTAAACGCAATTCTGAAGTTGGAAAGCGTGGCATAGGCTCCTCGCACAATATTCTTTATGTGGTCCTCAGGTGATAGTTTTCTATCTAGAACCACCCCTAGATCTCTTTCTTTATCAGAATTCTTTAAAGATTTCTCACATAATATATAGGTTGTGTGGGGTCTATGTTCTCCTATTCCACATTCCATAACATGGCATTTATTAACATTGAATTCCATTTGCCAAGTGGCGCTCCATGTACTTATTTTGTCCAGGTCATCTTGAAGGGCATGACAATCATCTAAGTTTCTTATCCTTCCTATTATCTTAGCATCATCAGCAAACATGTTCATATAATTCTGTATACCAACTGGTAGATCATTTATGTAGACAATAAACATCACTGGTGCAAGAACTGAACCCTGTGGTACTCCGCTTGTGACATTTCTCCAGTCCGATACATTGCCTCTGATCACTGCCCTCATTTTTCTATCAGTCAGAAAATTTTTCATCCATGTTAGAAGCTTACCTGTCACCCCTCCAATATTTTCCAGTTTCCAGAACAACCTCTTATGTGGAACTCTGTCGAAAGCCTTTTTTAGGTCCAGATAGATGCAGTCAACCCAACCATCTCTTTCCTGTAATATCTCTGTTGCTCGGTCATAGAAACTGAGTAAATTCGATACACAGGATCTTCCAGATCGGAAACCATACTGTCTGTCTGATATTATATCATTTCTCTCCAGGTGTTCTACCCATTTAGTTTTAAATTTTTTCCAATATTTTGACTATTACACTTGTCAATGATACCGGTCTATAGATAAGGGGTCTTCCCTGCTTCCACTTTTGTAGATTGGAACTATGTTAGCCTTTTTCCACACATCAGCTACAACTCCTGTAAACAGGGATGCCTGAAAAATCAGTTGAAGAGGAATGCTGAGCTCAGGTGCACATTCTCTCAGAACCCATGGCGAAACTCCATCTGGACCAACTGCTTTGTTCTTATTTAGCTCCTTGAGCATTTTTTCCACTTCGTCTCTAGACACCTCTATGTGCTCTATGTTGTTCTCTGGAATTCTTATTGTATCTGGTTCCCTGAAGATTTCATTTTGTACAAACACACTTTGGAACTTTTCGTTTAATGTTTCACAAATTTCCTTTTCATTTTCCGTGAATCTATTTCCCATTTTCAACCTCTGAATATTATCCTTTACCTGCAATTTGTTGTTTATGAGTTTATAGAATAGACCTGGTTCTGTATTACATTTGTCTGCAATCCCTTTTTCAAAATTTCTTTCTGCCTCTCTCCTCACTGCTGTGAGGAGACACTGCACTGCATGTGCGTTCAATGCCAGGAGTGCACTCTGCGAGTCACAGTATACAAGTCCACTGCCTTTGTCTTTTAAAAATCAGTGGCAAGGTATATGCCGCAAGTTCGGTTTGAGTTGTACTTGCCCAGTCATTGACGCGCTTCATTGCTGTATGTACGAGAGAAGATTGTTCAAATATATTGCATGCACATCCAGTACATCATCCACCTTCTTCTACAGAGCCGTCGGTATAGCACTGATACACATCGTTACCCATACTCTGAGTACTTTCAGTGATGCTTTTCAGTGTTAACTGTTTAATAATGTAGAGTGAACACTATCTTTCTTGGGTGCATTTACAAAATCAACTGATAGATCCCAGTTATCCCATGGAGTAATTGGTTGATTAATCATTAATTGAGTTGGGTACATATTTATATTTTGATGGAGTTGGCTATTTTGTAGAACCAAATACATAATCAGATTTCGTTCTTCTTCTATAAACCTCAGGTGAGTGCAGCATATTAGAAAGTTTAGCTTGAAACTTTATGTGTTGTCTAGATCTACTCAATGCTTCATGCCGAAAACTGTGCTAATAGACAAAATTCTCTCACTTATGGTAGGTAATTGTAACTCTGCTCTCATATTTACTATTCTCGTGGACTTTTGTTGCTCCAAGGATGAGACGCATAGCTCATTTTGCAAGGTTTCAAGAGATTTCAGCTCTTTGTCAGTATACAGTGTGAGATGTAGACCATTGTAATCAATCACGCGAGGCACTGGTAAACTGTGGTGCAATCGCCGTGCCATCACGCGCTAGGTCGGCCCGTACACGTATCAACAAACTCGTAACCCGATGCAATGTTCGTATCCCGATTCAAATTTTCCGAACAAATCAGGCTCGTAACCCGAAAAGTTCATAAACAGGAACGTTCGTAACCCGAGGTTCTACTGTATATAAATTAAAACAAAAATAAAAATAAAATAAGAAAAGAAAAAAGACAAGCAGCCGACTGGCAGGCAGAGAGCTCTGCGCCGGCCAGACGAAGAAGGCCCCTAGAGAGCACAAAAGTCACACCAAAAGGCCCACCTCGACAACAAAAACCAAGGTCCCAGCACAACCACAACATGTGCCAAGACCCAAAAAGAGCAGCCTGCAAGCCAGGAAGACCCCGAAACCCCAGAAAGCAGAACCGGGTCACACACTAGGTAACTAAAAGCCTCCTGAACCCCCCCAAAGGGGGCCCAAGAGGAAGAAACCTCTGGAACGAAACCAAAGAACCCAAAGGAACCTGGAATCGAACCTGGGAGAGCCCAAAACCACCACATTTCCCGGCAGAAATGCACTGCACAAAGGGCAAAGTACAGCACCCAGACAGAACCCCCAGTGAAACGGCCAAAATAGACTGAAAAACCGAGGGACACAAGGTGTGGGAGCAAGCATAAACAGACAAGACACTGGGCCCAAACCCAAGGGCCAGACCCAAACAGATAGAAAACGCAGAAAAATGGAGTAAAAACCAACACCCCAAGCGTTCCCAACAGAAGAAGGGCAGAACACCCCAGAAAAAGCGAAGAAAGGCAACAGGATAAAACCCCTGAAGAAGTGAAAAACTCCCCCAAATTGTGAACTCGCACACCCAAGCACAGGTAAACAAAACCGCAGAGCCGCCCCAGTGGCTAGGCGGAAAAGCAACCCACAGAAAGAAAATGGCCACCAGAACAAAGAAGACGCGACCGACGCAAGAGATCTGAAAACACGCCAGGAAATATGCGAAGTAACCAGATGAGAGGGATGAAAAACCCCGTCCAGAAAGTGGAATACCCAGGCAGGGGCAAACAGCCCCAGAACTGCTAGCGGGCATCCCCCACAGCCCTGGGAACCTGCAACAGAGGCCCCAGGGCAGAGCCTTCCTCCATGTCCTCTGCCCTTAAAGAAAAGGAAGAGTCCGGGAAAAAAGGCAGCAAAGAAAGGGCCACTGGTCAGACCCAGAAGCCTCGGCAGGAGGAACAGGCTCGAAAACCTCCGTCCCCAACCCGAACGAGGCAGCCCCCGAGGCCGCCCGAGTCTCGGCACCAACTAAACCCCGCCCCGACCCCGAAACCCGCAGACGGTCAGGAGCCAGGAACGGGGAGGGGAAAGGGGCGAATAACACCTAACCAAAATGGGGCGGCCCCGGGGCATCCAGGTGGAAAACCAACCTAGCATGTTGCAGCAACCCAAACTGAGCGTGCAATGCAGATGCCACCTATACTCTTAACAGTAAGAACATCAGAAGAGTACTGGAGAACAAGCAAAGAACACAGTTCACAAGACTCTGGGTCAAGGTGTCAGTGATCCAACAGGCAGCATGACGGAGGTAAAAGAGGTGACTGCCACCCTGAGACAAGGACACAGCAACCAATGAACCTGCACAAGATGGGTTGGAACCCAGACAACACATCCACTGGTCCACCGAGCCCCAACAGGGTTTTCCAGGGACCATAGGGTGACGACTATTGTAAGCCCAGGCAAGGTGTCGCTGAACAGTTTACCCCTTGTTAGCTTTGGGTATTGAGTCTAACACTGAAAACCTCTGCAACGTGTACAATCACGGGGGCCTAGCAGAGGGCCACCAAAGAATACCAGTGGAACTATAGCCACACCAAGCAGACCCCCCCACCAGGCAAATGAAAACAAAAGAAAAGAAAAACCCCGCAAAAATACACCATCCCAAAGGCATCCCGCTTAGGTGGTAGGTTGCGCAACACTTGACGCCCCAACCAGCACGATACCAGTCCCTACCCAAGGCCAAACAAGGGCCCCAAGCCCCATTAGGCCCCAAGGGCAAAGTAAATGCCAAGCAGCAAGAACCCCTAAGAGAATGGTTCCCGATCGCCCCAGGGAAGATAACTCTGTCACACAGGGGCAATACTCACAGGGCGCTTAGGAAGGAAGCCCCTAAGCGCATGCAGCCCCAGTACTGATGAGTAACTCCTGGCCACCACACAACACAATAACACAGCAGTGAGCGCCACGGAGGCAAACACCGCCTAGGAAACTGAGGCCAGAGAAGCGTTTGTCCCGATTGACATTAGCTTACGAACTAGAGTGCTAGGCAGCCGGCATGGTGAGGTCCATGCAGCCCTCCCCCTTCCCCTCTTGGGGAGGGGAGGGCTGCACGGACGAGCAGCACGGCAGTAGTGTGTTATGTTCGCTTGTTTGCTTGTTTCCTTGGGATTGAAGGGAGTTCTACCACTGTTCGTTTTTTTGTTAGTTTCTTACCATGTGGGATTAGTTTTGTTATGCCTACCTTTCTGGGTGCCTAACCCTGGTCGATGGCAGATAAGGAAAACCCCCAACCACAGTGGGGTTTTCCAGGGCCATTGCTCCCTGGCCAATGTTCCTTTCATTTTATGTAAATGTTTCTTTCACCCTGATGCCCCTGTTACCTAGCAGTAAATAGGTACCTGGGAGTACTTCATCTTCTATGAAGATAGAGTCTTCATCTTCTATGAAGAGGCCAGGTTCTGGCTCATGGTCCCTGGTAGGTCTGGACTCCATAGCTAATGTCCCAGTCTAATATAAAATATATTAGCCCAATAAGCTCCATGGAGCCATAGGGGCTCCCCTCAGAAAAAACCACGGCCTGCAGCTCACCCTGATTCTGGACCTTCATATTCATCAAGAACTGTAAAAAACCATTACACTATCCACCTCCTTGAGTCTCCTAGAACCCAGGTGAATGGAATGTTTATTTCAACGGAAGTGTGGATGACAATTTTTATTTCACAGGCTCTAGACATTTATTGGAGATGGAGCTTAGATAATGGTGGTATCCCTGACATACTAAACAAGTGGTTGGTACAAGGGAGGCACATATTTAGGTGTGCAAAATCGTCCCCCAGGTAAACCTGGACCAGAGTCAACGTCTCACACCATTCAAGCAAGCGGGTATGACAGAGGGTGTCCCAGCAATCCAGTAAAAACATAGGGCAGTCCGCAAGCCAGGACAACTCCAGAACCTCATAACAAACCCAGTATGGAGACGAAGACCCAAACCTGAAGGAACACGGACCCGTTATAGAGGCATACACCAGGTCATGCAGGAGATAAGCTGCAATGGCTTATCTCCTGCCATCTCACCTCAGCCAGAGAGATGCGGGAAGCCGAAAACCTCCAGAAGGATGGAACCGAATCCAGGGAAGAGCCGAACCCAAATCAATTCATACGCAGAGGGGGGAAGGAAAACCCCACTCCCATGTAACAGCAAGCCCAGCTCGGAGTCAGAAAACCCTGGCGGGGTCCAATGGGGCCCAAGGCCCCCAAGTCGGATCCTCCCAAACCCCGGGAACCCCCACGTCAGGCCCCGGGGGCGAGTCGTCCTCCAAAGCCCCGGCCTAACAAGAAAAAGCCGGGGCGGCCGGGATAGCAGGAAGAGGATGGGCCCACTGGTCAAACCCCATAGTTATGGCTGGAGGCACGGACTTGAATGCCTCTGCAGCCACCCCGGAAGGGGCAACCCCAGAAACTGCCAGAATCTCAGAAACCTCTAAACCCTGCCCTGACCCCGAAGCCCTCAGATGCTTAGGAGCCGAAAGCAAGGGGGTGGGGGAACCGAATGAACCACAGCAGGGAAAGAACAAGGGGGGCGCGGACAGAACCAAGGCCGAAGCGACCAACACCTCCAAGTCCGGGTCCCTATAAACAAAACAGGGCAGCCTTGGGGTATCCAGGGAAGCAACCAACCTAGTGTGCTGCAACAACCAAAACCTATCTTGCAAAGCGGGAGCCGCCTGCACCCGAATAATGTCATCATCAGATTGTGAACCGAGTCACAAACAAGCAACAAAGCTCACAGCAATCGGGGTCAAAGGTGTCACCGACCCAACAGGCGGTATGACAGAAGCAAAAACAATGTGCGTTGCCCTGAGACACGGGGACAGAGCAACCCTCAAACTCGCAAAAAGCGAGAAGGGACTCAGTGGTCACATCCATTGGACCCGAGCACCCCAGTGGGGCCCCCTCTAGACTGGGTCTGCTAAGGGTTATCCCAAGCAGGGTACTGCTAACCAGCACCCAAGCTACCAATCAACACTGCTAATGCTAAGCCCCCGGGACGTGTCCATTCACGAGGGCGAAGCAAGGGGTACCACCAAACACAAACAACCCTAGTATAAAGAGGGAAGGAACACCAAGGCAGAACCCCCTCCCCCACCAGGCAAAAAGAAGAAAAAAAAACCTTGCCAGAAGACAGCGTACCCAGAGGGAACAGAGTCGGCCGCTGTTATAGGCAAAAACTAGCTACGCAGTACCCCGTGCCCCTGCCAGTGCTATAACTACCACTTACCCCCTAAGGCAAACTATGAAGGAAGCCCCCCAAAACACTCAGGGCAGTCAATCACCAAGCAGCAAAAGACTAACAGAGGTAGACCCAAGTTGACTTGTGAAAGGGAACCCCAAGCCCCTAGTGTGGCACTTACAGGGCACTCAGGGAAGGTGACCCTAAGCACATGCAGCCCGAGTACCTGTGAATATTACTCCCAGCTCACACACCACCAGAAGAACAGTACTGAGCAGAGGACAGCACAACAGAAATCCGGAGCTGGAGCCACAACGACCAAGCTGTATCCCATCAGCCGAGGAACTGCGGTGTGGATCGCCGGCGCAGGGGTCTGAGGCTCCCCTTTTCCCCTCACGGGGAGGGGGAAGCTCCGCAGACATGCGGTGCGGCTCGTGTGACATCATGCTCGTTTGCTCATTTTCACTTGGGGGGGGGTTCTGTCCACTTGTTTGGTTATTTTCGTTGTTTTTAACGAGAATAGAGGTTTGTTTTGAGGCCCTTACCTTTCTGGGCACCTGTCCCGGTCAATGGCAGATATAGAAAGCTCCAAATTCACATGTGCATTTCTATAGGCCATTGCTCCTCATGCCTCTCTGACGGGGTCAGGTTCTGGCCTTAGTCCCCGGTAGGCCTAGAACTCCACCCACATCGACTGATGCCAAAAGGTAGGACTATCCCTGTCAGCCTGGATAGCTCCGGGGAGTTGTAGGGGCTTCCCCCAGAAAACTAATAAATTCAAGTTATTTAGGTCTTCACATATCAACAGATGCTTCCACAACTAAATTTTTCTCACAGCAGTTTTCATTAAATAAGTTAAAATTATGACTTACTGCAATGACAGCATTGGTGATAGATAACAAAATGTTGCAGTTGACAGAAATTTGACTTGTAACGTGTGTTGTTGTAGCAGCGTACCTGAAGTGTGTAACAGCGGTGAGACAGAACCTCCAAAGCTTCGGCTGCTGCTGCTTCTTTGGATGCTTTCATATTCTCTCCTCCAGCTCTGGCAACTTCTACTCCATTGATAATCACAGTACACTGCCTAAACAGAAAAAATAAGGCTTGAAATCAATATAAAAACATTTTTGGTAACACCCTAGGTATTAGAATTGTATGTACCTTTTGTATATGACCCAGAATGATCAAATAAGGAGCTAGGGAATCAACCCCAAGTTCTCATCTATCAATTTCAACAATTTGAGATTTAACTTTGTCTCCCATCTTCAAATATTTTATGCATCGTGTGCTAATTACAACTCACGGCATTCAAGTCAGTGTGGGTCTTAGAGGTTTGGCCCAATCCTTAGGTGCTAGCAAGCAGTGACAAAGGCAAAATGAATAGCTATCAAAGTTGAAAGGTACCAACGTGCAATCCAAAAACTGCAAAATGCAGTGCCAAGTCTGACGTCAGATGTGGATACCATAACAACCTAGCCATACAAGACACACACAAACTACATAGGGATGAGAGAGACTAACCACCTAAAACCTTCATATAAAGAGGTAGGCAAGTAACCTTCAAGGAAAAGAAGACCCTGAACCCTGATCAAAACACCTTATCAAGGGAAGGCAAAAGCCACCAAGAAAGAAAGAATTACACAGGCATCCCATCAGCTAGAGCACAAGGCATCAACACACATTATGTGTAGAGTTAGACAAAATAGGCTGGTCAGTTAACATGCCCACTTTATATCTAAGAAATGTAAAGCATTACGTGAAGTGCAACATGAAGCGAACATATTAATATCTGATACAAAAGACTTGTATCCATCACCATGCCCCAGATGAGAAAAAATTCCACACACTGTCAAGAAGCAAGCTAACTCGAGGATTCAGATAAGTGGGGGAGGACACCAATCCCACAGGGCAGATATCTCTGGTGAAGTAGAGAGATGTAGAAGATTACTATTCACCCAGCAGTGAATGGGCATAAATGATTTGGAGAGACGAATTCTGTAGAAAAATTAGGATTAACCACTGCACTGCACAACGCACCTTGAGGGATGGCAAAAAGTAACTGTTATTGTTACGTAATTGTAGTTATTGCTATTGTTACATAAAGAATGGTGACAATAAACACAAACATTAAGAGACTATATATATTTGGTCGAGTATACAGAAGTATGCAGGTGATACTTTGGTGAGCAATGGTGAAAGTTGAGCGCACTGAGAGTCGGTACAGTATCTCGCAAGTGTCTCTTCTAGACCACACTTGAAAGTAGACTAGTTATTATTCGCTACTCTGCTGCTTATATGCTCGGGCAACACTTCACCGTTCTCCAAAAGTTGGCAGGAATATTAATTAACTGGAAGTAGGGAAAGGTTTGAGCTCCATAATTAGTACCAAGAGGAGTGAGCTTTGCTTCTCTCATTAGGCTAATGGGTTTGGAGAGAGTACAGTGGAACCTCGATTAACGAGTGGCTCTATTAACGAGTTTTTCAGTAACGAGCAAGCCACTCACAGCAAATTTGTCTCTATTGACGAGCTCGCCTCTATTAACGAGCGAAACCACATGGTGCTTCCTAGCGTCTCGCGGGTTCTCGCAAATTCTCGGACGCCTCCGACGCCAGTGTTGTTGTTTTATCTCACACGACAAGCATCCCTCTGGATTTATTTGCTCTTTTCTTTGGGTTTTAGTGGTTTTGCGACTACAATTTGTAACACACGATGTTTCCAAAGAAGCTGCTTGCTAAAGATAGTGTTGTCAAGAGGAAGAAAGATACAATTACTGTGGATTTGAAGAAGGAAATTATAGCGAAGCACGAGTGTGGTGTCTGTGTGACTGATCTCACAAGGGAGTATGGCAGGTCCTCATCAACAATTTACACCATTAGTAAGGGAATGATGAGGTAAGGGAGGATGCTGCCTCTTCCACTGACATCACCCTGATCAAGCAGTGACAACCCAGTGTGTGAACATGTTTAATGACAATTTGCTGTCTCGTTTTATGGATATCCTAAAACAAAGACAAAAGCAATTGTCAATATAAAAGTTCTTTCCAAAAGTAGAGAAAAGAAGAGCCAGTGATAGTGAACCACAACCTGGTCCCAGTGGGGTGAAAATCCCAAGAAGAAAGAGCCCGCCTGACTCAGAGGTGGATTCTCCTTCCACACCATAACCCCTCTCCTCCATCCCACCTCCCCATCGTCTCCCTCAAGCCAGCAACGACTCTTCATAAGGTAAACATTAAAACAGTGCAACAAAACATTTATAATTACATGTGCAGTATTATATTTACATTAAAAAATGTCATACAAGTATGGATGTTTTTGGGAGTGGAACGGATTAAATTTATTTCCTTTATTTTAAATGGGGAAATTTGTTTCCAAAGACGAGTTTTCTAGGTAACGAGCTCGGTGCCAGAACGGATTGAACTCGTTAATAGAGGTTCCACTATATATTATTGGGATATTCTACTCGCTACACCACCTTTGGTCACTGCTCCATCCTTGTTTACTCTTCCCCGCTTGGCGAGGTTGCGTCGATGGCTCCTAACAGGGGTGTTTAGTGTGGTGTGTTGTGTTTGGTCACCTTGCGTGTGTCTTCAGTGATTCCTTTGTCCATGTCTCTTGTTCTTTGTTGTCCTGTGGGGCTTTGCCCTGCATTTCTGTGCTTTTGGTTTCGTTGTCGGCACCTGGGTCTTTTCCCTATCTGGACACTCATTCCTTGCCTATCTTCAGTGCCTGGCTACACCCCTGCTATCCATGAGGTCCCTCGGATATGTACGTCCTCCTCTACACATTTGGTGTTGGTCGTGTGCTTCCTGGCTGCTCCTTGGTCAGTATTTGGGGCTTTCCTTACCTATTTCCGTTTTTCCTCCTCCTGTGCTACACTTTTTTGTGTATCTGGGTCGGTGCTTCTTGACTATCCTGATGTTGGGTGCTCGGGTGGGTCTCTGTCCATGTTCAGTTCCCTGCTTTTGGACTTCTCCGGTTTTCCATTTTGGTACCGAGTTCCTACGATATTCTTTGTGACGTACTGCAGGCTTCGGTGTTGCACTGCCTGTGGGGGGTTGTGGACTTTCAGTCCGCCGCTCCTGCCTTACTGGTTCCTTTTCTTGGAACCAGTAGCTGGGTTCCGGTCCTGGCTCCGGTTTTTCTTTGTTCCTTTTCCGGAATGGGTGTCTTTGCTTTCCTGCGGTTCACGTCCTGCGTAGTTGTCCTCTTGGATGCCTCAGAGACGCATGCGTCATTCTTCTCTGCTGGAGCTGGTTATGTTCCTCCTTTGGGTTGCGGGGTCGCTGTTTTTCGATTCGCGTTTTGCACTTTCGTTCGTGGTGCTAGTTTCTCGTCGTTTGTGTCGGCACTGGTAGGTTCGTTATTGGTTTACCACCTGCGTGTTTCGTCTCGGGCGTGGTGTGTGGTTTTCCTTGCGGTCCTTCCGGTTTTCCTATCACTGCGAAGAGTCCTTCGGTCTCTGATAGGGTTGGCTTGTCTTCCCTTTGGGGTTGTTCCAGGACCGTTGTCTGGGACCGTGCCCCTGTCACCTCGTATTGGGTGGTGCTGGCAGAGCCGCTCCTGCTTGCGTTCTAGAAGTTGCCCCGCCCAGGTAAACCTGAACCACAGTCAGCACCTCATGCCACTCAAGCGTGCAGGTACAACAGAAAGTACTCCAAGCATCCAAAGACAACACAGGGCAGTTCACTAGCCAGAATCACTCTGGAACCTCATAACGAATCCAGTAGGGAGATGAAGACCTAAACCCGAACGAAGCCAGATCCATTATAGAGGCGTAATCTGGGTTGCGCAGAAGGTAAACCGCAATGGCCGCCCACACCTCATGAAGCGGGATGCGGGAAGCCGAAAACCTCCAGAAGGACAGAACCAATCCCAAGGAGGGGCTAACACCAAACCCAACTGGTATGCAGAGGGCGGGGAAAAAAACCCACTCCCTGTAACAAAAAGCTCAAGCGGGGTCCAACGGGGTCCAAGGCCCCCCAAGTCAACCCCTCTCAGGCCTCGGGAACCCCCACAGCAGGACCCGGGGCAGAGCCATCCCCCAAAGCCCCGGCCTCAAAAGAAGCCAAAGCAGCCGGAAAAGCATGAAGGAGGGGGCCCACTGGTCAGACCCAGATGCTTCGGCAAGAGGAACCGGCTCGTATGCCTCCATCGCCAACCTCGAAGGGCATCCCCCGAGACCGCCTGAGTCTCGAAACCAACTAAACCCTGCCCCGACCCGAAACCCCCAGATATTTCGGCGCTGGAAGCAGTGGGGGGTTGAGGAAGGACCAGGATGAACCACAGCAGCGAAAGGACGAAGGGGTGCGGACTGAATCAAAGTCGAAGCAACGAACACCCCAAAGTCTGGGTCCCTAAAACAAAAATGGAGCAGCCTCGGGGCTTCCGGGTCAGCAACCAACCTATCATGTTGCAGACCCTAAAATGAGCTTACAATGCCTGAGCTGTCTGCCCTTGAACAAGTCATCAGTGGAATGGGTGTACCGAGTCACAAACAAGCAATAAAACTCACAGGATGCCTGGTCGAAGGTGTCACCACCCAGCAGGCAGCATACTGGAGGCATAAACTGTGAAGTTCACCCGGAGACATGAGGACCAAGCAACCCTTAAACTCTCACAAGGTGAGGAGAGATCCAGGGGTCACATCCATCGGACCCACGTGCCCCCACAGAGTTTCCCAGGGTCCTGAGACAGAACTCACGCTCAGGGAAGCCCAGGCAGGGTGCTGCTAACCTGCGCCCAATATTACCAACAAACTGCTAAAGCTGCACCCCTGGGACGTGCACACTCACAGGGGTCCTAGCGGGGGACCACCAAGGTACAAGAGGGCGAGACCAAAACCAAGGTTCAGACCCCCTACCAGGCAAGAAAACACAAACAAAACAAAAACCTCGCAAGAGGACAATGTACCCAGGCAGAACAGAGCTGGCTGCAATGAAAGGTTAAAACTAGCTGCACAGTACCCTGCACCTCTACCAGTGCAAACTACCCCAACCTAAGGACAAACAAGGACGCATGAAACACCCCAGCACACTAAGGATGGTCAATCACCGAGCAGCAAAAGACCATAAGGTGACTCGGGGAAAGGTGGGCCCAAGCCCCACGGAAAGTTCAGACAGGGTACCTAGGGAAGGTGACCCTAAGCGCATGCAGCCCGAGTACTTGTGAAATTACTCCTGGCTCGCGCACTACCAAGAACACAGCACCACACCACAAGGCACAGAGCTGGAGGACAGGAAAACAGAAGTCATAGTCACACGACCATTGCCAATCACATCAGCTTAAGAACTAGGGTGTTGATAGCTGGGGTTAGGGTCTGGGGCTCTCCCTTCCGCCTCCCGAGGAGGGCGGGAGCTGCGCAGACAAGTGATGTTGTGACATTATGCTCATTTACTCATTTTTTTTAGGAGTTCTGTCCACTAGTTCGGCTTTTAGTAGCAATTTCTTAACCAGAATAGGGGTTTGTTTTGAAGGCGCTTACCTTTCTGGGTGCCTGACCCAGTCGATGGCAGATATAGAATGCTTCCAACCACACGGGGTTTCTATAGGCCATTGCTCCTCATGCCTCTCTGAGGGGGGCCAGGTTCTGGCTCATGGTCCCCAGTAGGCCAAGAACTCTATTCACATTGACTGATATATCCCTATCAGCCTGGATAGTGCCTGGGAGCCGAAGAGGAGCAAATGTGGTCATTTTTTAACTTCCCCTGTAAGAATTCTGTTTCTCCGGATGTCGGGCCTATCCGGCGAGGAGTCCTTCCCATACAGTCTAGATAATTGAGCTGTACTTATTTTATTCATGATTATTAAGTGGTGCTGTGGCCCCAACTTGCATAGCTGTGCTATCAGCTACAGCTGCATGTGCCAGCTGCTTGGTTGCTCTAGCAGTACTGAGGCTCTCACAGCCAGGAGGGATGCAGAGGATTTATGTTCAAGATGGCCTCTGTTTTCTGGAGTCCTGAGAAACAGGATACGAGCCTTGTGTACCTGCAGGAGTTTTGAATCTTACGATATTCTGACAAACAAGATATGTAGGGCAGTTCATTCCTTTCTCATTCATTCTATGATATTATCCTCATTCCCTATGATATCATAGGTAGTGCAGTACTGTGGTTAACTTGAAGCAGGAGGCAGGCTTGCCCATGACTGTAATTTCATGTGCAACACTACACTATAATTACATACATACATACATACCTAACTTATAATTACAATATAATAATGACCTGAACACTACAGTGGTCTGTAAAGCCTCACTAAATTTCTGGAGGCTTTTTTTTCCAGTGGGGGGAGACTGTCACTTGTTCTTGATGCCTCTGTAATGAGGAGGGGTTAGGTAATGGTTCTAGATCATGGTAGGCCAAACACAACTTCTGCGCTGGTTTGACCTTCATATATGGAGCAATGGATTGATTTATGGTATGGAACAATCTCAGCAAGATAGCTTCAGGACCCATGAGAAACTTAGATATAAACATACAGATATGGAAAACTTACAGTTCATCAGGAGACCAGGTGTATGTCAAAGGCAAACGGGAAAATGCTGAAGAGTTATTTAGCAGAGATAATGCATTCGGACTTTTGACGTAATCTCGCTGAACAATGACAAATTCTGACAGTGGATCATTGCAAACCCAAAAATCGTCATTGTCCTGTATTCCAAAACGCCTGTAAAATAAAAGGAAAAAATTACCAATTGCATAGCCTATTGCAGAAAAAATATAACATTAAAAATTTTAAAATAATTCAACTATAGTATACCCAAGGAAAAGAAAATGATGAAAGCATGCGTTAGTCTATAAAAACCTTGAAAATATAATGGAGAAGTATCTATTGAGAACAAAATTTCTCAAGATAAATGAATGCCTGAGGAGAGAATGGTAAAGTTGAAGTGCCCTGTTATGTAGTGGTAGCATGCTCACCCCACACATCTTGGGAGTGATTTCAGCAATGTTCAAGCCTTCAGCAGGGAGGGCCAACTGAGCACCAACCCTTAATTGTACACACCTATTCACCCAACAGCAACCGGTACCTGGTTATAAACTGTTTAGAAGATCATGGTTCCAAGGAAAACTAGTAGGGGTATGGCTTAAGATGAGATATGGGATGGGAGAGCTCTAAGACTGCTGCGTAAAATAAACTTGGGGAGTCAGGGATTCCCCAGAAGTGACCCAGAAAGTGGCATTTCATTACATTCAATGCTGGTTTTCTGAGAGAGGTCCCTTGGTGCCTCTCTGAACAAGGAAACATGGGTCTTACAAGGAGGGAAGGTGGCAGTTTCAAAGCTAAAGAAGAAACACCAGTGGATCATTGCAAAAAACCTGGAAAACCTGGCCCAGGAACACTCATGCCCGAATGGCACCAGGAACACTGCCCAGATACAGAGCCACCAAGACTGTTAGATCTCCTAAACCTCCAGACGCGATAATCAGCCCACAGCATATTAGCTAAATACCAGTGATGAATGTAATGAAACACCATTTTCTGGGTCAGGCCCGGAAGCTTCCTGAAGCTATCTGAACTGATAAGTTTTTGTTGGCCTTGGCCTCTTAGGGGTCGGGTTGGGGAGCTTAATGCTCTCCTCCAATACCGGGGGTTCTATTTCTTTGGTCCAGGTGATTGTTTTGCTTGTTTGCAGCCTTCTCCTCCTTTTCTGGTGAAGAATGAGACGGCTGGCCTCCAGAGGGGCCCATTGCTTGTGGATGCTTGATTGGTTAGGCCGGGGATGTATCACGTTGTGTCCGGTGGCAGCTTTACGCCACTACCAGAGGGCCACTGGTTCTGTGATGGTGGATGCTCTTTGGGTGGATCCAGTTTCCTTGGTTCCCTGTTCTAGAGCTCATGTGTCTCATGTTATCCGTAGTGTCTTAACCCTTAAACCGCACAATAAAAATATAGATGATTTTAGTAATAGCTGTTTTAGTGTCTAGCGCCTTAATTTAAATGCCCCGCGTGGGATAGGAGCAGCTATAGTGCAGCCACGACCGATCGGTGACAGACGCCACCAAGAAAAAAAATCGTGACCAACTAACGTTCCTGGCTGTGAGAGCTTCAGTATTGAGCGAGCCACCAAGGCTGATGCACGCACCATGAGCGCACAGCACTGCTGTTCAGCTTGTGAACACAGCATCGCCTAAAAATGTCAAAATATATATGTTCATGGTATTATTTAGCGATGATAGTATTACAGAAGACCCCTGACTGTGATAAAACTGACCAGGATTCTGATAATAGCAGGATTGTGGTGATATTTAGTGCTGTGCTCCATGGAGGGAGGAGTAATGCTGTGGGAGGGAGGGTCGAGGCATCGTCTTCTGACTGTGTGGCCACATTTATTGTCTGCACTCACCATACCAGCTTAGTGGTCCACTATGGTGAACACAAATGTAGATACTTATATATAACGTGTGTATAGAGTGTAGTAACAGCAATAGCAGTAGGTTGGGAGCCGCCATTTTGGTGAGGGAGGTGCGTCGTCTGCACGACTTGGCATGTTGTTTACTGGTGGCCACTATGGTCTTTGGGCACCATACCAGCTTATTTGTACAGGTATGGTGAATAAAACAGGTAGATACTTATATATAATGTGTGTATATAGCATAATAACACCACAAACAATATTGTTGGAGGAGAAATATTAGTGCGTCTGACCTTGAGGGCGGCCGCCACCAGCTGACTGTGTAAGTAGCTACGTCTTATTGCCTTTACTCACCATACAAGCTTAGATGTACAGTTATGGTGAACAAAATATGTAAATACTCATATATAACATCTGTGTATAGTGCATAAATGCAAAAACAGTATTATGGGAGAAGAATGTGGGTGAGTGAGGTGATGTTGAGGGAGGGAGTGGCAGTGAGTGGCTGGCTGGTGTGTGGCGGTCACTCCTCGTTGCTTTTTGACTCACAATACCAACTTATGGTTTGTTATGGTGAGCAAAACATGCAGATACTTATATATAACCTGTGTATATAGTGTAATAACAGCAAACCAATTTGTTTATTGTTTTATGAACATAATAATTGAATCACTAATATGCACACCATAATTTTGAGTACAGCGATGGTTCACACATTTTATTATATATCACAATGCACAATACTGAATAATATTACTGCAAAAAATAAAGAAAAAATCAATCAGAGATATTTAAATAATTAGGTAATAATATATTTGTGGCAACTGCCGCCTGACAGCTCGGGCGGAGTAGACGTCGTCTGGCGAAGGCTCTGTCAACGCCCCTTTTTTGTCAGACTTACCTACCATATTGCGGCTAAAATATGACACCTACGATTTTTTTGTTATTTTTTTCCATGATCAGGGAACACAAAAGAACACATTTATAAGATGAAAGAATTTTTTTTTTTTTTTTTTTTTTTTTTTTTTGCACCTGTGGGTGTTGAAGCCCTTTGGACCCCTCACTGTTTGAGGGTTAACCCTTACACTGCTCAGGGGTCCTGGGGACATTTACACCCCTGTGCGCAAGAAAAAAAAAAATCCAAAAATTTTTTTCGTCTTCTAAACACGTTAATTTGTGTCCCCTGAGCACGGGAAAAATAGCAAAAAAATCGTAGGTCACATATTTTGGGCGCAATTGACCGAGGAAGTCTGGCAAAAAGTGGGCGTTGACAGAGCGGTCGCCAGGGCCGGTCAGCGTCACCCGCGCTGACAGATGGGAGTTGCCACAAAGAAATTATTACCTAATTGTTTCAATGTCTCCGATTTATTTTTTCTTAGTTTTTTTGCAGTAATATTATTCAATAGTGTGTATTGTAATATATTTATATAATAAAAGTGGTGAATAATCGCTATACTCAAACGTATGGTGTGCATATTAGTAATTCAATTATTATGTTCATAAAACAATAAACAAATAGTTTTGCTGCTATTACACTCAATACACAGGTTATATATAAGTATCTGCATATTTTGGTTACCATAACGAACCACTAAGTTGGTATTGAGAGTCGAAAAGCAACGAAGAGTTACCGCTACACACCAGCCAGCCACTCGCTGCCACTCCCTCAACACACGCACTAAACTTTCTCCCCCAACAATACCATTTGTGGTGTTATTACACTATATACAGACGTTATATATAAGTATGTATATATTTTGTTCACCACAACTGTACAGCTAAGCTGATATAGTTAGTTCAGGCACTAAGAGTCGTCGGTATGCACAGCTGGCGGCTGGCGGCTCCCTCACTCATTCAAGGTCACACACACATCAACAAACTGGAAAAGGTGCAACGACATGCCACTAAGTGGCTCCCAGAAATGAAGGACAAGAGCTATGAGGAGAGGTTAGAGTCATTAAATATGCAAAAACTAGAAGATAGAAGAAAAAGAGGCGATATGATCACTACGTACAAAATAGTAACAGGAATTGATAAAATCGACAGGGAAGATTTCCTGAGACCTGGAACTTCGAGAACAAGAGGTCATAGATTTAAACTAGCTAAACACAGATGCCGAAGAAACGTAAGAAAATTCACCTTCGCAAATAGAGTGGTAGACGGTTGGAACAAGTTAAGTGAGAAGGTGGTGGAGGCCAAAACCGTCAGTAGTTTCAAAGCGTTATATGACAAAGAGTGCTGGGAAGACGGGACACCACGAGCGTAGCTCTCATCCTGTAACTACACTTAGGTAATTACACTTAGGTAATTACACACTAAACTTTCTCCCCCAACAATACTGTTTGCTGCTATTACACTCTATACACAGGTTATATATAAGTATTTGCATATTTTGGTCACCATTACGAACCACTAAGTTGGTATTGAGAGTCGAAGAGCAACGAAGAGTTACCGCCACACACCAGCCAGCCACTCGCTGCCACTCCCTTAACACACGCACTAAACTTTCTCCCCCAACAATACCATTTGTGGTGTTATTACACTATATACAGACGTTATATATAAGTATGTATATATTTTGTTCACCACAACTGTACAGCTAAGCTGATATAGTTAGTTCAGGCACTAAGAGTCGTCGGTATACACAGCTGGCGGCTGGCGGCTCCCTCACTCATTCAAGGTCACACGCACTAAACTTTCTCCCCCAACAATACTGTTTTCAGTGTTATTACCCTATATACACATATTATATATAAATATCTACATGTTTTATGAACTGTAACTGTACACCTAAGCTTGTAGTGCGCCCAAAGAGCATAGTGGCCACCCTCTAAACAGCTAGACAAATCGTGCAGACGACATCACCTCCTTCACCCAAATGGCTCATCCCAGCATAATCCTTTTGCTGTTATTACACTAATACACACATTATATATAAGTATCTACATTTGTGTTCACCATAGAGAACCACTGAGCTGGTATGGTGAATGTAAACAATAACAGGTGGCCACACAGTCAGTAAACGATGCTGTCTCTTTCAGTCTCTCAGCATCACTCCTCCCACAGCGCTAATTATTACAACAATCCTGCTATTATCACAACCCTGGTTATTTATATCACAGTCACGGGTCATCTGTAATATTGTCATCACTAAATAATAACAGTTATATATTTATTTTGACATTTTTCGGTGATGCTGTGGTCACAAGCTGAACAGCAATGCTGATCGCTCATGCTGCGTGCGCCAGCCTTGGTTGCTCCAACAGTACTGTGCCTCTCACACCTGAGAATATTGCCCACGATTTTTTTTTTAAATTGCGTCTGTTTACAAGAGCCCTGAGGAAGCTACTGTGAACCCCGTGTAGCCGCGGGCCATTTGAATCGGGAATGGCACCCTATGGCGTATATATACGCCATGCGCACCGTCGGACATGTTACTCAGGGCGTATATATACGCCATGCGCAGTTTAAGGGTTAAAGTCCAGCCAGCCTGCACTCTACCCTCGTGCCCATGACATTCGGAAGTATGCTGCTCTCGCAGTGGTTTTTGGCAACATGTCTTGGGTAGACCTTCGGGTACAGGGAGTTTTGAAAGTTGAACAGGATCCTAGTCACCAGGTATTTAGTAAATGTTCCAGTTCCTTCCTGACCATGTGTGGCTTTGGGGCGCCTGTCGTGGCCATCTCTCTTCGTCTTGCGAGACCTGCGGTGCTGCCACCTCCCAGTTAGTCCCTTCTTTTACTTATCTTTGGGTAGTTAGCTTCAGGGAGCCGACAGGGCTCCTCACAGAAAACCAGCATTGAATGTAATGAAACGCCATTTTCTGGGCGAGCCCCGGAGGCTGCCTGACACCCACCCTCTCTCCCTATGGTCGGCAGTCTTCATCGTTCAAGAACTAGAGTGGTGGGCTGCCGGCTTCCCCTCCCTTGGGGGGATAGCGTAGTGGGCAAAAGTGCTAGTTGCATGAAGGGTTGCTTGATTGATTTTTTTCTAGGAGTTATTTTGATCTTATAGGATGTACATTGCACAGGTTAACCAGTCAGTGGTCTGTTTTGATTTGCCTACCTTTCTGGGTCCTTTCCCGATCGATGGCAATTATGACATACAGTACTTTAACAATTTACCGACCCCAGCGCGTGCGCCCCAGCCTACCTGAAGTGGGGCCGGGTGTTTTGCGTCAGCGCACAGCCAGACTAAAATGTGTACACTCTTTTCAGTTTTCTCGCCTAAATTTTTGAGTTACGTCATTCATTTTTGTATCAATGTGTTAGCAATATAATTCCCTACAGGGGTATATGCACATAAGGTCCAAAAGCCCGGCACACCCAACCCACAGCAAAGCCCATAGACAGCAAAGTGTTACCCATTTGCGAGCACTGATTGGCACACCCGCAACACCTGCACACAAATGTGTAGACTGCTTTCAGTTTTCTCACCTCAATTTTCGTGTTACAACGTTCATTTTGGTATCAAAATGTTTGCAATAAAATTCTCTAAAGGAATAGAGGTATATAAGGTCAAAAAGCCTGGCATGCCACCCGCAGCAAACCCGAAAATCAGCCGAGCCTTATTTGTGAGCCTTACCCATCAATTTTCATGTTATATCGTTCATTTTGGTATCAATTTGTTCGCAATAGAATTTTCTAAAGAAATATATGTATATAAGATAAAAAAAAACAGGCGCGCTACCTACAGCCAACTAGAAAGTCCGTTGAGCGTTACCCAGGAACGAGCACCAATCTGCCCACCTACAATAAAGTGTGTATGGTCTATCCAGTTTTCTCACCTCAATTTTCATGCTACGTCATTCATTTTGGTCTCAAATTGTTCGCACACTAAATGCACGTCATTATGGGACTAAAACTTGTCCCATAATGACTGGAAAACAAATAGTTTTAACAGATATTTAATTTTGGACGTCGCGGCCGTCTGTTTCGCACATCCGCAAAGTTAATTGTGGACATCGCAGATGGGGGACGAAAGTGTTAAATGTAAAGTGCTTATAGGCCATTGTTTCCTGCACCTCTCTGAGGGGACCAGGTTCTGGCTCATGGTTCCTGGTAAGCATAAAAACTTATGTGACTGATGACCCCCAAACTAATATAGCCATATCAGTTCAGATAGTTTCAGGTTGCCGACAGGGCTCCAGACAGAAAACCAACGTCGAATGTAATGAAGTTCCAGTTTCTGGGTGAGCCCCAGAGACTTTCTGAAAGTATCATACAATGATTAGTGCCATACTACTTTGTGCCATCAGCCGCGGAGTTCTATTTGCCTACCGAGGACCACGACCCAGAACCTGGTTCCCTCACAGGGGCATAGGGAGCGATGGCCTATGATCACTTTACATTTTAAGGTTATCATGTTTGCCACCACCTAGGGAAGGCACCCAGAACGATAGACAAATCAAAACAGACCACTGCATGACTAAAAATGAGACTGCAGCCCAGAAACTGCAAAAAGGACTCCCAACAATGAAATCAAACAGCCAAATTTTTTTTAAACTTGCCCCTCGCTAGTTTGCTTCCCCTTTCCCCACTGGGGGGAAGGAGGTATCCAGCCTCTAAAACCAAGTTCAGCCACAAAAAGAAGAGGAAGACCTGGTGGTCTGGAAAGTTCAAAAACAGAACTGTAAAAAGGCAGGAAACCACCAAAGCAACGCAGCCAAATCAACCACGACAGAAGTCATTCAAACCGAGATGACCCAACATATGAGAAGAGGGAAGGCCCACCAGGAAGGACCCAAACCCCCAAAAGGGGGATGGATCAACCAAGTACATCACAGACAGGAAACGACCCAAAAAACTACCGAATCATGGGAACAGGAGTCGACATACTAACTGAGCCACCCGCCCAACACCCCAACAAAGGGGTGAACCACAAAAGAGCCAGCACAACCCACAAGCAGCAGATATCAACAAAGTGGAGCAAGCACAATTATGTCCCAGCAGGGACAGATCAGCTGTGGATAATGCTTGTGACGTCACCAGGCCCAACAGGCAGCAGCCATCTGTGCAGGCTCGCAAACTACCAGATGACCGCACAGACTACTGTGCAGCTACCTACCAGACCAGGGGGTCTAGTAGCGGAGTGGACAGCGTGCGGGCCTCGTAAACCCGTGGGCCGGGTTCGATTCCCGACCCCGGCAGAGACAAATGGGCAGAGTGTTTCACCCTGATGCCCCTGTTACCTAGCAGTAAATAGGTACATGGGAGTTAGACAGCTGTTACGGGCTGCTTCCCCTCTGTCTGTCTGTCTGTGTAATTACCTAAGTGTAATTACCTAAGTGTAGTTACAGGATGAGAACTACACTCGTGGTGTCCCGTCTTCCCAGCACTCTTTGTCATATAACGCTTTGAAACTACTGACGGTCTTGCCCTCCACCACCTTCTCCCCTAACTTGTTCCAACCGTCTACCACTCTGTTTATGAAAGTGAATTTTCTTATATTTCTTCAGCACCTGTGTTTAGCTAGTTTATATCTATGACCTCTTGTTCTTAAAGTTCCAGGTCTCAGGAAATCTTCCCTATCGATTTTATCAATTCCTGTTACTATTTTGTATGTAGTGATCATATCACCTCTTTTTCTTCTGTCTTCTAGTTTTGGCATATTTAATGCCTCTAACCTCTCCTCGTAGCTCTTGCCCTTCAGTTCTGGGAGCCACTTAGTAGCATGTCTTTGCACCTTTTCCAGTTTGCTGATGTGCTTCTTAAGATATGGGCACCACACAACCGCTGCATATTCTAGCTTTGGCCTAACAAAAGTCGTGAACAATTTCTTTAGTATATCGCCATCCATGTATTTAAAAGCAATTCTGAAGTTAGAAAGCATGGCATAGCCTCCTCGCACAATATTCTTTATGTGGTCCTCAGGTGATAGCTATCTATCTAGAACCACCCCTAGATCTCTTTCTTTATCAGAATTCTTTAAAGATTTCTCACATAATATATAGGTTGTGTGGGGTCTATGTTCTCCTATTCCACATTCCATAACATGGCATTTATTAACATTAAATTCCATTTGCCAAGTGGCGCTCCATGTACTTAATTTGTCCAGGTCTTCTTGAAGGGCATGACAATCATCTAAGTTTCTTATCCTTCCTACTATCTTAGCATCATCAGCAAACATGTTCATATAATTCTGTATACCAACTGGTAGATCATTTATGTAAACAATAAACATCACTGGTGCAAGAACTGAACCCTGTGGTACTCCACTTGTTACATTTCTCCAGTCCGATACATTGCCTCTGATCACTGCCCTCATTTTTCTATCAGTCAGAAAATTTTTCATCCTTGTTAGAAGCTTACCTGTCACCCCTCCAATATTTTCCAGTTTCCAGAACAACCTCTTATGTGGAACTCTGTCGAAAGCCTTCTTTAGGTCCAGATAGATGCAGTCAACCCAACCATCTCTTTCCTGTAATATCTCTGTTGCTCGATCATAGAAACAGTAAATTCGATACACAGGATCTTCCAGATCAAAAACCATACTGTCTGTCTGATATTATATAATTTCTCTCCAGGTGTTCTACCCATTTAGTTTTAATTATTTTTTCCAATATTTTGACTATTACACTTGTCAATGATACCGGTCTATAATTAAGGGGGTCTTCCCTGCTGCCACTTTTGTAGATTGGAACTATATTAGCCTTTTTCCACTCATCTGCTACGACTACTGTACATAGGGATGTCTGGAAAATCAGCCGAAGTGGTATGCTGAGCACAACTGCACATTCTCTCAGAACCCATGGTGAAACTCCATCTGGGCCAACTGCTTTGTTCTTACTTAGCTCCAAGAACATTTGATTTGTTTCACTTCGTCTCTTGACACCTCAATGTGCTCTACGCTGTTCTCTGGAATTCTTATTGCGTCTGATTCCCTGAAGATCTCATTTTGTACAAAAGCACTTTGAAACTTTTTGTTTAACCCTTCAATTGCGCATCGCATCATATGATGTTTCGACCGACTTGCAGTAAATTGCACATCACATGTGATGCTTTGGAGTACTACGCAAGATTTAAACGACCTGCGGATACACGGGGTTCACCACACCTTCATCAGGGCTCTTGTAAACAGACGCCATTTTTTAAAAAAATCGTGGGCCAAACTCCCGGGTGTTAGGGGCCTCAGTATCGAGTAAGCTACCAAGCCTGACGCACGCAGCATGAGCTCACAGCACTGCTGTTCAGCTTGTGACCACAGCATTGCCTAAAAATGCCATAATATACTTGTTCATGCCATTATGTAGCGATGATATTATTACAGAAGACCCCTGACTGTGATAAAACTGACCAGGGTTCTGATAATAGCAGGATTGAACAACCTGTGTGTGACTTTACCACAAGTGTACAGCATGGTACCATATAGTCAGCCGCCGCCAGCCGCCACTCTGTCCCGAGCGTGTAGCCCGCCAGCCGCCGCCCTCACTGTACTACGTGACGTCACCACCCTTACTCATCGCCAGTGCCACCAAGTGTGCGTGTGTGTCGGTTAAACATGCAGCACGCCCTCCTGCGAGTACCCACGTGTCAAGTATGGTTTGTGGGAAAGCCTGTCGTCAATGGTCTCACGTCGTAACGAGCAGAACCAGCTGTCAGGCCACCTACGAGTTCTTGCATAAATGTGCCTGAGTGAGTGAATAAGAGGGGTGCCCCACCTGTAAGTACAGTACAAGATCTTGTCATTGTTTTATTGTCTCTGTGTTGATCTGAGGCATCAACCACAGTTCTCACCTTCTCATACCTGTCACAGGTATAGGTGAAGACACCTGACGGTGTATGATTGTTTATCTGTGTGGTACCACGACATTACTGTACACTCGTCTGTGAATGTGAGCTTCACATACACCACACATTTAGTTATTGTGTGATATTATTATTGTGCATGTTATTGCCTGTCCCATTGACAGTGTATTTGTGATTTATTGCATATCATCATTACCGAGTATCCGGTTGGAACTCTTGTGATCCCTTTGCATACCGGCAGTTAGGTTTGCTGTGTTAATGATTGGCAGTCAACTATGTTAACACTTTGACGCACCGGGCGCGGGACCTCCCCACTACCCCTAGATGCACTGAGCGTTCCGCGGGAGCGCAAGGGAGAGCGCGGTAAATTCTGAAAAGTGTATAATCTTTTCCACTTTGTCAGCTTAATTCTCGTCCTAAGATATTCAATTTGGTATCAATGTGTTCGCAATAGAATTGTCTACAGGACTAAATGCATATAAACTCCAAAAGCCCGGCATACCATCCGCAACTAACAGAGAAAGTGAGAGAAAGTTACCCGGGAGCGCGCAAGAGTGATAAAATGTTTACACTCTTTTCAGTTTTGTCAACTCAATTCTCGTCCTAGGTCTTTCATTTTGGTATCAATGTGTTCGCAATAGAATTCCCAACAGGCCTACATGCATATAATATAAAAAACAGCAGCGATCTCCACCCGCCGACATGATGAAAACAGGTCGCGGTTACAAGAAAGAGAGCGCTGCGCCATCCCAAGGCGCTTCTCATTCTGAAAAGTATATATTCTTTTGAACTTTGTCATCTCAATTCTCATCCTAGGTTTTTCAATTTGGTATCAATGTGTTCGCAAAAGAATTCTCTACAGGACTAAATGCATATAAACTCCAAAAGCCCGGCTTACCATCCGCAACTAACAGAGAAAGTGAGAGAAAGTTACCCGGGAGCGCGCAAGAGTGAAAAATGTGTACACTCTTCACTTTGGACATCTCAATTCTCGTCTTAAGTCTTTCATTTTGGTATCATTGTGTTCGCAATAGAATTCCCTACATGAGCATGCAAATATAAAGTCCAAAAGCCCTGTGTACCATCCACAACAAGCACGGAAAGTGACAGAGTTACCCGCCTTGAGCGCTAATAAAGAGCAATAAAATGGGTATTCTGTTTTCAACTTTGTTACCTCAATTCTGGTCCTAGGACTTTCATTTGGGTATCAATGTATTCACAATGAAATTCCCTACAAGAGTATATGCATATAATGTCCAAAGCCACAGCAAGATCGTCCCGAAAACGCCACTAAAGTTGTCGCACGGAGGACTCAATGCTGAGTCGTCGCCGGACTTGCCCCTGTTTTACGGAGGACTCAATGCTGAGTCCTCGCCCCGCGAAAGTGTTAAGTTAGGTATTCCGCCACGAGTGGATCCGAATCGATTAGCCAGACATCAAGAGTCTCGCTAATACAACCATAGCCTTTCTGATGCCAATCTAAAGTAAATCAAGCACCCTTTGTATTAGTGGTTTAGTTAGTAAACAGCTACTGTTAAGCTTTATGTGGTGTTTCCGTTGAACCACTTCTGAATACTGCCAACTATTTACTCAAGCCTTCAGCTCCAGGTGTCTCCAACACTGAGTTGCCTAATTCACTAAACTATAAATGTGATGAGGACCCTAGGAGTCCCTTAAAGTGTTAAATCATTGAGGAGAGTCCAACAATCAATGTGGACCAGGATCAGGTGATGATAGTCTGAGAAGAGACCCTCAAGGACTCTAACTTGACCTTGCTCCCAGGCCCTGTACGGTTGCTCTCGTATTTTCTCTGCTGATTATGACAGCTTCATGAAGCGTCTGCCACATGTACATTGGCAACGTACGCATTGCAGTCGGGAAAGCAAAATGGAAAACCCCCCCAGTTAAAATCCCATAACACATCCCATAATGAGAAGACCAGAATGCAAAAGAGGCAGGATCCAATAACAAAGCACAAGCCGAGTCATGCAGAAGGCATGACAAATGTTCCTTACGAGATACTGTAGGAGGACCCGATAGGCAGGAAACCTCCTGAAGGATTATCCCAACAGGCCAAAAGACATGTAGAAATGAACCCTGGGGTTAGCTGTACCCAACTCGTATGCACACAAGGAGGAGAGATATGAAAACCCCCTCCCCATGCAAAGGAAACCCCCAACAGATGGTACAAGGATCCATGAAGAGTCGAATGGGACCCAGAAGCCCATACCCAGCTTACCCCCCCCCCAAGCCCCAAAAGCTGTTGTCAAGGGGCCCCAGGTTATAGCTGGCATCTGCATCCTCCACCCAGGATAGAAAAAGAGGCATCCAAGGGAAAGGCTTTAAGGGAAGAAGGGACTGGCAAAAAGAAATATCCCAGAATTCCCAGCAGGCCAAGTAGGCTCAACTGCCTCCGCACCCAAAATTGAAGGGGGCAACCCCTGGAGACACCCAAGCCATATACCAAGTTTTCCCACCCACCCCAACCCAGAAACTTTCAGACACCTCCAGGCCAGAAAAAGGGGAAGGCAGAATAGGTGTAGACAAAAGCTAGGTAGAAGTTACCAACACCCCCCCAATTCCAGGTCCCTAACCACCAACAGTGTAGCTCTGGCATCCAACCGGGCACTCGACCCAGACTGTTCAACCCAAACATACAAAGCAGTCGCTATCTGACAAACCCAAACCCGATAAAGGGACACTCACCGAACATTATAAGGTAGACCAAAACAGCCTAGTGAATGCAGCTGTGAGGACCAATCTTGGCATGCTATGTAAACAAGTGTTAACCACCAATCCTCCCCAACCAGCCAAAATGCTTGCCCGCAACCAGGGAACTAGACACGGGGAAAGAAAAATCACCTGACTTACCTAAAGACAACACTTTCACTCCAATGGTCCTGCCTCTAAGAGAGAGAGAGAGCTCCCAAACACATTAAAGAAGAGAACTCTTTTTTTTTTTTTCATGCAGTCCCTTAACCACTAGGGAGCACTCAGGGAAGGCCACCCTGAGGGAAGGCCCACCCTGAGGGAAGGCCACACCCTGAACACATGCAGCTCCAAGTGCCCTATGAACCAGGTCCACACAACACAAACTGGACAGAAAACATTCATGAAGCAGAACTAAAACAACGAACAATACCAAGCACAACGCCCCCCCCCCCCCCCCCCGCAGGGCAGCCCATGAATGGCCGACATTTAGAAGCAGCAAGATCCTGCACAGCTTACTGATGACTCAGGAGCCCTACAACATATGTTCACAGTTGTCTACATCAGCGACATAAACCGTTTTGCAAGACTGGAAGGATCTGGGAACTCTGGGTCCTTTTCTAACTGGTGAGGGTGGTAGCGCTAAAGAGATCACACTTGTTTCAAACAATTATATTCAGTAGTTTGTTTACATTCTTGGGGAGTTCATTTGACAGTGTTGAGGCCTTGGTCTCCTTGAATCTTTGAATCCAGCAGTAGTGTGAAATGGTTTGCTTACTTTCTGGATGCTTTCCCAGTGAGATGGCAGTGTGTCACCTGCTCCCTGTGCCTCTGAGAGGGGAAGCCAAATTCTGGCTCTGGTACCCGGCTGATGATAGATCCAACTAGTACCTGGTCAAATACAATTCCACGGCTGATGTGACACAGTAGCTGGAAGCCATTTCAGTGAAATGGCTTCAGGGATCCACAAGGGGCTCTCCCCCAGAAGTAATATGACAAGACCTGTCAAATGCATGAAAAATGTTGCCACAGTGAAACTTAACATACAATTAGAACAAGGTATTCGCTCAAGTTGCAAAAGTTATGGTTTTTTACCTTTTTTTGTTTTATATCTGAAGAATAAATGAAAATCTTATATAAGATGTTTGCTATAAGTTCAATAGTTTTAATGGAAAAAATATTACTGATATTTTCTAAAATTTTCACAACTCACTTAATGTAAAATAGTATGAACACTTTTACACTTTAATTTTGTTAAGCCTTCAATACCCACAAAATTGTCTTTTTTACCCATTTAGTCACCCGACCCATTCTAGGGTGATCTCTAATCTCAAGACTCACCTTCGCCTCTTTGAGCAAGTCAGATTCTGGTCATCTAAGTGTAATTACCTAAGTGGTTACAGGATGAGAGCTACGCTCCTGGTGTCCCGTCTTACAGCACTCTGTCATATAACGCTTTGAAACTACTGACGGTCTAGGCCTCCACCACCTTCTCCCCTAACTTTTTCCAACTGTCTACCACTCTGTTCGCGAAAGTGAATTTTCTTATATTTCTTTGGCATCTGTGTTTAGCTAGTTTATATCTATGACCTCTTGTTCTTAAAGTTCCAGGTCTCAGGAAATCTTCCCTATCGATTTTATCAATTCCTGTTACTATTTTGTATGTAGTGACATATCACCTCTTTTTCTTCTGTCTTCTAGTTTTGGCATATTAACCCTTCAATTGCGCATCGCATCATATGATGCGTTGACCGACTTGCAGAAAATTGCGCATCGCATCATATGATGCGTTGGAGTACTACGCAAGATTTAAACGGCCGCGGATACACGGGGTCACCACACCTTCATCAGGGCTCTTGTAACAGATGCCATTTTTAAAAAAAATCGTGGGCCAAACTCCCGGGTGTTAGGGGCCTCAGTATCGCGTAAGCTACCAAGCCTGACGCACGCAGCATGAGCTCACAGCACTGCTGTTCAGCTTGTGACCACAGCATCGCCTAAAAATGCCATAATATACTTGTTCATGCTATTATGTAGCGTAATATTATTACAGAACCCCTGACTGTGATAAAACTGACCATGGGTCTGATAATAAGAGGATTGTGATGATATTTAGCGCTGTGCTCCATGGAGGGAGGAGTAATGCTGTGGGAGGGAGGGTGGTGGCGTTGTTATCTGACTGTGTGTGGCCACCTTTATTGACTGCACTCACCATACCAGCTTAGTGGTTCGTTATGGTGAACACAAATGTATACTTATATATAACGTGTGTATAGAGAGTATAAACAGCAAGAGTAGGAGGTTGGGAGCCGCCATTTTGGTGAGAGGAGCGTCGTCTGCAGGAATTATCGTGTTGTTACTGGTGATCACGTCTTTGGGCACCATACCAGTTTACTTGTACAAGTTTGGTGAATAAAACCGGTAGATATTTATATATAATGTGTGTATATAGCGTAATAACACCACAAGCAGTATTTTGGAGGAGAAATATTAGTGCGTTGGCCTTGAGGGCGGCAGCCATCAGCTGACTGTGAGGTCCATCAGTGGCAGTGGCAGCCAGTGGCGGGCTGCCACTGCCACTCAGCATACCAACTTAGTGGTTCGTTATGGTGAACACGAATGTAGATACTTATATATAGCGTCTGTATATAGTGAATAAAAGCAAAAACAGTATTGTGGGAGGAGAATGTGGGCGAGTCAGATGACTTGAGGGAGGGCGTGAGTGGCTGGCTGGTACACGGCGGTCACTCCTCGTTACTTTTTGACTCATAATAGCAACTTAGTGGTTCGTTATGGTGAACAAAACATGCAGATACTTATATATAACCTGTGTATATAGTGTAAACAACCGACAAAGTATTTGTTCACTGTTTGATGAACATAATTGAATCAACAATAAGCACACCATATTTTGAGTACAGCGATGATTCACCCATTTCATTATATAAATATATCACACTACACACTATTGAATAATATTACAGCAAAAAAACTACGAAAAATCAATCAGAGACATTGAAATAATTAGGCAATTATCTCTTTGTGGCAACTCCGGCCTGACAGCTGGCGATCAACAGACCGCCTGGGACGCATGCTGATGAGTGAGCGCTGTTTTGTGCCAGACTTCCCTGCCCTATAGGCCAATATATTCAACTTACGATTTTTTATTATTTTCCCGTGATCAGTGAACACAAATTAACAGGTTAGGAAGAAAAATATTTTTTTTTTTTTTTTTTTTTGTGTATGCGCCGTGGGTGTCAAATGGTATATAGCTATGCGCCATTTAAGGGGCCTCTAACCTCTCCTCGTAGCTCTTGCCCTTCAGATTCTGGTATACAT
>WNGS01111181.1:50443075-50474540 GCA_020271785.1 Procambarus virginalis
CGTAGGCTGCCAGGAGAATATTTTTTAAGGAATCTTGCCTGGCACATTTGCTTTTAGAAAACATATTTATTTGTGATATCACATAAATTACTAAGTACTTATTTCATTTGTTTTTGTTTAAATTAATGGTAATTCCTGTGTACACAGGTGGTCCCTCCCGACGCTCTCCTCACCACCCTCCCGACACCACCCACCCCACCCCACCCCCTCCTACACCATAGACGCCTCGGTCACGGGCAGAACGAGATTAATACCGTATGGCCCGACTTCATGTTTTCATATACCTATATCCGTCCGAATCTCTCGTTAATCCGGTTCCGGGGCTATTTTGGCCGGATATTTTGATAACTTTATCCGAATGCGATTTTGGCCGTATTAAGGCGTTTTTCGGATGTTCGAATCCCGGATAATCGCGGGGTTTACGTATATATATACAGTGGGGGCCCCGAACTTACAATGGTAATTCGGTTCTCCAGAGACGGATCATAAGTCCAAATATCGTAAGTTAAGCGATTTTTTCCCATAAGACAATTAAGGGATTGAATTAATCATTTTCCCACACCCCAAAAATATTAACTTCCAAATACATTTATAACTACCCATACAATGTTTTTTTTCTAATCTATAATACAGACATAAGTTTATCTTTTACCTTTACTGGAGGATCTCATGGATGCATATGGAGATGGTGAGGAGGGGGGAGTAGGAGAGGGTGTTACTGTTGGAAGGGGAGTCCCCTTCCCATTATAACATCAGGCAGTGATTGACTTTCTGGGGTACACTCTCTCCTACGTTTGCCTGACAACCACT
This sequence comes from Procambarus virginalis, assembly GCA_020271785.1. Lineage (NCBI taxonomy): Eukaryota > Metazoa > Arthropoda > Malacostraca > Decapoda > Cambaridae > Procambarus > Procambarus virginalis. The sequence goes on from WNGS01111181.1 coordinate 50,443,886, forward strand.
AGGACTGGTTGTGATTCACTGCTGTTTGTCTCACTAAAAACTTTCCAGAGATTTTTGCTTTCCATATGTTTTAGTTTTTGTCTATAGTGAGGCATCACATCTGGCATTAAAAAGGTTAACAACGGCTTTACTGCACCGGACATGATTTATTGGGTGAGTCTTTCAGCAAAGAGTTGAATTCTTCCCATGCTGCACAACATTTTCTTAATTAATGATAGAAGGGGACATTCTGTACTGTCTCCTCCTCCACTGAAGAAATTTCCTCAGCTGTCTCTTGTTGCTGCTCCTTGTGAAGCTCTTTGGTGGGCAGTTCTTTACTGTGTTCCTCCACCAGCTCCGCAACACACAACATCAGAACCACTAGAATGCAACTTTTTTATTAAATTTCTCAAACCATCCACTCTCATCTTATACTCTTTCGCATTGCATGACTCGTTCAGGGGTTTTCTTTACAAGGTCTTCATGCAATTTTGCTTGCCTTTTCATAATGATGGCCTCTGAAACCTCAATCACCCGCTAACTCTTTGCTGTGTATCCTAAATAAAGACACTGTTCAACATCCTCAGTGTTTGTGTTCCTATGTTTCGGATTATTGGATACCCTTTGCCACTTTATGCACTCATAATAGTCCTTTTTCTTAGTCGTATTGGTGGATACGTTGACTGAATTTGTTGTACTGCCTACCTATGTCAACATCCGCACACCTCTTTCATATTCTTGATGATCTCTTGTTTCTGCTCTATGGTCCATCCTTACATGGGGTTTCATAATGTTTATCCTTATCACTGACCTTTCCTGGGCATCATGGCAGATATATAAATACTTACTTTAATGTTCAAAGAATGCAAAACAAATCACCACAAACGCGAAATTTCTTAGTAACTGCGCGATCGTCCACTAAAGCGGGCAGTGTAGTAAATACTGAGGCAGGAGGCCGCTGTGAATGGAACCATGCGCTCAGCGACCGAACGTGTACCAGTAGGTATCGGATGTCAACGACACCATCGGATGTCGAGTCGCATTTTTCGATGAAATTATATCGTAAGCTCGAAATTCTCGTAGTAGGGCAATCGTATGTTTTTGAGGTGCCCACTGTATCATATATATATATATATGGTCTGTCCCTAGTAAGCCGCACGCACTTCTCAGCCTACTAGTGCAAGGCCCGTATTTGCCTATATAGACCAAGGTTTTCCTTCGAATTAATATTCTTCTCTAATTTTTCTATGAAAAATAAAGGCTACCCATTTCATTATGTATGTAGGTCAAATATTATTTTATTGGAAGTTAAAATTAACGTAGATAAATGCCCGAAACCTAACCAACCCTACCTAACCTATCTTATAGGTTAGGTAGTGTTAGGTAGCTGAGGAAAAGTTAGGTTTAGGTAGGTAGGTTAGGTTAGTCTGAAAAAACAATTAATCTATCGAAAACTTGGCTATTAGGCAAATCGGCCTTGCATAGTAGGCTGTAGAGTGCATTCGGGCTATAGTGTACGACACATATATATTAATTATATAATATATATCATAATATATTATATCTTATAGATATATTATATATGATATATCTATATAAGTATATAATATATATATATATATATATAGACCACACACACACCCACACACACACCCCTCCCCACCCCTCCAATAGTTTGGTTCTCCACGTACCTCGCCTCCATGCGGTTCCTTGTTCTCCAGTCAAATCCTTCCTGATGAAGTCCGCCCATGATGTGTGTGTGTGTGTGTGTGTGTAATTACCTAAGTGTAATTACCTAAGGTGTAGTTACAGGATGAGAGCACGCTCTGGTGTCCCGTCTTCCCAGCACTCTTTGTCATATAACGCTTTGAAACTACTGAGGTCAAGAACCGTCAGTAGTTTCAAGCGTTATATGACAAAGAGTGCTGGGAAGACGGGACACCACGAGCGTAGCTCTCATCCTGTAACTACACTTAGGTAATTACACTAGTGTATACACACACACACACCCATCATGGGCGGCTTCAATCACGGAAAGGATTGACTGGGAGAACAGGGAACCGCATGGAGGCGAGGATACTGGAGAGCCAAACTATTGCGGTGGTGACAGAAAACTTTTTAACCAGCATGTCGGAGACCCCACACGGATGAGAGGCAATGACGAAACAGGAGACTCGACCTAGTCTTCACTCTGAACCCTCCGACATAAAGAGAAATCGGTTTTAAGGACCCAGTAGGAATGAGCGGACCACAGTGTACTGGTGTTGAGTACTTGGTGTGAGAAGGGTTATTGAACTCGATGGAGGGATACTGAAACCAAAAGGTTAGGATACCGAAAGGGAAACTATGAGGGGATAAGAACTTTTCTGGCAGAAATAGTGCTGGGAACAGAGCTCAAGGGGAAAGACGGCTCAAGAATATGATGGATTACATCACGCACAGAAGTGCAAGGACGCAGCAAACAATTTGTCCCAGTCCAAAGGAAAACAGAGAAATGAAAATGAGAAATCCATGGTTAATCAGAGTGAGGCTAGCTAAGCAGCAAAGTAAAAGGTTGGCAAGACAACTATAGGATTTACAGGACACTGGAGAGCAGAGAAAGATACCAGAATGCCAGGAATGAATATGTCAGGATGAGAAGAGAGGCAGAAAGACAATACGAAAATGACATCGCAAGCAAGGCAAAGACTCAGCCTAAATTGTTACATAGCCACATCAGGAGAAAAACAACAGTAAAGGAACAGGTTATGAAACTGAGGATAGGGGCGGAAGGATTCACTACAAATGACAAGGCAACCCGTCCTCGCAAATTTAATAAGTCAATATTAAATATGTGCATAGGTGACATACTTAACATAATAGTTTCCCTTGAAAATCTTCATAGAAAACACCGACCTTACCTAACCTTGTTAGTATGTTAAGACAAGCATCTTATTGCTTCGTAATTACAATTATTACCTAACCTATACCTATAATAGGTTAAGTAACAATTGTAATTACGAAGCTATAAGATGCTTATTTTAACATACTAACAAGGTTAGGTAAGGTCAGTGTTTTCTATGAAGATTTTCAAGGGAAACTATTATGTTAAGTATGTCACCTATGCATGCAACTAATAAGTCAATATTGACTTATTAAATTTGCGAGGACGGGTTGGACAAGGAAGTGTGTGAGGAGTTGAATAAGAAATTCCTGGAGGTCTTCACCTTTGAGCAAGGAGAAATTCCAGAGGTAAGAGAGGGAATAGCTAACCAGGAACCACTGGAAGACTTTGAGATTACCAGCGGGGAAGTAACGAAGTGTTTACTAGAGTTGGATGTGACAAAGGCTATAGGCCCAGATGGAATCTCCCCATGGGTTCTAAAGGAAGGAGCGAGAGAACTGTGCCTACCACTCTCCATAGTGTATAACAAATCACTGGCAACAGGGGAACTGCCAGATATTTGGAAAGCAGCTAACGTAGTCCCGATATACAAGAAAGGGGATAGACAGGAGGCACTGAACTACAGGCCAGTGTCCCTAACCTGCATACCATGCAAGCTGATGGAGAAGATTGTGCGAAAAAAACTAGTGGAGCATCTGGAGCGAAGGAACTTTGTAACACAGCATCAACATGGGTTCAGGGATGGCAGGTCCTGCCTCACAGGGTTACTTGAATTCTACGACCAGGCAACAAAAATAAGGCAAGAAAGAGAAGGGTGGGCAGACTGCATATTTTTGGATTGTCAGAAAGCCTTTGATACAGTGCCACACAAGAGGCTAGTGCGAAAGTTGGAGATGCAGGCTGGAGTGAAAGGGAAGGTACTCCGGTGGATAGAGGAGTACCTAAGCAACAGGAGACAACGAGTCTGTGTGAGGGGTGAAGTCTCAGATTGGCGAGACGTTACAAGTGGAGTCCCGCAGGGGTCAGTCCTTGGACCTATACTGTTTCTGGTATATGTAAATGATCTCCCAGAGGGTATAGATTCGTTCCTCTCAATGTTTGCCGACGATGCAAAAATTATGAGGAGGATTGAAACAGAGGATGATAGTAGGAGGCTACAAGATGACCTAGATAGACTGAGTGAATGGTCCAACAAATGGCTGTTGAAGTTCAACCCAAGTAAATGCAAAGTAATGAAACTAGGCAGTGGAAAAAGGAGGCCAGACACAGGATACAGAATAGGTGATGAAGTACTTAATGAAACAGACAGAGAGAAAGATCTAGGAGTTGATATCACACCAAACCTGTCTCCTGAAGCCCACATAAAGAGAATAACGTCTGCGGCATATGCGAGGCTGGCTAACATCAGAACGGCGTTCAGGAACCTGTGTAAGGAATCATTCAGAATCTTGTACACCACATATGTAAGACCAATCCTGGAGTACGCGGCCCCAGCATGGAGCCCGTACCTTGTCAAGCACAAGACGAAGCTGGAAAAAGTCCAAAGGTATGCTACTAGACTAGTCCCAGAACTAAGAGGCATGAGTTATGAGGAAAGGCTGCGGGAAATGCAACTTACGACACTGGAAGACAGAAGAGTAAGGGGGGACATGATCACAACCTACAAAATCCTCAGGGGAATTGACCGGGTAAACAAGGATGAACTATTCAACACTGGAGGGGCGCGAACAAGGGGACACAGGTGGAAGCTGAGTACCCAAATGAGCCACAGAGACATTAGAAAGAACTTTTTCAGTGTCAGAGTAGTTAGTAAATGGAATGCACTAGGAAGTGATGTGGTGGAGGCTGACTCCATACACAGTTTCAAATGTAGATATGATAGAGCCCAGTAGGCTCAGGAATCTGTACACCAGTTGATTGACAGTTGAGAGGCGGGACCAAAGAGCCAAAGCTCAACCCCCGCAAGCACAATTAGGTGAGTACACACACACACACACACACACACACACGTGTGTGATGATGTCAGTAGCTCATGATTGTCAGTAGGTGCCCGTGGGTCTGAGAGGCCTGGCATGTTCCCACAAGACCTAGTTGTTCCTAGGTTACACACTCGTGGAGATACTTGGGGCTCTCCAAGAAAATTCTATTTACGGTGAACAAGATAGGGAATGACAGTATTGGTGCTTAGAATTCTGACAACAAAACTATTTCATATGTAGTGCAGGACATTTTGTATAATGCAAGAATTGGTGTGCGTGTGTGTGTGTACAAGTGAAAGAAGTGTGTGACACATCAAACTGTTAGGTATCTACAGTTTTAATGATAATATTTTCAAGTAACATAGACAAATCTTTCTGGTGCATGTAGGATGAGATTACACAGAAGAAGACATAATATACTGTACATCAACTCTTAACTCATGGGAAATTAGATATGGTGACAAAGGAAAATTCATTAAGGATAACTAAACTTTCCTTTCACATTACAGTACATACTTACTTTTTACGTTGTTCTAAGGCATCTAAATTAGAGCCAGAAGTGCCCCTTCCTCTCAATGATCGACCATTCATAGGCCCAATGCCTCGGCCACGTTGATTAACAGAAGTATTAGAAATGGATGAAGTTTTGCTCTGTCTGATGTTCGGAATAACAGCTTTTTTATATTTATTTACAGCTGATTGCCTTTCATTTGCACCAAACTGAAACTGTGGAGAATGTCTTATAGTTTCTTCACTTCCTGACGCATTAAATAACGAGGATCTTTTCTCAAATGTTTGGTTCGAATACTCGTCATGTTTCCTCTTCTGTTGTTCATTTACATCAAATTGAACCTGTTCAGATTGACTTGTAGTTCCTCCACTTTCTGATGCTTTAACAAATGACAAGGGCCTTTGTGAAAGTGGCTGGTTCTGATGCTGGCTAGATTTCCTCCCCTGACTTGGTTCTGTAAATAACAAAAAACAGTGCATTATGAATAAAGAAATGCCACTTTCTGGGTGGCTCCCAAGAGCATAAACACTGGCACTCCAGGCCTAAACCTTACTTAACAGACACACATAATAATTTTGATTACAAGACAATGACCAGAATCTTTGTCCTCTAACACAAGCATGGAAACATGTGAGAATCAATATCAACCTAAAACTGAGGAAAAAGTACCATAAAAGATGCAAGGAAGTCATGAAACCTGAACACTAGAGAAATGCTTGGTAACAACCAATCACCAACCAAAGCTAAGAACAGCAGAAACACCACCTCGCTCATTCCCTCTTGTGCCACCAGATAATCTAGTAAAAAGGTGAACCCTATCACTCTCGAACCCAAGTAAACTCTATTAACACGGGTAAGAAGGAAGCCAATCAGAAGCAACCTAGAAAGGGGCATCTTTAACATCAGCAACAGAACTGGCTGATCAAGGAAGTCAGCTGCAGACTAGGGGCAGAACACCTGGTGGTTGTGGTGATGGGTAGTAACACGTTTTGATATAGTTTGAGCAAATCACTTGTTCTGTGAGAATCATTTGCAGAGTTGTTTGACAGGTTCAAGGCTAGTTTATGCAATTAACTACTGAACTGTGCACCGCGCCTGCAGGCGCTCGACGGGGGGTGCGCAACGTGCCTCTGGGTATTTATATTTTTAGCGTTCCATTAAAAACTGGCGCGCGTTGACATGGGTACAAAATGGATGCCTGGCAGCCCCAGTGATCGTCCGCCATCTTGAAAAAAATCCCAGCATGCCCCGTGGCCGTAGGGAGCCTCAGTTTCAAAGCAGCAACCATGTCTGACGTATCGTCTACGAGCTCCCGCTCCACGATCACCTGCGGTCATGGAAAAACGAATCTCTGAGGAGGAAATACAGGGTACTCAACATTTTGTATGATGACTGTGCTATGGATTATGACTTAGACTATGATCTTTCTCGGGCTTCAATGACAGGCTCCGATACAAGTAGTCTGGACGACCCGAGCATGAGCAGCGAGGGTGTTACCAGGCGGGATTTTGCTGCCTCAGCAACACGTTGCGATTAGAGGCAGTGTGTTGAGCAGATACAGGACAATGACGACAGTGGCCCCTCTTCATCAGGAGTTCGTGGTAGGCCTACAATACGCAGATTAGCCTCATCTCCTACCATACCCACACGCAGCTCCAACAACAGACGACGTAGCCGTGTTTTTCGTGCTCATGGTGGTGTTGGCCGTGGTGTTGGTGCCAAAACCAAACCCCTGGGTGTGCGGGTGTGCTTGTGTAGGAAGATTGTGCCACATTTGTTCCACAAATACCGTTTGATGGTACCGATGTTGGTGTGACACTATTATTCCCATATACAGGTGAGGATATGGCAGAAATAGACTATTTCCTGGCATATTTTGATAACGAATTCATGACCCATCTTGTGACTGAGACATACAGATATGCTCACAACCTCATGGACACTGGCATTTTACCTGCCTCTCGCCTGACACGATGGAAGGACACCACAACTGACGAAATGTACGTGTTTCTCGCACTGAACATGATGATGAAGCACTCTGAGAAACACGTCATCCACGATTATTGGGGGCAAAAACAGCCTTGTTCCATCACCAGTGTTCAACAGGTATATGTCACGTGATAGGTTCCTGTTGCTTCTCAGGTGCCTGCATTTCGAAAATAATGCAAATGAGGACAGACACGACAGACTTTGGAAGGTACAGAAGGTTTTCAGTGACATGAAAGGCAAGTTCCGTGATTATTTTTTACCTGCACAGAATGTGGTGATCGACGAATCTCTTGTACTGTTCAAGGGGCGACTGGCATTCAAGCAGTACATCCCATCAAAGCGCCACCGATTTGGACTAGGTTTATCGTGCTGTGCGACTGTGAGACTGGTATCGTCATGGACATGATACTGTATTCAGGTACAGACGTCGACATACCAGCTCAAAATGAACATGAGTTCTCCGGCAGTGTCGTCAAAACCCTGATGGAACCGTTGCTGAACAAGGGGCATATACTGTTCACCGACAACTACTGTACCAGCCCCTTGTTGACCAGATATCTACATGCCCACACCACCACATATGTGGCACTGTGAAGGCTCACAGAAAGAAAATGCCAGTGTTTGGCATAGGTATAGCAGTGGGTGATTGCCAGCTGCACAAGTGTGACAATATGCTCTCAGTGCGAAGGAGGGACAGACGCAAGGTGAATATGCTGCCTACTATTCACACCGGTGCCATGTTGGACAGTGGCAAAGTCCACTTTCAAACACGCTTCCCCATATACAGGGGGCTATCTTATCTTGAGGTTATCTTGAGATGATTTCGGGGCTTAGTGTCCCGCGGCCCGGTCTTCGACCAGGCCTTCACCCCAGGAAGCAGCCTGTGACAGCTGACTAACTCCCAGGTACCTACTTACTGCTAGATAACAGGGGCATCAGGGTGAAAGAAACTCTGCCCATTGTCTCTCGCCAGTGCCCAGAATCAATCCCGGGACCACAGGATCATGCATCCAGTGTTCTGTCCACTCAGCCACCGGCTGAGCACCCTGGTTTACTAATTTAATCTGTTCCTGGAGGTGGTTCGTAACGTGAAAATTCGTAAACCGAAGCGAATTTCTCCACAAGAAATAATGGGAAATGAATTAATCCGTTCCCGACTCCCAAAAAATTCACTTCAATGTAAATTTTATACCTAATTCACCCAACTCTTCACTACAAAAGTATGTACAAGTTATTGCTTACCTTTACTGATGACTCCTGTTGGCATATGGAAGATTGTGAGGAGGGGGGAGGAGGAGAGGTGTTAGTGTTTGGAAGGGGAGTCCCATTCCATTATAACATCAGGCAGTGATAACGTCTCTGGGGTACACACACTGGCACATTTTGCCTGCATACCACTAGGACCTGCTTCTGGCTCACTGCATAATTTTCTCGTTATTCTTGAAGATTGTTTTTCCCTTCTTTGTAACACTTGTCTGAAGTGAGACATCACAATGTCATTAATAAGATCAATGCAACGGCCTGCTAAAGCTTTATCTGGATGATACTTTTCAGCAAAACTTTGCAGTTCTTCCCATACCACATACATTTTCTTAATTAATGAGGAAAGGACATCCTCTACTGCCTCCTCCTCCTCCCCTGAAGATTTTTTGTACTGCCTAGCTAGTTCAACAACCTGTGTACCATTTTCATGTTTATGAATGATCTTTTGTTTTTCCTCTATAGCCATTCTCACATGTGTTTTCTTGTCTTGAACCTTACCACTGGCTTTCTTGGGACCCATGGCGAGATATATAATAACTTTTATGTTCAAATAGCCAAAAATCCAAAAAGAAACTAAATCCTTGCAAATAATTCAGGCGGGAAAGTCACTAGGCAGGAGGCACTGGGAAACTGAGGCACGATTGCCGTGCCTCATGCACTAGGTCGGCCATACATGTTTCAAGAAATTTGTATCCCGAGGTAAAGTTCATAACAAGATTCAAATTTTCCAAAGAAATCAGGCTCGTAACCCGAAAAGTTCGTAAAGAGGAGCATTCATAAACCAAGGTACCACTGTATAAACCAGACTGTGTCATAGACTACAACGTGAACATGCGCCTCGTAGATAAATGTGACATGATGCTGGGTGCCGTCGAGTACGTGCGGAAGTCTGTGAAGTGGACGAAAAGGTTATTTTTCCAACTAATAGATGTTGCAGTGCTCAACTGCTTTAATATGTATCTGGTAAAATCATGCAGGAGACCACCAATACGGACATTCAGTGTTGCTGTTGTGTCACAACTGCTCGTAAAGTATGGCAAGGTGTGTGCACCCTACACGGTGCTTTGTTGCACCCCGCGAGGTGCTCTGTTGCACCGCATGGGGTGCAAGCAACACCACCACACGCAGCTCCAGACAGACTGAGGGTTAATGAGATGTTCATTGTCCACCTGCTCAAGTATATGCCAGGCACAGCATCACGGGGAAAGGGTAAACGTGCCTGTATAGTATGCAAGAACATTACCCGAAGAGAACAAAAGCGAAGATGTGTCAGCACCTGGTAATTACCCAAGTAATTACCTAAGTGTAGTTACAGGATGAGAGCTACGCTCGTGGTGTCCCGTCTCCCCAGCACTCTTTGTCATATAATGCTTTGAAATTACCGACGGTTTTGGCCTCCACCACCTTCTCACCTAACTTGTTCCAACCGTCTACCACTCTGTTTACAAAAGTGAATTTTTGTATATTTCTCCGGCAGCTTTGCTTCGTTAGTTTAAATCTATGACCTCTTGTTCTTGAAGTTCCGGGTCTCAGGAATTCTTCCCTATCAATTTTATCGATTCCTGTTACTATTTTAAACGTAGTGATCATATCACCTCTTTTTCTTCTATCTTCTAGTTTTTGCATATTTAATGCCTCTAACCTCTCCTTGTAGCTCTTGCCCTTCAGTTCTGGGAGCCACTTAGTAGCATGTCGTTGCACCTTTTCCAGTTTGTTGATGTGCTGCTTAAGATATGGGCACCATACGCATTGAGTGCAAGGTTCCACTATGTCCAGTTGGCTGCTTCGCAGCATATCACACACTCACGGAGTACTAAGTGTGTTTATGGTGTGTGTGTGTATATAGTGTGTGATACTGTACAGTGTGTAAATTGTACATATATACATAAATTAGCATGATACACTGGAAATATGTGCAAGATATGTGAACATATGTGTGATGCACGTAACACAGTGTCTTCGGACAGTACGGATGTTCTACTGCCATAATATAGTGTACATGTTCATTATACATAGGACTGGCAAGAAAAAACAAAATAAATGTATTTAGAACTGTGCACAAAAATATAGTTGTGGCAACTTGCGCATCTCGAATCGGGCGCGCTACTGGCCCCGGGAGCATACAAAACGTACGACCAGGGATTGATGACGTCACGCGCAAAGTTACAAACCCCATAGATGCCAAAGTACATACGTACAATTTTGAGTTTTTGTTCACATTTCCGTAATCAGGAAAGGGTTTTTAACACTAAAAAAAAAAAAAAAAAAAAAATCCCAAGAATTTATTTCTTGCACACATGGGGGTGGGGTTTGGGGGTTCGTACTGTATTTGAAAGGCGAGCAGCACAGTGGTTAACTATCTGTTAAACATGTTATTTTCTGTTGGGTGGGGGTTCGTACTGTATTTGGAAGGCGAGCAGCACAGTGGTTAACTATCTGTTAAACATGTTATTTTCTGTTGCCCAATTGAAGACTATATTAGTATCAGCTTAGAATTTTGCAATAACTTTTACTGAAGTAATGTTCATAATTTTGTCATCTACAAAGATGACACCTCAAAAAAAAGTGCACCGCAAAACAAAGCTGTAATTCATATTTTTGTCTATATCTGATATATAATGAGGAAAAAACCAATGTTGAATGTAAAGAGATGCCTAGTTCTGGGTGAGCCCTGATGACTCCCTAAAGCTACTACACTGATATAGTGCCTAACTACTAGGTGCCATCAGTAGCAGACTTCTTATTGGCCTACTGGAGACCACGGCTACTATACTGATGTAGTGCCTAATTACTAGGTGCCATCAGTTATGGACTCCTTATTGGCCTACTGGAGACCACGGCTACTATACTGATATAGTGCCTAACTACTATGTGCCATCAGTAGCAGACTTCTTATTGGCCTACTGGAGACCACGGCTACTATACTGATATAGTGCCTAACTACTAGGTGCCATCAGTAGCAGACTTCTTATTGGCCTACTGGAGACCACGGCTACTATACTGATATAGTGCCTAACTAGTAGGTGCCATCAGTTATGGACTTCTTATTGGCCTACTGGAGACCATGAGCCACAATCTGACCCTTCAAAGAGATGCAGGGAGCATTGGCTCTATGAAATATTTATGTAAATTTCTTCATGTCAGCCACTACCAAGAAAAGGCACACAAAGGCTGTGAAACAAAACAGATCACTGCCTGGTTAGAAAACCAGACAAAAACAGATCTTTTGGCCTCAAAACAGCCAAAAGAACTCCCCAACAATGTAACAACAAAAAAATTGTGAAACTAGCATGAGTTAGTTTACCCCATCTTCCCTCTCATTTTGGGGAAGGAGGGAGGCAGACCGGGTCAGTCAGCTGCTCCACCACCTGTTCTTATGATGATGGAAACCACCCTGAGGGCCTGGGGAAGGAAGGGTATCAGGGAGACACTGGGGCTCACCCAGAAATTGTTCTTTCATTACATTCAATGCTGGTTTTCTGAAGAATGCCCCTTGTGGCTCCCTGGAGCTGTGTACCAATAGACGAGAAGGAAGGGGCACTTACCAAGGAAGAGGAAGCACCGCAGGTATCAAGACAAAGAAGAGACCAACGGCCATGACACACGACCCAAGATCACACACGGTCGGTGAGTACCAGGAACGTTCACAAGATACCTAGCCGCCAAGACCCTGTTTGACTGATAAACCCCACACCTGCATATCACCCCAACAACATAGTGGCAAAAACTGCCAAAAGAAAAGCATACAGTACTTGCACACATCATGGGCACGAGGGTAAACCACGGGCTGGCTATATGTCAAGACAAATACCTGAGAAACATGAGCCCCTGGAATAGGGAACCAGGGGAAACCAGATCAACCCATAAGGAGACCACTGAAGCAGAACCGGTGGCATGAAAGTACAGTAGTGGTATAAAGCCACCACCAGACAAAGCACATAATGCACCCCCATTCAAACCAACCAAGCCTCCACTACCAGAGGGCCCCTCTAGAAGCCAACCAACTCATTCTTCACCAGAAAAGAATAAGCCGTCTGTAAATGAATGAAGAGCCCACAAGAACTGAAAGAACAAAAAACCCCAGCATTGAAGGAGAGCATAAAGCTCCCCCCACCTGACAACTGGAAGCCAGTGAAAGCAAAAATAATGCTTTCCGAAAACAATCCTGGACTGAAGGAGGCCACAGCAAACTGGCAGACAAAAGAAATGAAGGAACCAGGTCAATGAACCAGGCAGGCTCAGGGAGTGCAAGAGCAGTCTGGAGTTGAAATAATGCACAAGAAAGCTTGTGAAACGGGGCCAAAGAGGTATCAACTCTGAATACAAGGAGCTGCCGCTCTGGCACCACTGCACGATGGGAGGCAACAGTATTTGGCATGAGACGCCGGTGAAGGAAAAGCCAAGAGAGCAAGAACTGAGCAATCCGTACAGAAACCAAGTAACAACGACAATGGGACAGAAAATGGCAGAAAGCACGTCAAGATACCTCATACTGCTGCCGGGAGGAAAACTGCAGGTAGGACACCATTTACCAGTCACATGATCACCATAGTGATGGTGATATGCATGAATCAAAAGTACCAGAAGTGAAGGACAGAGAAGGTCAAACCAGTGAAGTTCATCACCGGCCATAACCTCTGAAGGAGGCGGAGCCAGAAAGTAATGCTCTGGATTCAAACACCAAGCAAACATTGCCTGAAACCAAGGCTGGGGTGGCCACTAAGGAGCCAGAAAGACCACCTGCTCCTTGTTAGGACTCCCAGAAATGTGCCAGAACCTGAAGCAACAGCAAGACTGGGAAAAAAGAGGTAGATGAACCCCCCATCTCAACTAGTCCAGCTGAAAGGCATCCACCAACAGGGCCTCTCAGTCGAGGCACAACACCACATACAAATGGAGATGCCAAGACCACGCCGACACAAAAAGGTTGATGTCTGGGTACCTGAGTGCACGAAATAAGTAGTATTAACAGTCCATTTCGATGAGATGGGAACATACCGAGGCAGACTGTTGGCTAGGATCTTAGACACTCGCAGTACTCAAGGAGCACACAGAGATGGAAACCTTGAGCACATGCAGCTCCATGCACACTAAACTCCTGACTCAAGCTGCACAAATGTGCACAGGAAAATCCTCAAAGGCAAAAGACCACTTAGCTAAGACCAGAGCCAGAGTGAACTGAGTAGGCAACCAGGTATGAATACATCAGTAAAAGAACTGATAGTGGAACAACTGGCTGACCCAGTCTGCCTCCCTCCCTCCCCACATACGAAGGGGATGGGGAGATGGGGGCAAACTAGTTTGCACAAGTTTCATGAATGTGTTATTGTTTGTTTACACTGTTGGGGGAGTTCTTTTGGCTGTTTTGAGGCTATGGTCTTGTTTCTAACCAAGTAGTGCTTTCTTTTGTTTCACCGACTTTTTGGGTGCCTTCCCTTGGTGGTGGCAGACATGAATAAATTTACATAAAATGTTTCATATAGCCAATGCTCCCTGCACCTCTCTGAAGGGGCCAGGTTCTGGCTCGTGGTCCTTGGTAGGCCAATATGAACTCCACGACAGATGGCACCTCGTAGTCCGGCACTATACCAGTATAGTAGCTTCAAGGAGCCACAAGGGGGCTCCTCCTAGAAAAGAAGAGGTATAAGGGGTGTGTTCTGGGGTAGAGCTTTTCACTGTGCTTGGACTTGACTGTTTGACTCTTGCTCTTTGCATTTTGTTTGACAGGAAAGTGAATATCTATTGCCCTAGTTTACCTATTATTTCCATTTTATAGCCTATCACTCCATGATCACATTCATCAAATTCATTTGACAAGTTTGTGTAGACCACATCTATATTTCAATTTTCTTCTAATGCTAAGTGGGGGTTGGTTTTCCGTGGAACTTCTATTTCTCCAGAAAGTTATTTTGTTTATTTAATTTTATAATTGGTGGTGTCTACACTATTTGCAGTGTGTACCCCTAGCTTATATTCCACTCTGACCATAGCCAAGGTGGCACACACTTTCCTCTACCTCACTAGCAATATCTGTTCTTAGCATTACAGGCTCACCATAGCTCGTGCTACATGGACACTTCGTCCTGAGTAGCTAAATCTGAAACAACAACAACAACATGTTCTTAGGAGTTAGGAGCCTCTAATTTGAATCTTCATCAGTCACCTCACTTACAAACAGAAAATATAATTTTTTCTCCCCTGTGGCATAGTGATGATGATGAAGTCTTTTGTTTGGGATATTACTATTATTGTATTTTCCTTCACTTTGCACTTTACATAACACTTTGAGGCTGGAATGGGCATGTTAAACAACCGGTTAGCCTATCATGTTAGTTGGCTCGTGGTGCATGCCGGGGAACTACACTTCAGCCGAGAGCATTGTTTCAGTCTGGGTTTGGTGTTTGCTTCATAAAGATGCTTCCTTGCATCCAGCTTGTCTGCTTCTTTATATAACGGTGGGAGCGATTCATGTCTCTTGTCCGTGTGGTTTATTTGTCATGCATGTACTATCAGCTAGGTTTATACACCATTCACATCTAATTCCAAACTTGACTCGGCAGCTTGCAGCTAATCAGGCTGTGATTCCAACTGTCATCATTGTTGCCTCTATCTATTGACCTGCTTGGTTCATCGCAAGGAATTGATGATAGATGCCTCACCAATCATAGCAAGGTAAGGTACCACTTGTGTTGCTGTCTGCCGTGAGGCTGCACCACTACAGATGGCACGAGATACTTTCAGCTCTGTAATTACTTCATACACTCAGAAATATTGGAAGATACTCTTGTGCTGCACCCAGATTTTGCTAGTGGAGGCTAATAGATCAGTCTTACATTTCATGTTCTCTCTTGATTTTTAATCAGACTTGATTTGTTTTTGTATTGAGGCTGGTATTTTCTTCCCTGATTACATGCATGACTAACCATCCTGCGAGATGGAAATATTAGATGAACTTATAGCTAGTTTTTGATCTACACTGCATAATCTTTCATATAGAATAGGGTAGCTGCAGAATTGTTATCTATGTTCTTGTGTTCTTGTTCCTATTACTATCCCCTTTATTACACCTTACCTTTCGTACCTTTTGCCTGGCTTTTTCTTCCTCTAAGATTTTCTTCTCCTCACCTCTCTCTTGCCTATTTATTGCCTCGCCTCCTTCCCTCATCACAATGAACTTGAGAATGGTCCAGGACGGACCGAAACGTCGTCGTCCCTTCACTTTCTAGTATGTGGTTTGGTCAACATATTTCGGCCACGTTATTGTGACTCCTCGTCTGCACCGGGTAGCTGCACATTGCTGTGTATACCAAAGCTTGTTAATAAAAAAATGGTAAAAAAAAAAAGCCTTGTGGTGGACGCTTCTCTACTCACCGCTGAGACCACCTGCCCTTCCCAACACTCCCTACTAATGCAATCTGCCTCTCCTGACAACTTCACCATTGATACCACCTACCTTCCCTGACACCACTATCACTACCTGCCTCCCCTGACAACTGATACCACATGCCTCCTGACAGCTTCCACCACTGACACCACCTGCCTCCCCTGACACTTCCTACCTTCAGTGACATTCACTATTACCATCACCTGCCTTCCCTCACACCACTATCACTACTTGCCTCCCCTGACAGCTTTCACCACTGACACCACCAGCCCCCCTTGACAACTATCATTGACACCACCTGCCTTCCCTGACAACTTCCACCAGTGACACCACCTGCCTTCCCTGACAACTTCCACCATTGACACCACCTGCCTTCCCTGACAACTTCCACCATTGACACTACCTGCCTTCCCTGACAACTTCCACCATTGACACTACCTGCCTCCCTTGACAGCTTACACCACTGACACCACCAGTCTTTTCTGGCAACAACTACCACCACTGACACCATTTTTTTTCTGACAACAACTTCCAACACTAACTCCACCTGCCTCCAATGAGAATAATTTCTACCACCTGCCCAGTAACACTAATCCCCAACTACTGACACCACTTGCCCCCCCTAATTCCAACCCTAACAATCTCTCCATCTGCCTCCCCTGACACCATTTTCTCATCCTTCAACCATTTCTCCCTGGAAACAATGGGTAAGCAAAATAAAATTGCTAACAGTTGCACATACTGTGCAACTGTTAAACACTTTGGTGAATCATAGTTGATGACAGCCACCTCCGACGCTCGGTCTCGGTGACCGCTTGGACGAACCATCCTCGCTTAATCGAACATTTATATGTTCCACTGAACATTTAGTACCAAACTCAATTTGTTCGGATCATCCCGAAATTTGTTAGAGCAGGGTTCATTAGAGTGAGGATGCACTGCTTATATTTTCAGTTATGTATAATGAACATCACCTTGACACATCAGTACAACCTGATGGCACAAAAAAATAAAAAATAAACAACATGAGAAACAATAAAGATAAATTGACATTTATTCCTGTGTGGTACCTCACCTCACATTTACTGAAAAAACTCAACTTCTCTGGGCCACTACGAATGAACCACAAGAGGTCGAGACGTTTTACTTTGATTTTTTAATTTCTTGGATGCTAGTTAACAATGTCAAAAGAAAAATAATTTTATCAAATTTTTTTTTTTGGCTCACCACCAAAATCCTCCAATCTGATGTAAATCAGGTCTTCCGATGGGCTACAGAAAATAATATGGTATTTAATGATAAGTTTCAGCTCCTGTGCTACTGAAAAAATTCAAATATAAAAACAGAAACCTCATACAAACGCAGTCAAATCATAACATAGAACGAAAAAGCAATGTAAAGGATTTGGGTGTACTCATGTCGGAACACCTTATCTTTACATAACAATAAAGTAGCCATCACAACTGCAAGAAAAATTACAGGTTGGATAACAAGAACCTTTCAAACTAGAGATGCTATTCCAATGATGATACTTTTCAAGATGTTACTGCTCTCTTGAGTGGAATAATGTTACACAATGACAGCCCCTTTCAAAGCTGGAGAAATTGCTGACCTGGAGAGCATGCAGAGATCATTTACTGCTAGAATCCACTCAAAAAAACATTTAAACTACTGAGACCAACTAAAATGCCTAAATCTGTATTCTCTTGAGCGTAGGTGGGAGAGATACTGTACATAATTAATCTACACATGGAAAATACTAGAGGGGCTGGCCCCAACCTGCACACAGAAATAACACATGAGACCAGAAGGCATGGCAGGATGTGCAGAATACCCTCATTAAAAAGTTGAGGTGCAATAGGTACTCTGAGAGAGAACTCTATCAACATCAGAGGCCCGAGACTGTTCAACACACTTCCGCTACACATACGGGCATAAGTGGGCTGACCCCTCACAATGTTCAAGAGAGAACATGATAAACACCTCCAAAGGATACCTGATCAACCAGGCTTCTCCTCCTTTCCCATCCCCGCAGAGGGGATGAGAAGCCGGCCTGGGTAAGTCAGGCCGCACCCAGTCAGTTCTTTGAAAGATGAAAACCGCCGACTGGAGGGAGGGAGGGAGGTTTTTCCTCGATCAGGGAATGTGTCACGGAGCTTCCAGGGCTCACCCAGAAAATGGTATTTCATTACATTCAATACTTGTTTTCTGTGGAAAACTACCCAGGTGTTTTCTGAGACCTGCGGTGCTGCGGTGGTAGCACCGCACATTGAGACAATGAACCACAGGAGAACAGTCCGAATAGAGCCGGATCATCGAGCCTTGAGGAAGCTGAGTTCACCGCAACACTAGCCACATCACCCCAAACTCCTGCACTGTGCTGTCATCCCGATGCAAAGACAACCGCCAATGCCTCCGGCTGGACTGGTGAACACTGGTCCCAAAAAAAACAGCCAACAAACGATGCGTACGTGAACACAATGAGCAAGGGAGTAGAAAGGCACCATAACACTGAACCCAAAAAACCCAAAGAGGATGCCAGTGATGCAGCAACTGATATAGAGAGTCGAGCCCAGCAATCGCAAGAGGGTCAAAAAAGGCTGCTCTAAAACTACAAGAACAGCCTCCAAAGCCAACCATACCCAACAGAAAAACCAGAAGAGCAAAGTTCAGGCTCCTGCACAGCTGCTTGAGCAACCTCTGAGTGACCCGCGTCCCCATCAAAAACAGCCGACTGGGGACTGCAGCCAGAGCAAGGCCGAGGGAAGGAGAGAAAGGGACGCAATCCGAGAATCCCCCACAAGGCCCAGCCAAGTCCAAACCTGGGACGGAACCAACTGGGACTTCTGCCAGCTCGCCAGGAACCCAAACCTGACAAGCTGGAAAAGAACCAGATCCCTGGTTAGCAGACAAACAGACCAACTGGAAGCACACACCAACCAGTTGTCAAGGTAGACCAAGACCCGAAGACCTAGCAGACAAAGACAGGCCACCATGACCCAAGTCAACCTTGTAAAAGTGAGAGATGCCAGATTCAACACGAACGGGAGATAAATAAAGTAGTAAGCCTGTCACCCTACCACAAAACCTAACCAAATGAATAAGGGATGTGCCAATACACATCCTGGAGGTTCAAGGAAAAAAATCCAAGCACTTGGATCGAAAACGAGCCGTTCCTGAGACAACGTGGTCATCTGTGAGGGGGCAAGGGTTCAACCAGTTCAGACGTGACAAGTCCAGAATGTACCAGAGGTTTGCACAGTCCCGTATCGGAACTGAAAAAAGATGGGAGACCCACCTGAGAAACGAGATCATTTCGACCACACCCAAGCAAGCCCACGTGATGACCAAACGGATGGACGGGGAAGAGACCTGCCTTACCAACCCTGACCTCTCGAAGGAAGGGATACCTGGATGCCCAACACCATTGAATTAAACGACCCGAAAAGCCCACGAGTCATGGGACCAGGCGAGGGCAAAAAGGGACAGTTCCCCCTCATCAACAGGGCGACCCATGAAAAGGCCAACGTGAACACCAAGACGCCACCTCTGTGCAGAGCGAACACAGCACCGACCAGACGAAGAAGGCACCAAGGAGCCCACCGACTTAGAAACAGGAACCAGAGGCCTACAACAACCAGGCAAGGCCCGAGCCCTGGCACAACCTTTCCCGGAGAGCCCGAAGAGACCTCCATCCCCTACCCGAAGAGTCAACAAGTCCTAAATAGGTTGGCAACTAGCAGAAGCCGCCGACAAAAACTGGGAGGGGGCGGGACAACCCAGAAATGAACCCAGGGGGATGGGGGAGCCCAACCCAAAAATGAACCTTGGGTAGGGAGTTCATTTCAGCCCCAACCAACTCAAAGTCAGAGGGAAGGAGGGTACGAAAACCTCCTCCCCCTGCAGAAGAAACCCCTACGGAGAAGGCACATGGGCCCAAGCAGGGTCAAAAGAACCCAAGAGCTCCATATAGACTCCCCATCAAGCCCCGGAAACCACTGACAAAGGCGTTGGGGCAGAGCCCTCATCCATGCCCACAGCCCCTGAAGGAAAGGCAAAGTCCAGGGGAAAAGGCTTCGAAGAAGAAAGTCTGCTGGGTCAACTCAGAAGTCTTGGCGGGAAAGAAGGCTCAACCACCTCTGCGCCCACATCAGAAGTGGTAGCCCTTGAAGCCACCCGAGCTAAACCCCACCTCAACTCCGAAACCCTCAGACGTTTTGGAGCCGCAAGAAGGGGGGAGGGGGGTTGAATAGGGCAAACCACGCCCACCTAGAAAGGAAGAGGAGACATGGACTGAACCAAGGCCAAAGCAACCAAGGCCGAAGTCAACCAATGCCCCCAAATCAGTCCCCAAAACCCAAGTGGAGTAGCTCCGGGACCTACAACCTGGCCCGTTGCAATAAAGAGAACCATTCACCGAATGCGACTGCTGCTTGATCCCCGAGATCATCAGGTAAGAGATTAGAAAAATTAGAGCACAAACGGGAAACAAATCCTGTAAGACTCCGGGTCGTAGGTGTCCCCGACCCAACTGGCAGCATGATGGAGGCAGTACAGATGATCGTTTCCTGGAGATAGGGGTAACGAACAACCTTCAAATTGGTACAATGCAAGAGTGGGCTCGAAAGAAGTGTTCATGGTACAACCAAGACCACAGGGGTTTTCCAGGGGCCCATATAGTGAATAAGCCCTATGGGAAGCCCAAGCACTAGGGCCAGCTAAACTGGTAATCCCTGTGGTAAGCAGGCAAACTGACTGCAAGTAGAAGATGTGAAACCTCGAAGGCAACAGAGAACGACTACCATCACACCCTGGGCAAAGCCTAATGAGGAGCTAAGCAGACCTCCACTGCAATAACAGGAGAAAATGCTGGAATGAAACACACAAAACCCCCAAAATCCCACTCCCAGCAAACTAGCCGCCAGAGAGAAACATCGCCCGTCATGTGATAGCATATGCAGACTCTGCTAGCCACAGTGTGTCCCACTATCAGACATTTCCCTACCCTGGGCAAGGCAGAAAGCCCAAGACCCCTGACACACCCCATGGGTGAGGACAACCACAAGCGAGGAAGTCCTCTAACAAGGAGTGATTCTCAAACGTCCCAGGGAAGATTGGTTTGCCTACCTTTCAGTGCCCTGGTCGATGGCAAGTGTGACAAACTTTAAATGTAAAGTGTTGATAGGCCATTGCTTCCTGCACCTCTTTGAGGGGGGCCAGGTTCTGGCTCTGATCCCTGGTAGGCAACAAGAACTCTGTGAATGATGACCCAAAACAGGATAGCACAATATCAGTGGTATAGCTTCAGGGAGTCGATGGGGTGCCCACAGAAATGGCGATCTAAGAGTCAAATTCAATATTTGGAGCATTCACAGAAACCCATACGAAAGATTACATAAATAGTGAAACCTGGACCCCAAATGGAGGAGTAGGTCTATATATTAAAGGGGAACTGGCATGCACAAAGCTCAAACTCTACCAATGAGGTGGAATCATTGGAATCAGAATAGACTTTGAATCAAAGTAGAAAAGACTAATCATTATTCTAATATATAAACCGCCAGATTCAAAGGTTGAAGAACTCACAGAGTAGATACACAAAATGGAGAGTAACCTTGATAATCTTGCAAACCCAATACCAGATATCTTCCTTGGAGACTTCGGTTTACCCTGTTTAAGATGAAGAACAGCAAACAACAATATTATAGCAGGAAAATAACTATGAAATAACCATCAAATGCCAGAGAACTACTGAAATTCTCCGACAAATTTTCACTCGACTAGCAGATAACAGAGTCAACCAAGAACGAAAACATTTTTGACCCAATATTTACAAACGATGAAGAAATAACCAGGGGCATTACAATACCAGATACTACATACTCAGACCACAACTTTAAACTAACACTAATACTCATAATAGGCAAAAAAAATCAACAAACAAGAAGGGTTATTCAATCAATTCAGTTTTAACAATAAGAGGATTGACTGGGAAAATATTGAACTTACAAACATCCAATGGGACACAATCTTAAGTAGCAAAATTCCCAGGTGAGAAATAGAACAATTGAGTGACAAAGCGTTCAAAGTCTGCTTGAAGCATGCGCCCTTGTGGAAGATCATAAAGAGGACCACTAAGTGAGAATGCAGTCGACTCTACAAGAGAAGGAAAGAATCCGAACCGTCTGGGACGCACGCTGAGTCAGCGCCTGTATTTTGCCAGACTTCCCCGCCCTATAGTGGGCAATTTATATGCCACTTAGGATTTTTGTTATTATTTTTCCCATGATCAGAGAACACTAACAGGTTTAGAAGAAAATTTTTTTTTTTTTTTATATATGTGCCTGTGGGTGACAAATGGTAATTAGCCCTGAGCAACACAAGGTTAAAGACAAGTTACGTGTTATACAACTTTTTGAAAATGACCGGTCGACTTCAAGTGAAGTGAAGCCTGAGGCGAACCAAAGAGCTGATCATACAACAGGCCAATGAACACAGAAGGCAAGCTAAACTTGATTCTTATATGGTAAGAAAATCAAGCCAAGCGCCTTCAACCAGTGAGGCCTCACAGGCAACCCAAGTGCCTTCAACAAGTGAGGCATCACAAGCAAGCCAAGCGCCTTCAACAAGTGAGGTGTCACAGGCAAGCCAAGCGCCTTCAACAAGTGATGCGTCACAGGTAAGTCAAGTGAGGCCTCACAGGCAAGCCAAGCGCCTTCAACAAGTGAGGCATCACAGGCAAGCCAAGAGCCTTGAACAAGTGAGGCGTCACAGGCAAGCCAAGCGCCTTCAACAAGTGAGGCGTCACAGGCAAGCCAAGCGCCTTCAACAAGTGAGGCATCACAGGCACCCCAAGTGCCTTCAACCAGTGAGACTTCAGCAGCTGGCACTCAAAACTAACTTTGCTTAATGAACTGTACAGTAATTTTAAGTGCTAATTTTAGTGTTGTGTTAGTATAGGTTACGTAAATTGTCAAGAATTCTTAACTTCAAGATGTGTGGCATCAATCAAGAAGACGAACAATAACAAGGTTAAGTAGATGTTTCTAGTTGAATATTTAATAATTATATGTGGCAAGGCAATTCAAATTATGTTGTTTGTAGTATAAAAATAGTTGGAAATGGTCACTTTTGTACTCAGAGGTGAAAAAGTGCCATTATCTGGAACACGTGATTATCCGGCTGGGGGTCCTTCCCATATAGTCCGGATAATCGAGTGGAGACAGTACTCCAAAACTGGACATGCAGTGATGCGCACTTTTGCGTCGGTTACTCAAAAATTCATATGCAGCTTTGTAGTTTAAGGGTTAAGCAGACATGAGATCACAACAAAGAAAAAGTTATCTAAACTGGAAGATCAAAGAAGTAGAGCAGATGCTGTAGCGATCATTCCAGTCTCAGAAAACTAAATTGGAACAGAAAGCAATACAAGAGAAAAAGAAAAATCCAAAATTTGTTTTCATATACAGTATGCAAAATCAGAACAAAAAACTTCCACCATTAATGGACCTATACTTACAAGAGAAGAGTCATACACAGAAGATGACAAAGAAATTGGTGAAATTTTAATAAGACCAATATGAAGCTATGTTTAGCAACCCAATAAACAACATCACGAGTATCTCCTCATGAACCTATAATTTGTTATCATTACGAAACCCGTCCTCCTAATTGAACATCGCATTTTGACATGTACTTTACCCAGGATCAAAAACTGTTGTACTAGAAAATGGTAGCCGCTCGCAAAATTGACATACTGTCCCGTTTCCTGTTTTGGGTCCTCTGGTGTTTAGGATAAGGTCAGTTTAGTACGACAGTTTCTTGTATGACAGTTTCTTACCAAAACTGGCAAACACAATTGTGAGCAGCGGAATCAAACTCCGCTACTCTCGCCAAATTAGCGCCTTTTCTACAATTTATTATTCTATCCCAATTTTTCCCTTGCCTAAAGGGCAATCTTCTCTACGAGCAAATCAATAAGTTTTTTTTTTCAGGGAAATTCCTGTGCAGGGGCCCCTAAGCCTCTGGCTGGCCCACTAGGTAAAGTGTTTATCAATGCCATGCAACAACCAACACTGCCCTAATCAGCAGTACAGGTGAATCTCACTTTACAAAAACTTGCACTACAAATATTTGCTCTAAAAGTACCTGTACGTTATATGAATAAATGTATAATTTTAGTGAAACAATATTTACTATAACAATAATGAAAGTAAATAAACAAAAGTTGTTATGTGGTGTCAGGAGTGATTGTGGGCGAGAGGAGCTGTTGCTATTTGGTTCCAAGTCCCAAACAACAGTTACGACCACCTTTTCAGAATGCATCCCATTCATAAGATGGGGACTGCCTTAATATCAATGTTAAAATATGCCATGAGAATGAACAAATCAAAAGCACATTGAAGTATCTAAAAAACCTATAGATTAATTTTCCTTTTAGACAAACAGTGGTACCTCGGGTTACGAACTTCCCTGTTTACGAACTTTTCGGGTTACAAACTTCCCTGTTTACGAACTTTTCGGGTTACGAGCCCGATTTGTTTGGAAAATTTGAATCGGGATACGAGTTTGTTGATACGTGTACGGCTGACCTAGCGCGTGGTGGCATGGCGATCGTGCCTCTCGCCCAGTTACTATCCTGCCTGAATTCTTGACAAGAATTTTTTTTTTTTGTCGGATTTTTGGCCATTTGAGCATAAAAGTTGTTATTATATATCTCACCATGGGTCCCAAGAAAGCCCGTGGTAAGGTTCAAGGCAAGAAATCTCATGTGAGAATGACCATAGAGGAAAAACAAGAGATCATTTGTAAGCATGTGGGTGCTTAGGTCCCAGTGTCGTGTTGGGTGCTTGGGTCCCAGGGTTGTGTGGGGTGCTTGGGTCCCAGTGTTGTGTGGGGGGCTTGGGTCCCAGTGTTGTGTTGGGGGCTTGGGTCCCAGTGTTGTGTGGGGGGCTTGGGTCCCAGTGTTGTACGGGGTGCTTGGGTCCCAGTGTTGTACGGGTGCTTGGGTCCCAGTGTTGTACGGGGTGCTTGGGTTCCAGTGTTGTACGGGGTGCTTGGGTCCCAGTGTTGTACGGGGTGCTTGGGTCCCAGTGTTGTTGGGTGCTTGGGTCCCAGTGTTGTGTGGGATGCTTGGGGTCCCAGTGTTGTACGGGTACTTGGGTCCCAGTGTTGTGTGCGGTGCTTGGGGTCCCAGTGTTGTACGGGTGCTTGGGTCCCACTGCTGTCTTTCAATGACAATGTGGTGCCTCACTGCAGACAAGTGTTGCAAACAAGGGAAAAACAATCTTCAATGAAACGTTTCTTTGTGACAAAATCAAGCCATGAGCCACAACCAGGACCTAGTGGTATGCAGGCAAAACGTGCCAGAGAGCACACTTTTAGAGAAATCTTCACTGTCTGATGTTATAATGGAAGGGGACTCCCCTTCCAAATAGTAACACTTCTCCTCCACCCCCCTCCTCACCATCTTCCACACGCCAACAGGCATCATCGACAAGGGTAATAACTTGAACATACTTTTGTAGTGAAGATTTGGGTGAATTAGGTATAAAATTTACTTTGAAGTGAAGTTTTTGGGGAGTCGGGAACGGATTAATTCATTCCCATTATTTCTTATGGGGAAATTCACTTCGGTTCACGAATTTTCGGATTACGAACCTTTCCAGAAACGGATTAAATTCTTAAACCGAGGTACCCCTGCAAATTAAATTTAAAGTAAATAAATTATATAAATTAAATTATATAAATTAAATAAAGAAATGAATAAAAATTAATAAGCTATATAGAGGGTACCACCTCTGGTTGAGCTTAGGGGCCATTTGATTAGTTTTGGAAAAGTTATTCAATGTCAACCAATATTTTTTGACTAGTTGTATATGAAAAGGGCTGCAATTGTTCCAAGTTTCAGTACTGCAGCCTAAATAGAAAGGGAGATAAAAAAAAAAAATTCAACAAAAAATACACATTTTCAAGTGAGTTCAAACCTTTCACCTTTTCAGAAATACAGTAATCATTCTATGACACTTTTCTGACATATTAGCATATAATAAAGAATCTATAGTTTGGAAGTTTCTAAAACATCTTTAGTTTTCCTAATACAAATAGTCAAAGTTCCCAAAAAAATTATGCAAATATGTCATGTTTATTGCTATTATAAAATCAATAAGTGAACTTACAAAAACAAAACAACTTATGATTTTAGAAACAACTTTACATATAAGGTGTAAGTTTCACGTAAATTGAAAAAAACCAGCGTTGAATGTAATGAAACGCCATTTTCTGGGTGAGTCCCGGAGGCTCCCCGGAGCTATCCCAGGCTGATATGCTAATGTCAGACTTTGGCATCAGTCATGTGTATGGAGTTCTTAGGCCTACCGGGAACCACGGCCAGAACCGGGCCCCCTCAGAGAGGCAAGGGGAGCAATGGCCTATAGAAGCCCCCGTGTGGTTGGAAGCATTCTATGTCTGCCATCGACCGGGACAGGCACCCAGAAAGGTAAGCGCCCCAAAACAAACCCCTATTCTGGTTAAAATTGCTACCAAAAGCCGAACTAGTGGATAGAACTCCCAAAGAAAAACTAGCAAACTAGTGTGACGTCACACGCTGCCGCGCCGCTGTCTGCGCAGCTCCCCCCTCCCCGGGAGGGGGAGGGGGAGCCCCAGACCCTCCGCGCCGGCTACCCACCCTCAGTTCTTGAGGCTGGATGTCAAAAACGCGAAAAAACCGCCGACCGGAGGGAGGGAGGGATGCCGGGGAGCCTCCGGGACTCACCCAGAAAATGGCGTTTCATTACATTCAACGCTGGTTTTCTGGGGGAGCCCCGTCGGCTCCCCGGAGCTAACTACCCACAGACGGAAAAAGAGAGGGACTTACCCGGAGGCGGTCGTCGCTCACTCCTCAACTCGAAGCCGAGACAACGGGCTGCAACCGCCGACCCAACGCAACACAGGCCCGCCGGGGCCCAGGGACATTGACAAGGTAACGAGCAGCCAGGACCCTGTTCGACCGCCAAAAACCCCGCGCCCGAATATCAGACCACGACATATTCCCAAAAACGGCAGCAAGCGCCGCGAACTTCCGAACGTCATGGGCACGGGGATAGACCGCAGGCTGGCTAGACTTAATAACCCTGCGGACGACCTGAGAGACCCGCACCCGCGAACAGGGAAGAAGGGAAACCGGATCAACCCAAAGCGCGTCCCCGGACACAGAAGCCGTGGCGCGCAAATAACGGCGAAGCGCCGCAACCGGACACAAAACATGATGCACCCCCGGCCTGACCAACCAAGCATCAACCACCCACGGACCCCTCCGGAACGCAGCAGTCTCATTCTTTGCCAGAAAAGAAGGAGACGGCTGCAAACGAACAAAACTATCACCACGACCAAAAGAGCAGAAGCCCCTGCGCCGGAGGAGAGCATGAAGCTCCCCGACCCGACCCCCAGAGGCCAAAGCCAACAAGAAAAGAGCCTTGGAAAAACAATCCCGGACCGAAGGGGCCACAACGAAACGAGGAGACGAAAGGAAAGCGAGCACCCTGTCCAAAGACCAGGACGGCTCAGGCGGCGCATGAGCAGGCCGGAGGTGAAACAAAGCACGAGACAGCTTGCGAAACGGCGCAGACGTGACATCGATGCCGAAAGCAAGCTGAAGCGGCTCCGCCAGCGCCGCACGATAGGAGGCGACAGTGTTAGGCATAAGATGACGGTCCTGAAACAACCACGAGAGGAAGGACAAGACCACCCGAACAGACAAGGAATGAACACGACGAAGACGCAAAAAGAAAGAGAAGGACCGCCAGGAAACTTCATACTGCCGCCGAGAGGAAGCCCGCAGGTGAGACACCAACAAGGAGGCCACCTGATCACCATAGAGATGATGATAAACTCGAGTCAAAAATACCATACGCGAAGACTCGAGGAGAAGATCGAACCAGCCACGTGACGTACCGGCCCGATCTGCTGAAAGAGGCGGAGCCGCGGAAAAACCCTCGGGTTCGGACACCGAGCAACCAGCACCGGAAACCAAGGCTGGGCCGGCCACCAAGGGGCCAGAAGGACAACTCTCCCCTGGTAAGTCTCTAAGCGAGTCAGGACCTGGAGCAACAGCTGAACCGGGGGAAAGAGGTACAGGAACCTCCACCTCGACCAGTCGAGCCGCAAGGCGTCGACCCCGACGGCCTCGCGATCGGGGAAGGGCGCCGCATACACGGGAAGACGCCGCGACCACGCCGACGCGAAGAGGTCCACCTCGGGACGCCCGAACGTCTGGCAAAGCCAGCGGAAGGACTCGTCGTCGACCGTCCACTCCGTGGAGAGGGGAACGAAGCGAGACAGGGCGTCCGCCAAGACGTTGGACACGCCCCGTACGTGAACAGCCAGGAGAGCCAAACCCCGAGAACTCAGCAGACGAGTCACCCGAAGCGACCAACCCCAAAGACAAGGACCGCATCGAACCCCCGCGGTTCAGGCAATGAACCACTGGAGAGCAGTCCGAATGGAGCCGGATCGTTGATCCGCGGGCCACCTGAATCCTCCGAAGAGCAAACCACACCGCCGCGAACTCCCGCACCGTGCTGTGAGCTCGACGGAAGGACGGACCCCAACGCCCCTGGCCGGCCTGGTGAGCACTGGTCACAAAACCCCAGCCTAGAGACGACGCATCCGTGTACACATCGAGCGAGGGCTCGGGAAGGCGCCATGGCACCGAACCCCGAAAAACCCGAAGAGGAAGCCGGTGACGCAGCAACCGACGCAAGGCCCCCGGGGTCGAACCTTGCGATCGCGAGAGAGGCGGAAGGGGTGACCCCGAAGGAACCAGAACAGCCGACGAAGCCAAACCCGACCCGGCGGGTAGACCAGCATCGCGAAGTTCAGGCTCCCGCACAGCCCCTCGAGCAACCGCCGGGTGACCCGAGGGCCCACCAGAAACAGACGAAGGCGGGACCGCAGCCGCTGGAGAGACTCCGGAGGGAGAGACAAGGAGGAGGTGCGAGAGTCCCAAACGAGACCCAGCCAAGTCCGAACCTGAGAGGGAACCAGATGGGACTTCCTCCAGTTCACCAGGAACCCGAACCCGGCGAGCTGGGAAAGAACCAAATCCCTGGCTAGCAAGCAAGCAGACCGGCTGGGAGCCCAGACCAGCCAGTCGTCGAGGTAGGCCAACACCCGAACTCCTAGGAGACGCAACCGAGCCACTACTACCCGTGTAAGGCGCGTGAACACGCGAGGTGCCAGGTTCAACCCGAACGGGAGACAACGAAAGCGGTAACTCTGAAGCCCCACCACAAAACCGAGCCAGTCCCTGAACCGTGGATGAATCGGGACATGCCAATAAGCGTCCCGGAGGTCCAGGGACACCATCCAAGCGCCCGGCTCCAAAAGGAGCCGAACCTGAGACAGCGTAGTCATCCGGAAGGAGGGGCAATAAACCCAGGGTTTCAGACGGGACAAGTCCAGAATGAACCTCAGGTCCGCGCAGTCCCGTTTCGGAACCGGAAACAGACGGGAAACCCATCTGAGGGACGACGTCGGTTCGACGACGCCCAAACGTACCCACTCCAAGACGACGCGACGGAGCACAGGGGAAGAAACTTGCCCTGCCAGCCCCGAACCCCCCAAAGGGGAGGGGCCACCCAACGCCACCGCAGACCGCAAGACACGACCTGAAAGGCCCACGAATCGTGGGACCAGGCGCGGGCGAACAGCGCAAGCCGCCCCCCCATCGCCCCGTCAACGGGGCAAACCGCGAAAGGGCCGGCGCCCCTTACGAGACCCAGAACCCCGCACAGGGCGAACACCGCGCCGACCAGACGAGGGCGGGTCCGCAGCAGGAGCCGAACCCGAACCTGACACCAGAGGCCTACCACGACGAGAGGAACCCCGAGCTCTGGCACGACCCCGCCGGGAAGACCCACCCCGGACCCCGGAAACCAACAAGTCCGACATCGGACGACAAGCCGCCGACGCAGCCTGAATAAACTGCGCCACGGCCGACTCCTCAAAAGAAGAGAACAAAAGGGGGAAGAACGCCTAAGAGCCAGAGCCCAAGCAGATTCCACGGAGGAACCCAGCACCGCCTGCCGACACGCGAGACGGGAAGCATAAAACAGGGAAACCGCATCCCGCAAAATCGGCGTGAACAGCTTCAACAAGGCAGCGAACGAGCGCGCCGCCGAGGACAAGGCGCCAGACCCTGGGACGGACCCAAGCGTCCTCACATCCTCCACGAGCCAATCCGAGGACAGCTCCAGGATGGAAAAGAACCGCAAGGCCGAAGCCAAAAGGCCCCGGGCGCGCAAATCCTCCGCAACCAGCGCCGCCGAAAGGACAGGAACCTGCACATGAAGCTGAATAACGCCCACATCGCGGGGAAGGGCAGGGGCAAACAAGCACTCATTCAGTACTCAGCTCGCCCCCAGGAAAACCTGAATCACCGTGGAAGCTTCCCGCCACTCCAACGTGCGGGAACGACAGAAGGAATGCCAGGAATCCAAAAAACAAAGGGCAGGCTGCTAGCAGGAAGACTCCGGAACTCGTAACGGGACAGAAAGGGAACGAAGTCCCAAACCTGAACTCAGATGATCCATATCAGAGGCATAATCCGGGTCCCGCAGGAGGTAAGCTGCAAAGGCGCTCGCACCTCACCAGGTTGGATGCGATAG
>WNGS01111181.1:50474640-50490339 GCA_020271785.1 Procambarus virginalis
TTTATATACAGGTAGATGATACATAGATGAATCGTTTTCTGCGTTCTGTGATGATGCATCTGATACAAGTAGCATAGATGAACAGTGTTAGCGGCTTCCATGGTGGTGTTGTCCATAGATATTTTCAAGAATATCTGAATCTCTTCCTGACTGATGGACACTCTTTGAGGCTAGCTGAATCTCTTCCTGACTGACGGACACTCTTTGATGCTAGCTGAATCTCTTCCTGTGTGGGACCTTACAAAGCGATCTTTTCAAGACTACCTTACAAATTGAGCTTTTCCTATAATCGTTTCAATACTACCTTATGCTTTACAAGCTTGGCTACATACCACCTACAAATACTGAAGCCAAGGCTGCACGCGAGTGCATTATTTGCAAGCACACAGAACGATGAAACAGGAAACGAAAATCTATCTGTAGCTGGTGCAACGAGAGCAAAGTCGCGCTGTGTGCCATGGACTACTTCGTTTACTATTACACACCTCCAAAGTACTGAGTATTCACTTAGTTGTATTCACTTAGTTGTATTTTTACGGGGGTTGAGCTTTGCTCTCTCGGCCCGCCTCTCAACTATCAATCAACTGTTTACTAACTACACTAACTACTTTTTTTTTTTTTTTCACACCACACACACACACACCCCAGGAAGCAGCCCGTGACAGCTGACTAACTCCCAGGTACCTATTTACTGCTAGGTAACAGGGGCATACAGGGTGAAAGAAACTTTGCCCATTTGTTTCTGCCGGGTGCGGGAATCGAACCCGCGCCACAGAATTACGAATCCTGCACGCTATCCACCAGGCTACCTGGCCCCCAGGTAGCCTGGTGTGTAATGAGTGTGTAATACAATGTGTTACTGTGTAAATAGTATGTGAAACTGTACATATTGTAATATTAGTGAATTTTTTTCCACGTAATATTGTGACAAACATTTATTGTGGACACATTACTGACACATGTATCACAGTTCCATGGAAAATTATGAACATTCTACTGTATACATATTGTAAAGGTCACAAATATGCATCATATACGATAAAGGAAACAAATAAAACCGCATTGGAAATACATAGAAAAAATATTTGAAAATATATTTGTGGCAACACGCGGTGCTTGAATGGCCTGCGTGACCGTGTCTGGGAGCTTCACACACGGGCGACCAGCCCCTGATTACGTCACAGCCCACCTTGTCCACGCCCTCACAGCCAAAGTAAGTTGAATTTGGTAATTATTGTTTACATAGACATGTTCAGGTAAGGTAATTTACCATTTTACAAAGAAAAATTATATTTTGGGGAACATTTGATGTCATGCACACTGGGGGAATTTCACAATAAACACAGTGCATCACACTGGTTACATGGGGGACACTCATTTTGTATGACGTCCGTTTCACATGACGAACATGGAACGGATTAAATTCGTTATGCGAGGTACCACTGTATATACAGACACACACACACACACACACACACACACACACACACACACACACACACACACACACACACACACACACAGTTATATGACAAAGAGTGCTGGGAAGACGGGACACCATGAGCGTAGCTCTCATCCTGTAACTACACTTAGGTAATTACACTTAGGTAATTACACACACACACACACTGTGAAGAGTGCTGGAAGACGGGACACCACGAGCATAGCTCTCATCCTGTAACTACACTTAGGTAATTACTTAGGTAATTACACACACAAACGAAGTTACACAGGAGGAAGTTACACAGGGTATAAAACAGTGCAAGAAAGATATGCAACTCACCTATGCACAAGTGGCCAAGGAGAAGGAAAGAATTGAAGAAGCTGTAAAGGAAGTCAAACACTGCAGCAACCAAGATAAAACAAACATTAGGCTAGAAGTGCGAAAAGAATTGGCATCTAACCCGAAGTTGGTGCAAAACACAGTTGATCGGAGTAAGTCCCTGATCATTTTTGGTTGCAATGAAAAGGAGATAACATCTAGGTCAGAAAGAGCTGTCGAAGAAGCTAAAGTAGTAGATAAAATTGTTGGCCTCGTAGAAGGTCTCACTACCATAGAGAATGTGTGCGACTACAGGAGAATAGGTAGGTACGTAAAAGGGAAAGATCGGCCTTTGAGGATCACCCTAAACGGTGCCAAACAGATGGAAGAAGTACTAAGGAATGCTAGAAAATTGCAAAGTGATGAGGATGGGAAAGGGTGGTCGTTAAGACGAGATCTTTCAAAAGAAGACAGAGAAAAGCTGAAACTGAACCTCGCCGAGGCAAAACATTTAAATGAGAACAGGAATGAAGAAGAAATCAATTCTTTTTTCTACAAAGTGTTAGGGGTAGGCAAACCAGTAAAGTGGTACATAAAGGCAAACCAACAAAATCAATAGAGAGAGGAGGAGTGAAGAATAAGGAGAGGGGGTACAAGTTCCTGAAGATGGCATACACCAACATAGATGGAGTGAGATCGAAGATACTGGAGTTAAGTGATGTAATACAGCTGCAGACACCAGACATTGTTGCACTCACAGAGACAAAACTTGAAGATGTTATTTTAAATGAGGTCATATTCCCAAGGGCTACTCAATTTGGAGACGGGACAGAAAAATTAGGAAAGGCGGTGGCGTTGCTGTGCTGGTAAAAGAACACCTAAAGGTGAAGGAAATAATGACTGCCAATCCACAAGAAGTTGACATAATAGCACTAGAGATCTGCCATGAGGATGATAAACTAATGATAATATGCATATAGTCCACCGCCAAGCAGCACATGGTCAAAGGAGGAGCTATAGTAAACGAGAAGGTCTTATAACAATAATGAGAGAGATTATAGCGAGAGCGGATAACGATAGATCACGACTGTTGATAGTCGGTGACTTCAACTTGAAATCCATAGACTGGGAAGCATATGAAGCTAAAACAGAAGATTTTTGGACCTGTAGATTGTAGACCTCATCCTGGAAACATTCTTGTATCAACATGTTAAACAAGCTACGAGGATGAGGGAAGGGGACGTTCCCTCCATGCTAGATTTGATATTTACCAGGAAGGAGGAAGAGATATTTGACATTCAGTACCTTCCTCCCTTGGGTAAAAGTGACCATGTCTTTTTGGGAATAAAGTATGCAATGCGTTATAAGCTGGAAGAAAATAAGGAGGTTGAAGCAGTTGAAAAACCAGACTTCAGGAGAGGACATTATGGTGACCTTAGAAATTTTTTAGTGAGTATAATTGGACAGACTTGATGCTAGGCAAGGAAGTGAATGAGATGTATGTCAAGTTTTGTGAAATATATGATAAAGGCACAAAAAATTTATACCAAAACAGAGATGCAGAACTAGAAAACAGGATTGGTTCAATAGAAATTGCGAGAGGGCTAGAGACCAAAAGACACAAAAATGGAATCAATACAGGAAGAGGCCGAACCCCCAAACATACCAGCGATACAAAGATGTGAGAAACAACTACACGGGAGTGAGGAGAGAGGCAGGAAGAAATTTTGAAAAAGGGATTGCAGACAAATGTAAAACAGAACCAGGTCTATTCTATAAATTCATAAACAACATATTGCAGGAAAAGGATAATATTCAGAGGTTGAAAATGGGAAATAGATTCACGGAAGATGAAAAGGAAATGTGTGAAACATTAAACGAAAATTTCCAAAGTGTGTTTGTACAAAATGAAATCTTTAGGGAACCAGACACAATAAGAATTCCAGAGAACAACATAGAGCACATAGAGGTGTCTAGAGATGAAGTGGAAAAAATGCTAAAGGAGCTAGGTAGGAACAAAGCAGTTGGTCCAGATGGAGTTTCACCATGGGTTCTGAGAGAATGTGCACCTGAGCTCAGCATTCCACTTCAACTGATTTTTCAGGCATCCCTGTGTACAGGAGCTGTAGCTGATGTGTGGAAAAAGGCTAACATAGTTCCAATCTACAAAAGTGGAAGCAGGGAAGACCCCCTTAATTATAGACCGGTATCATTGACAAGTGTAACAGTCAAAATATTGGAAAAAATAATTAAAACTAAATGGGTAGAACACCTGGAGGAAAACGATATAATATCAGACAGACAGTATGGTTTTCGATCTCGAAGATCCTGTGTAACGAACTTGCTCAGTTTTTATGATCGAGCCACAGAGATTTTACAAGAAAGAGATGGTTGGGTTGACTGCATCTATCTGGACCTAAAAAAGGCTTTCGGCAGAGTTCCCCATAAGAGGTTGTTCTGGAAACTGGAACATATTGGAGGAGTGACAGGTAAGCTACTAACATGGATGAAAAATTTCCTAACTGACAGAAAAATGAGGGCCATAATCAGAGGCAAGGTATCGGATTGGAGGAATGTCACGAGTGGAGTACCTCAGGGTTCAGTTCTTGCACCGGTAATGTTCATTGTCTACATAAACGATCTACCAATGGGAATACAGAATTACATGATCATGTTTGCTGATGATGCTAAGATAATAGGGAAGATAAGAAACCTAGACGATTGTCATGCCCTTCAAGAAGACCTGGACAAAATAAGTATTTGGAGCAACACTTGGCAAATGGAATTTAATGTGAATAAATGCCATGTTATGGAATGTGGAATTGGAGAACATAGACCCCACACAACCTATAAATTATGTGAGAAATCTTCAAAGAATTCTGATAAAGAAAAGGATCTAGGGGTGGTTTTAGATAGAAAACTGTCACCTGAGGACCACACCAAGAACATTGTGCGAGGAGCCTATGCTACACTTTCTAACCTCAGAATTGCTTTTAAATACATGGATGGAGAAATACTAAAGAAATTGTTCACGACTTTTATTAGACCAAAGCTGGAATATGCAGCGGTTGTATGGTGCCCATATCTTAATTTAATTAATTAATTAATTTAATTAATTAATAATTATCACTTTGCCGCATTTATAACAAGCCGGTCGTTATGAGCGGTTCTGACGGTTCCGCACTTTTAACTAGTATCCCAGTTAAAATAAAAAATATTTGTATAAAATCCATTTTTGCTTCGATTTTCTTGGGGATAGTTTAGAAATGTTCGCCATAAAATTTACGTTTTTCTCTAATAACAGAAGAGCTTATTAAAGAAAATGTCATGGCAGTGAATCTTCGTGGTAAAACTATTGCATTATTGACACGACGCGTATGATCGACGTACTTTTTATATTTGTTGCCGGTCGAACGCATTCTTATTTGACGGTTTATACTTATATTCTTATAGAACATTCTATTGCGAACACATTGGTACAAAAATTAAATGCGTACATCCAAAAATAATGTCAGGACAGTGAATTGAAAATACACTTTTCGATGTCATTTTCGGCGATATGCCGCCACGGGTAACACTTCAGCCACTTCCCACACTCTTGTGGGTCAGTTGCGACATTGATTCTATATTTATATGCATATGTCCGTATAGAGAATTTAATTGCGATTCCAATGATACCAAAATTAACGATGTAGGACAACTGTGGGCTTCACAACCATTACGAGAATGAAAACATTTTGTTGCTGTTTGGCGCTCTCGGCAAGTGATGTCAATAGTTTTTTATTGGTTGTTGATATGCCTTATGATTTGACGGCATTTTATACGTATGTTCTTATAGACAATTCTATTGCGAACACAGTGATACCAAATTTAAATACGTACGCCTACAATTAGTGTCAGGAGAGTAAAAAAGAGTATACACTTTTCGGTCTCACCGCTTGGCTGCGCGAAGCGCCAGGGGCATAAGGCCCAAGTTTTTTTCCTTAACCTCAGTGCGCGAAAGTGTTAAATTAAGCAGCACATCAACAAACTGGAAAAGGTGCAACGACATGCCACTAAGTGGCTCCCAGAACTGAAGGACAAGAGCTACGAGGAGAGATTAAAGGCATTTAACATGCAAAAACTAGAAGATAGAAGAAAAAGAGGTGATATGATCACTACATTCAAAATAGTAACAGGAATCGATAAAATTGATAGGGAAGAATTCCTGAGACCCGGAACTTCAAGAACAAGAGGTCATAGATTTAAACTAACGAAACAAAGCTGCCGGAGAAATATACGAAAATTCACTTTTGTAAACAGAGTGGTAGACGGTTGGAACAAGTTAAGTGAGAAGGTGGTGGAGGCCAAGACCGTCAGTAGTTTCAAAGCGTTATATGACAAAGAGTGCTGGGAAGACGGGACACCACGAGCGTAGCTCTCATCCTGTAACTACACTTAGGTAATTACACTTAGGTAATTACACACACAAACTGCAGGTGTATACTGCAGCAAGTTTTCTTCTATACATGTCTCATTGAATATGACAGCATATTCTGTATTAATTATTTTCTGGTTTAGGGCTTTTATCTCTTTAACAAGTGTTCTTGCATCAGGGTTTAGTTGGAAGAGGAGTTCTCCAAAAAGTCACGTTCGGTTTCGAGGCGCCTCAGTTTCGACACATGCGTGCGTGTGTGTGTGTATATATAATAAATAAATAAATAAATAAAGGCACTCCTACACAACACACTCCCAGTAGTATATACACGTGAAGAATTACAGCGAATCCAGAAATGAAAAAAAAGTGTTAAATGTAATGAAAAGCCATTTTCTGGGTGAGCCCCAGCGGCTCCCTGGAGCTATCAGGCTGATGTATGTTATATTAGTCTTGGGCATCAGTCAATTGGAGTTCAGACTACAAGGGACTACTAGCCAGAACCTGAACTTCCTCAGTGAGGCATAGGAAGCAAAGGCCTATGGAAACCCCCATGTATTTGGAGGCAATTCCATGTCTGCCATCAACCGGGGGTAGCACCTAGAAAGGCAAAGATAACAAAACAGACCCCACATGGTAAGAAACTTGCAACTGAAGATCGATGAACAACTCCCCCTATGTAAAGAAACAAGCAAACGTTCCACTCCGCCGCTTGTCCGTGCAGCCCTCCCCTTCCCAGAAGATGGAGGGGGGAGAGCCCCGGACCCCCCACACCGGCTAGTTAATACCTAGTTCAGAGGCAGAGCATCAAAACCGACACAAAAAAGTGCCGACTGGAGGTAGGGAGAGCGCCAAGAAGCCTCCGGGGCTCACCCAGATAATGACGTTTCATTTCATTCAACGCTGGTTTTCTGTGGGGAGCCCTTTCAGCTCCCTGGAGCTACCTAACCCAAGTAAAGAAGGACTTACCCCGGGAGGCAGACCCCACACCTGCTTGATGGGTTCTGGGAGTAGTTCTACTCCCCTAATCCCAGCCAAAGGCCAGGCTTGACTTGTGAGAGCTTGGTTCACCAGGCTGTTGCACGAGTGGCCCGCAGGCCCACTGCAGCCCAGTTTGTCCGGCACTCCTTTTAGAAAACAATTTAGTTTTCTCTTGAAGATGTCCACGGTTGTTCCCGCAATATTTCTTATGCTTACCAGGAGGATGTTGAACAACCGAAGACCCACACAGTCTCGTGGGAAAAGAACAAGATAACCAAAGGAGCGAAGGGGAAAAGGGCCGCCCGCCAGTGCTGAACCCCCTAGGAGGAGGAGCCACCCAATGCCACCACAGGCTGGAGGACACGACCCAAACCGCCCACAAATTGTGGGACCAAGCATGGGCAAACAGATCAAGCCTACCTTCCAGTGCCCCACCAATGGAACGACTCACTAAGGGACCGGTGCCCCCTGCCCAAAAGAAAAAATTAACAAAACTAAAAGAAAGCAAGAAGCCGACTTGCGAGCAGATCGAGCCCCTCGCCAATCAGACGAAGACACAGCTGCTGAGGTGGCACCGGCACAAGAGCTGCACCAAAGGCCCAACTCGACAAGCAGAAGCCAAGACCCAAGAAGTGCAGTCTTCAAGCCAGAAAGACCCCAAAAATTGAGAAGTGGCAAATCTGGGACGCACAGGAGGTAACCACCAAGGGCCACCCAAACCACTAAAGGGGGATCCCAAGAGGAAGAAAAACCTCCGGAATGAAACCAAAGACCCCAAAGGAACCCGGATAAGAACCCCAGGGGAGGGGGGAGCCCAAATCGCCACATTTGCCAGTGGAAATGCACCACAGAAGGAAGGGCCAAACAAAAGACCCAGACAGACACTCTGGCCAAAACACCCAGAAACAGGCAGAAATCCAGGGATCATAACCTGTGGGAGCAAGCAGAGCAAACAGGCACGGACACTGGGACCAAAAGCCAGGGCCCCAGAACCGACAGAAAAACACAAAATTGGGCGAAAAATCAACACCCAAACGTCCCCAAAGGAACAGAAAAGGCAAAACACCACCAAAAAACGAGTGCACACACTCCCAGGCTCATGTAAACAAAAACTGCAGTGCCGCCATGGCAGCCAGGCAGGAAGCGCCTGCAGAAAGAAAATGGCCACCACAACAAAAGGAGATGTGGCCGACGCAAGGGAGCTGAAATCATGCCAACAAATGGGGGAAAACAAAGCAGACGGGAGGGACGGAAAAAAAATGCCAAGAAGGCATAAAGCCCAAACAGGGGTAAACAGCCCCCATAACTGCAAGCGAGCCCCCCCCCCCCCCACACACACACACAGCTCCTCGAACCCCCCTACAGAGGTCCCGGGGTAGAGCCGTCCTTCACTCCCCCATCCCCAGATGAAAAAGCAGAGGTCCAGGGGAAAGGTAGCAAAGAAGGAGGGTCAGCTGGTAGAACCCAGAAACCTCGGCAGGAGGAGGAGGATCAAAATGCCTCCATCCCAAAACCCAGAAGGGGCAACCCCTGAAGCAGCCCAAGTTTCATTACCAACTAAACCCCGCCCTGACTCCGAAACCCTCAGACGTTACCAAGCCGG
Organism: Procambarus virginalis; assembly: GCA_020271785.1. Lineage (NCBI taxonomy): Eukaryota > Metazoa > Arthropoda > Malacostraca > Decapoda > Cambaridae > Procambarus > Procambarus virginalis. The sequence continues at coordinate 50,483,401 of WNGS01111181.1, forward strand.
GAGCAGTTGGGGAAGGAAGGGGGGTGTCACGAACAACAGGGGAAGGACAAGGGGAGCGTAGATGGAACCAAAGTCGAAGCAACCAACGCTCCCAAGTTTGGGTCCCTATAACCAAAACGGGGCATCTAGGTTGGCAACCAACCAGCTTGCAGCTACATTAACCTAGCATGCAACGCGAATGCTGCCTGTACCCAAATATCAATGTCATCAGAATGGGTAAATTGGAGAACAAGCTGGAAGCATGACTCTTTAAGACTCTGGGTCAAAGATGTCATCGACCCAACAGGCAGCATGACGGAGGCAAAAACAGTGACTGTCAACCTGAGATAAGGGCACTCGGCAACTTTCAAACTTGCACGAGGCGAGGTGGAACTCAGAAGACACATCCAACAGTCTAATGAGCCCCAATGGGGGATTTCCAGGGCCCGCAGGCTGACTGCTACGGGAAGCCCAGGCAAGGTACTGCAAAACTGGCTAGGCTCAAACTAACAAGGGGAACTGTGAAAGCTAAACCCCTGCAACGTGTACAATCACACCTTACACAAAGCACAACACACCACTAAGGGACACAACTACCTAGAATCTGAGGCCAAAGTCAATGTCCGCCCAGGACCACATCAGCCAATGAACTGGCGTTGTTGAGTAGCCAGCGCAGGAGGGGGGGCTCCAGGGCTCCCCCTCACCTCCCAGGGTGGGGAGGGCTGCACGGACAAGTGAAGTGGCGGCGGAGTGTGACATTTGCTTGTTTCTTTAAGTAGGGGAGTTCTGCTTTTCTGTTTGGTCGTCGGTTGCAGTTTTCTTACCTTGTGGGGTCTGTTTGGTTATGACTATCTTTCTGGGGGCTAACCCCAATTGATGGCAGACATGGTATGCCTCCAAATACATGGGGGTTTCCATGGGCCATTGCTCCCTTTGCCTCTCTGAGGGGAAGGCCAGGTTCTGGCTTGTGGTTCCCAATAGGCTGAACTCCAATAGTGATGCCCCAGACAAATATAACATATCAACCAGCCCGATAACTCTAGGGAGCCGAAGGGGCTCCACTCAGAAAAGCCTAAGGTAGTGATTATATCCAACTTACTTAATGTTCAAGTAAATAAAGGGTAAATCAACAAGAAGAAACAGGAAAAGGTCTAATGAGCATAAAGAACTAAAAAAGTAAGTCTTATTTCACTCACAATTTACTCTTCTTCCCTAAAGAAACTTTGGAAACTGAATAAGCATGAACCTTCTTCATAATACAACATATGAATCACCAAGGCCAAAATGTATAAAATGAGGGGAAATGAAAGTCTTGATGTATGTATGCATTTACTGAAACAAGCAAATGGTCATTCAAATTTATATTTCAATTAAGAACATGAGATGCTTTGAGCCTGCAAACAAATTTACTGTGCATCAATTATGTTTAACACCTTCTTCCCTGCACACTTCAGCCATTGACTACACAATTTAAGTAACCCAAAACTTGTGTAACTCTTCTCATCTCCTATTTACCTGTAATTACCAAACAAGTTTTAATTCAAACTACAAACCAGCACATACTATGTATGCACCATCCTTACTATGTAACCACAATACTACATAAAACATTCATCAACATACCTGGTGAAGCACCACACCAACCAAAATTTTGCCTCCCTCAATTATTTGATGCAAATGGCAGATTCGTGCCATCAAAATTCAATCTTTCGCAAACACCTTTTTTTGCTAAAGGACAAAGACTTGCATGCCGCTCTCTTGTCACACTTGCACACCCACCACACCCCAAACTTCCAACAGCTTCTTGTCAAACAAGAAACAGCAAACGCTGAAACTCTGGGAAGATCAGACAGATGCCAACAATCTGCTCGATTACGATGAATGTCTTGTACTTAGAGTTCATTTTTTCTCTTATTATTATCTTACTATTTTCAGCTTAAACATACATGAAAATGACTGCAATATCTTAAATAGTTTGGGCATTTTTGTCGGTATGTTGGGTGTGGTGTCGGTGGGCGTGCAATTGCAATCAGAGACAAATGCAGTCGCCGTATTCTATCAAAACACTTCTGCCATTCATTAATTTAACTATACTAACACTTAATGTAAATGCATACATTAAGCTACACAAAAAATATATATCACCTGAAAAATGTTTTGGGGATTGAGAAATGGCACATTGAAAGTAGCAAAACTTTTTATGATGCTTAACCAGATACATTAGTATTGTCCTCACATTATTTATCACCAAATAATATAGCTCTTAATTTATGTATTTACAGTATTAATATTAGAGTCACCTGAAATACTGTGCATAAGCACCGTGCAATTAATTATTTTATTTACTAAAATTTATCATTACACAGTTATTATAATTATTATGAACATTCTATTAGTTATAATATAGTACTGTAACTACTGTTTATGAACACTAAGCAAATTATATCAAGAAAATGTTGCCCACAAAATCTAGAAATGATTGTAAAACTGTATTTTAAATACAGTACTGTATCTGCTTAGCTCAAAATGCACTGCTCTCAGTCAAAGCATCCCAAGCGCACAATTGTAAAATCCAAGGTATGGCTATGTGCTTTAACTTCAGAGTGCAAGTCAAATAAATTTACTGTATTGCAAGTCAACTGATTATTGAATGACACACACTGTATATTCCTAAACAAAAAACTATAGTGAATTAATCAATATGTCCTTACTGTATATTATGACTGGGCAAACACAGCACCAGGACTGTATGTGGCCCACAGTCATCCAGTGTGGCCCATATGCAGTGTTAATATTAAATTAGTGTAAGGCCTCAATTAATGCTTCACAAGTTGCTGTTTGCACACACCTGCTCTCAAGTGAGTATTATGATAAATATCTTCACGTGTTTCCCCATTTTAGCCATCTACAACTGAAGAATCCATACAATATACATCCTCTTTCCAACAATCTCTGCCAATATAGTAACAGCCTTGAGTGAACTAAATAAACTGTTGCTGATAAACTGATAAATGTATATAACAATAAATCTTATCCAATAAGAAAACAGCCTCAAGTGAACTAAATAAACTGTTGCTGATAAACTTATAACTGATATAAACTGCTATCTTATTCAGTAAGATAACAACCTCGAGTGAACTATATAAACTGTTGCTACTATGCTATCCTTCATAGCCCTCGTCCTGACCATAGACCATACCCTCGAAGCTTCCCACAATGTTATATATCGTGTGTATTATACCAGAAGGTCAGAAACAATGGTAATGTATATCCATTATCTACAATATAAATTGTAAGTATCATTATTAATTTATAAAGGCAAAGAAGGTAAATGCTTGTGAATAATTCATAGTCTTAAAAAGTTACATAAAAAATACTTGGATCTCCTCCTTGGCACAACAAATACATGGTAAGAACAAGTTGGAAAAATGCAAATATTAGTTCTTTTATAAAGTCCACAAATCATCTGGACACAGCATCCTTTGTTTGTTGTCTAATCAATGTTTCCTTACTTTATGCAATACAAAATCTATTACTGAGTTTTAATACCTTTGTATCTAGCCCCAGCAGCGTCTGATGCTTTAACAAATGTGCGCTTCAGCTTGTTCTTCTTCTTTTCCTTGTAATCTATGCCAATATCACGAGCCAGTATATTAACTTGCTCCACTGTCTTGTCTGGGTATCTAGAAGAGTAAAAACAAATATTCAGTACAGTACATAAACTTATTAACCCCTGCACTGCACACCTGTTTTAGGCAGAATTTCATAGTGCAAATGTTAAGGACATACTTTTGTTGTTTTTATAAATGTTCAGGTAAAGTTAATATCAAAATGTTTCCAAACAACTATTTTCATTTCAAAACGCAGAGTAATGAAAACATTAAAAAACCAGCGTTGAATGTAATGAAACGCCATTTTCTGGGCGAGACCCGGAGGCTCCCCGGAGCTTTACCAGGCTGATATGCTAATGTCAGACTTTGGCATGAGTCATGTGTATGGAGTTCTAGGGCCTACCGGGGACCAGCCAGAACCTGGCCCCCTCAGAGAGGCAAGGGGAGCAATGGCCTATAGAAACCCCCGTGTGGTTGGAAGTATTCTATGTCTGCCATCGACCAGGTCAAGCATCCAGAAAGGTAAGTATTCCAAAACAACCCCTATTCTTGTTAAAATTGCTACCAAAAGCTGAACTAGTGGATAGAACTCCCCAACAGAAATCAAGCAAACTAGTATGACGTCACACGTCACCGCGCCACTGTCTGCGCAGCTCCCCCCTCCCCAGGAGGGGGAAGGGGGAGTCCCAGACCTCTCCCGCCGGCTATCCACCCATCAGTTCTGAGGCTGAATGTCAAGACACACGAAAAACCGCCGACCGGAGGGAGGGAGGGTTGCCGGGGAGCCTCCGGGTCTCTCCCAGAAAATGGCGTTTCATTACATTCAACGCTGGTTTTCTGGGGGGGAGCCCCGTCGGCTCCCCAGAGCTAACTACCCACAAGGAAGGTCAAAGGGAAGGAACCGGGAGGCGAACACCAAGCACCCCTCAACGGAAACGAGACAACCGGCAACCAACGCCAACCCAAGGCGACACAGCCCGAAAAGGGCCCGGGAACAACGAGACAAAGAGCAGCAAGGCCCCTGTACGAACACCAAAGACCCATGCCCGAATGACAGCAAGGACACGCCGCCCAGACGGCAGCAAGAGCAGCGAAGTCACGAACGCCACGGGCATTGGGAAAAAACACAGGCAGGCTAGCCGCAAGAACACGGCTGACAACCCGGGACACCGTCACCCGCGAACAGGGAAGAACGGAACCAGATCAATGCAAAGTGCGCCCCGGACAGAAAGGCCATGGCACGCAAATAACAGAGGAGGGCCGCCACTGAACACAAAATACGACACACCCCCAGCCCGACCAACCAAGCACCAACAACCAAAGGACCCCTCCGGAATGCAGCAGCCCCATCCCGTGCCAGAAAAGATGGAGACTGCCGCCACTGAACAACCAAAACACCAAAACCGAAGGAGCAGAAAAACCCCTGCGGAGGAGCAAGAAGCCCAGCGACCCGACCCCCAGAGGCAAATGCCAACAGGAAAAAAGAGCCGACGAAAAAACAAACCGGAGCCGAAGGGGCACCACCAACCGAGGAGAAGACAGAGCACGCGGACCACAGACTAGGACGGTGCAAGCGGTGCATGAAGAGGCCGGAGGTGAAACAACGCACGAGACAGCTTACGAACGGTGCAGAAGCAACACCAACACCGAAAGCAAGACGAAGCGGCTCCGCCAGCGCAGCACGAAACGAGGCGACAGTACATGGCAAGATGACGGCCCCCAACCCCTACCAGATAAACCAAGCCAATGCTAACAACTGCAGCCACCTAAGAAGGGACAGGAGGAAAAGGAAGGACCGCCAAAATACCCCATACTGCCACCAAGAAGAAGTACTCAGGTGGGACACCTACCACAAAGCCACTAGACCACCAACTGGAGGCGAGACACGCGAGGCAGAATGTAAGCAGCCCCGACAAGGCACCTCCGAGCCCAGGAAAAGGCAGAGCCGCGGGAAGATCTCGGGCGCGACCACCAAAGCCCAGGCGGCACAAAGGAGATGGAATGTCTGCCAAACAGAAAGCTCCCCAATGCAGGCAAGCCTGCCAGATCAGAAACGACGGGTTGATGCAAGACATCGCAAGACCCTGAAAAGCCAACCGGCAGGGCAAGCCAGGAAAACCGAAGAAGGCGTAAGGGTTACCACCAGAACAGTACCCGAACCAAGGGGTACGAGCAACAAAACCAGACCAAGACACATAAGCGCACCATAGGACACAGGTTGAAATAATGCCCAAGAAGCCAAGGAACGCACGAAGAACACCCTTGCGGCAGAGGAGGAAACAAAGGGAACACACAAGGAAGGGAAGCGGGAGAAACCGACCCCCCCCCTCATTCGTACAAGTGCAGGCAAAACCAACAAAGGAGATGCCAGGGAAGCGACCGGGTAAAGCAGGACGAAAGAGTCAAAGCTCAAACCCCAGGAAACAACCAGGGGTGGACAATCAGGCAGGGACAGAACCCCACACACATGGAAGGGCCAAGCCAGGAACCCGAAGACCGCGAAAAATAACAAGCAAACCCCAGATGTAAACCCTAGGCACAAAACAGCAGCAAAGTGCCACACCACAACCGGACACAGGAACAAGGACACGCCACCGTGAAACACATTACCAACGCACATGTGCAGCAGCAACATGCAACATGTAAGTAGCAACTTGCCTCTGCAAAGGCAGAGAACGGTGCAGGCAGACCCCAGACAGGGCCAACGGAGACATGGCAGAACCCAGTAGGCCCAGGAACCTGCACACCCTGCGCCTGATGGCAGAGATACCTGCTCGATACCTGCTGGATGGGGTTCAGGGAGTTCATTTACTCCCCAAGCCCGGCCTGAGGCTAGGCTTGACAAGTGAGAGGTTGGTCCACCAAGCTGGTGCGTGGAGCGGCCTGCAGGCCCACATACCCACCACAGCCAGGATGGGCCGGAACCTCTATTCGAAAACAGGCTAGTGTTCCTCGGAAGTCCACGGATGTACCGGCAATATGGCGGATGCTCGCAGGTAGGACGTGTAACAACCGCAGACCTCTGATGTTTATACAGTGTTCCCCGATTGTGCCTATGGCACCACTGCACTCCACTGGTACTATCCCACATGTTCTTCCATAGAGGCAGGACCCAAGAGCCAGAGCTCAAACCCTGCAAGCACAACCAGGAGAGTCCTACCAGGTGAGTACATAACCAGCACCACAACCCACAGACCTCATAACATGAAAGAGGTGGGTCCCCTGAATGACTAGCATGGGTTGGACATGCACATGAGAGGGACTGGAAAGGTTGAAAAGGGACAGTCACTGGTGTGCTAACGGTCTCATTCGTACATAAATGTACCTAAATAAAAACAGGTATATAAAC
>WNGS01111181.1:50499388-50524856 GCA_020271785.1 Procambarus virginalis
TTTTAGTTTAGTTCATTTATTATGCACCCCATACCCATCTTGTGGGCGGTAGTGGAAAGGGTTACAGAGGCACATAATGGGCTCAGGGACTGAACCCCACAATTCATTTAGCTAAGCAAGTTACAATCTTGATGAGCTAGTTACAAAATTCAATATAAGTCGTCACATCAACAATGGGTTCGAGATCGACCTCAAGTACAGGTTCTAAATTAAGCAACTGACATATGTGGAGAGCTAGTGTCAAAATTTATATGTTTGTCCTGCACACCGCCTCCCATCCAGTGGGCAGCGGTGGATAGGTTACAATCACTCAGTTACTACCTACAGTTAGCAAACTGGGGATATTTGGCTAAAATTTCTGGTAGCAGATCATTTTGAATGAAATATTTACACATCGCTGGAACATTGGTTATAGAATTGTCTCTAAATTCACGTATCTTTTCGCACTCCATCACATAGTGACGGAGGGTGTGCGAATAATTTTGTTGACACAGTTTACATTTGGTCAGGTCTACATCGGCAGATAATGAGAATTCCCAGAGATACTTGTAACCGAGTCTAAGCCGAGCAGCAGTAACATCTAGAAGTCTGCTGATTTTATTGGATGATCCATAGATGTGTGGCTCCTCTTGCATGATAGTATGATGATAGATGGAATTACTGGTGTCAATTTCACTTTGCCTCAGATCTACAAGATCTTGTTGAAGTTCTCGGTGTACTGCTGCTCTCAGATTGCTCATTGACAATCCAAGGTTACACTCAACGGCTCCTTTAAAGGCAGATTCTTTGGCTAACTTATCAGCTCTATCATGCATTCGGAGGCCAACATGAGATGGAGACCACATGAAATGGACTCTGTTACCATCCTTAATAATTTTGTTGTATTTGTGTCTAGCTTCGGAGCACGAGCATGTTACAGTATGTGTCAGTTAAGAGTTGAGAGCGATTTAAGGATGATAAGGAGTCACTTACAATTAATGTATCAAGTTTGGAGACTTGTACACATTTCAGTGCAAGGATCAAGGCAAATAGTTCGGTCTGAAGGGTAGAGGCCCAATTGTTTATACGGACTCCCCACTCAAAGTACAAGCCATCGCCCATTGTCAGAACAACTGCACTTCCAGCTGCACCCGTGGTGCGGTGTAGGGAACCATCAGTGTATATGATTTGAGAGAGAGAATGCTCTGTGGACAGAGCATCAATATGGCTTAAGGCGTTGAGCTTTGCCTCAAGACGAAGCTTGGGCTTATCTCTAATTTGCTTCTTGGGTGGAAAGGGAGGGATTAAAACTGGAAAGGGTGTAACCTCCCACGGTGCAGGAAAGTGCCGTTGTTGTTTCTCTTGGTACAAATCATGAACCCCATACATTCTGAGTTGAGTTCCAGTTTTTGTTATCCATTTGGAACAATGCTGATCTTCAATAAAGTAAGTCTGGAGGGCTTCTGTGCAAGGATTAGGATGAGTTAGCCTAAGCATTTTTATACCAATTTGACAGTTAATTTCAGTAACACGATCAACAACGCTCAGAATATTAAGTTCCTTTCTCATATTAAGTATCTTTGTGGTACGAGGGCACCCAAGGATTATCCTCAGGGCTTCGTTCTGCAATTTTTCAAGCCCTCCAAGCTTTCTTTCAGGCATCAAAACAAGCAGAGGTGCAGCATAATCCACTAAAGATCTGATGTATGCAAGGTACATCATTTTGACAATTCTGACATTGGCACCATAGCCTGAGTGATAACCTGCAACAGCCTTGAGAGCTCGGAGCCTCTCTTTATACTGACGACAGAGTCTGAATACAACAGGACCATACAGTGGCACCTCAAGGCCAAGGTATTTGAATCTGTTTACATAGTCAAGCTGGGAGCCATCAGATAGTTGCATCTTGCGAACAGCTCCTCCCTGCCTGGGTGGGCGCCGATTTAGTATCTTTGTTTTCTCTGCTGAGATAATTAAACCTAGGTCCTGACATGAATCTAATACAGAGTTAAGAGTGTTCTGTGTGTTAGCATACCCAGTGGTGTGTATCATTATATCATCAGCATAGCTAATGATGTGGACGTTGGGTTTGCTCGGTATAGAGTTTAACAGCGTGTTTATTAAGATATTAAATAAGGTAGGACTGAGGACACCACCCTGCGGGGTACCTAGTTCAAAGTCTCTTGTTACACTCCTATGCCCCTGGAAAAATACAGATGACTTCCTGTTGGATAAGTAACCCCTGATCCAACAAAGAAGCCGACCACCAACATTCATTCTTGCAAGCTCACTCAAGATAACATGTCTATTTGCAATATCAAAGGCAGACTTAAGATCTAGGAAGGTGGTATATGACTTTTCAGTGTGCAGGGTAAGAAAGGTGGTGATGCAATGATGCACACTCCTTCCATGCATGAAGCCATATATCTGGGGGGATAGCATGGTTCTTATTCTATGGAGGAGACGGTTTAGGACCATTCTCTCGAATGTTTTGCAAATGCAGCTAGTAAGGGAAATTGGGCGGAAAGCATTCTCTTGATTTGGCTTGGGAATTGGAATGATTATACTGTTGGTCCAAGAGATAGGAAGTTCCCCAGTAACATAGCTCATATTATACAGCTCAAGCAGGGGATTCCCTGGTACTAAAGGGAGCAGACGCAATATGTCATAAGTGATACCATCTTCACCGGGGGATGTGGCTTTGCCTTTGTTTAGGGCCGCGAGTAATTCAAACTCAGTGAATGGCACGTTGCATTCATCTTCCTTGTGGAGCATGAAGTCAACGAGCCTTTCTCGATCTCCGTAACCAGCATTTAATCTGAACTGTATGTCTGGGGGAAGATTATTGAAGCTAGAGGTGGTTGCCCAAGCATCGACTAACTCGTTTGCTCTGTGTAGAGGGTGAGGGTGTGCTACTTGGCCGATCTTATCGCCTTTAATTCTTTTAATATCCTTCCATGCCTGGCTGAGGGGGTGTGAGAGTTGAGACTGTTAACAAAAGTTTCCCAGTTATCTTGCCTGAGCTCTGTCATGCGCTCCCTCGCCTTGGCTAGGGCTTTCTGAAAGAGCTTGAGCATTGCTGGCGTACGTGTTTCCCTATATGCAAGTCCAACTCGTCTGGCAGTGCGTTTCAAAGTACGCAATTTGGGGTCATTGTAATAGGCATGACGTTTATTACCTTTCATGTCGTTCCGACTATTGGATGGTGCAGGGGGCCGACCTAAAGGGTCAGCAAACATCTGAATGCTCTGTACTAGATCGTCGTTAAATGTCTGGACTGTGGAGGGATCATAAGTGCTGTACCACTCTGACACATGAGCAACAAAGTCTTCACGTCGAGCAGGAGGAACACTGAGCCGTTTGCGTTTGAAAGTTCCACCGGGCAGGATGGTATCTCCTATACATAGAGTAGTCAATCTAGGGTGATGATCTGACAACAAATCTGTTACAATAGTTGATGTGCACCAGACGTGAGAGACGTTGAAACCAACACAGAGGTCTAGAATGCCTCCACAAATATGCGTGGGTTCAAGGTCACCCACAATCTGCACATCTTGGTGACTATTTAGTAGCGACAGCAGTTGATTCCCATTACCGTTACTGAAGCGAGAGCCGCCAATGTCCTTGTGTCTAGCATTGTAGTCACCAAGAATGATGGTTGGCTCTGCTTGAGCGCAGGCTGGAAGATCAATATAATTTAACTTTCCTGCTGGAGCATATAGATTAAATACATTGAGGACAGAGTTGCCCACATAGATCCTCACTCCATGATACTGTTGACCGGCAGTTTGTTTTTCTGGCAGAAGTTGATGGGGTAGGGATTGTTTGATGTATAGAATGCAAGAGTTGCTGGATCTGAGGTTGTAAGAAACAAATGAGGGCAATTTCGGGGGTGAGGATCTTGCGGGAACTCTGCACTCCTGGAGACATACAATATCGATGTGTTCAGTTGTTACTTTGTGATGTAAATCTGAGAATCTTTTATTGAGGGATGCAATGTTCCAGCTAAGGATGGATAACTTAGTTAATTGTGCATTTAAAGTCAGCATTATATATTGATATTATTAGTTCACTTAATATATGTTATCTATATACATATTATCTATTGCACTACGGTATAAGTCCAGGAACATTTTTTAGTTTTTTACCAATGTCACACATTTGTATCCAATGGTCTAGTACAATTTGTCGGTCATTTCCAGCTATAGAGTCGTTTTTAACATACTTTAGCACAACGCTGGCAGTTAACCTGCGTGGAAGGGCTCCACTACACAAGGTTTCAAGATCACTAGAAGTTTCCCCTGATGGGCAAGCGAACACATGTTTGGAGGGTTCAGGGGTGGAAGGGGAAGTTTGGCAGTCATTGCTTACAAGTCCCCTCATACACGTGAGCATCGTCGAAATATCGCTGGTGGATTTTTTCTCATGTTGGAGTTGCTCTTGCAGCCGCTCCGTTTGCTGCTGTGACTGCTGCTGGTGTTCCTGCAACCGGTCACGAAGGGCAACCACTGCTTGAACAGTGGAGCAACCCAAGGGCGAGGTGGTAGGGAGGCTGAGGTTGCGATCTGTCTCATTTTGATCCAGTTCCTTATCCCCCACTTCCAGTTGACTGTGGGGTCCAGCTGTGGATGTGGATGGTGGTCTCACAGTAGGTGACATTATCCCAGAACCAGGAAGTGGCCACTCTACATCAGGGGAAGGCCCACAACTGGCAGAAGATGCAGCACCTGGTTCTTGTGGGGGAGCTGGGATGATGGCAGGAGTCTTCGGTCTGGCACCGGTCCCCTTGTGCACTTCATAATTATCAGGTGGTGAGTTTGGCAGCCAGCTGGAGCGAACATCACCTCCAGATGGCTCTGAACAGCGAGTGGGACTGATTGCAGCATTTGGCAACTGCTCTACATGGTGGTTTGAAGGGTATGGCGAGTGTTGTGTCAACACCTCCGGGAAACAGGTTCCTGGCACCTGACGGGCAGGCGCAGGTTGAACAGACACCTGTCGTCTGGCCCCGTGGTGCACTTGGTGCTTGGCAGATGGTGAAGTATTTGGTATCCAGCTGCTACGAACACTACGTCCTGGTGGCTCTGCACAGGAATTAGAGCCGGCAGCTGTACCTGGCAACCGTCCTCCCGGGTGGGCGGGGCCGGGCACCTGGCCGTAAGCAGCTGGTCGCTTGACACAGTCAAGGTGCCAGGCTTGAACACCGCTCCTGTCACAGTTTATGCATTTTTCACTTACTGACTGCAGTTCCTTTATGAGTTTAAAACACATCTCAGATTTATGAGGTTCACCACACACGGCACAAAAAAAGTTTTTGCTTGTGCAGTACCTGGCCACGTGACGTCCCCATCGTTGACACTTATAACACCTACGAGGGGGAGGGTTGTAGAGGGCAATGTTATAGTGCCGACCTAAAGCTGCTCTAGAGTAAATTCTGTCCGGTATAGGCGTGGCACCTTTCCATGTGGCAGCTATGAGGCCATTTCTCAGACGTTTAGAGTTTACAATATTTTCATCACAAAGATATTCAGGCTTAATGAGTTTATTAACATTGAATATGACAATGCTTACTTTTGGACGCCTAGGTGCTGCATTTTTCATTTTAATGCCTGCATACTCTGTGTTTACCAACACATTTACAAAAGTACTGTCGTTTGTAACGAAGACATAGTCACTTTCATCTCTAGGTAACCTAATGACCTTATCATAATGTGCCTCAGAGGCTTCACAAAACCACTGCACTTTTCTCTCTATTGTGGTTCCCAGAGGAAAATCTAGCCGTACATGTCTGGCAGCAGCCGAATTTGGTGGGTTTGATCGTGCCTTTTTGAACTGCTTACGGCGCTGACTTCTACTCATTTGCAACGTGAATCCCCCATCATCTGCACCGCCTTCTGATGTGTCGTGGGTCACCACTGAGGAGGTGGCACCATCTTTAGAAAACAATTGATGAGTGTGCGATGGGTCCACAAAGTCACTATCTGGCAACGGCGATGTGCTGCCTGGCACCTTATCCGGGGCAGTTGCCATGGCGTTAAAGACACAACACCTATATGCAGAGTATTATGGTACACTCGCTCCACAGTGAACCACAAAGCAGCACATCAACAAATGGCCTATTCACAGGGTGGAAGGGGCCGCCAACCATCAAACAAGATCAGCAGAAATAAATCGGCCAGCCTGCATATATGAGGCTCTACTATTTTCAAGGTCACAGCGCACCTTGCAGGTTGGCGCGCAAAGATTTGAAGTTGGTGGCACACATGCATAAGTATCTGCTTAACAGATACTTAACACTCGACAAAAACTTGACATACACAGGCAACAAACCGTAGTACTTGAGAGCTGGCGGAGAGATGTGCAAGAAGCATGTTGATCATGAAGGCGTTCCTGGCATAATATCCTCATTCCCTGGCCGGGCGAGGTGCTAGGCCTAACAGAGCGTGCCACACCAGTGCCCTTACACTTTGTATATTCACACAGTTTTGTAATTAAAGTTTCTAACCACACTCAATCGTCACAGCACTATTTCACATCAACTAATGTAGAATTGGGAGAGTTAAGGCATATGACTCAAAGTATCTCCACTGAACTGAGGCTGCATTGTTTCGTGGTCACTAACGTCTTCGATCGAAGAACAAGGCAAACACGGCTCAGCGGTAGTATGACGCAAGAGCTATTGTCGTGTACCTGATACACGTGTGGTTTAGGCCCCACAGGCGAGTGAGGAGGGGACGCTTGAGGCCTGATCAACAGCTCCCCTCGCTGGTCAACAACACAGCTACAAATGCCACTTGTAATTCACTAGTGCAGGTGATAACCAAGTTTCAGACACACCTGGTGTGTATGTGTGTGTCCCAGATTGGTTATTAGGCTTCGTAACTGTCGGAGGTACAATTACACCCCCGATAACGAGTGCAAACGCAGGGGGAGGACCCTCAGACGTCCGTCCCCTACGCTGCCTATGACACGACTGTCAGAACTGGAGTAAATGAAGGTTATGTCGTCAACAAATAGAATTGGTTTGAGGTGTTGGGAGGCATTTGGAACGTCATTAACGTAGATGAGAAAGAGGAGAGGGCCAAGTATGCTGCCCTGAGGAACACCGATGTTGATGGGTAGGGTGGGAGAAATTGAATTTTCTGACCAGGGGAAGGAAGACACCAACGTCTGGGGGCATAATTTATTATAAAAGTACAGGAGAAATAATACTGCAGAAGTAAACCCGGCGTCTATGAATGTCATAACAAATGTACATTTGCCAGCTGAGCATGCCCTGGGGGCCAAGCACAGCTGCTGTTGTCCCGGCTGATGAGGTCCCAGCCGATGATCCAGCATGCCAATGGCACACCTGGTGGTGTCCCAGCTGTGCACGACCCCGGGGGCCAAGCACAGCTGCTGTTGTTCCGGCTGATGTGGTACCAGCCGATGATCCAGCTACTGATGCCACAGCTGGTGGCGTTCCGAGCGGAGCATGTCCCAGGCGGCCAAGCACAGCTGCTGTTGTTCCGGCGGAGGTGGTCCCAGCCGATGATCCAGCAGCTGACGACACAGCTGGCGGTGCTCCAGCTGAGCATGCCCCTGGGGGCCAAGCCCGGCTGCTGTAGTTCCAGCTGATGTGGTCCCAGCTGATGGTCCAGCAGCCGCAGGCTCCGCTGGCAGTCTTCCAGAGGAGCGTGCCCTTGCCAGCTGCTGAGGTCCCAGCCGATGATCCAGCAGCTGATGGCACGGCTGAGGGTGTTTCACCTGAGCATGCCCTGGGGGGCCAGGACCAGTTCAGGATGTCCTGGCTGAAGATTTTCGCGCAGCTGCAAGGTCCAGTTGCCGAGGCTGCAGATGGCGTGTCCCAAACGAGGATCTTCACGAGGGAAGAAGGGAAGTAAGCATTTTCTAACCATTCTTGCTAATATTTTTGTTACAGTTCTCATTCGTCTTCGAGCATAAGTGATTCTGCAGTTCCATGCCACTTACCCCCTCTTGCCTTGGCCTGTTGGCGTCCCTTAGTACTTCCCGCTTACACTGGGGGCCAGGCACAGCTGCCGTTGTCCCTGCTGGTGGGGTACCACCCGATGTTTCAGTGGCTGCTGGCCCAGCTGGTGGTGTTCCAGCTGGGCATGCCCTGGGGGGCCAAGCACAGCTGCTGTTGTCCCGGCTGGTGTGGTCCCAGCCGATGTTCCAGTAGCTGATGGCACAGCTGGTGGTGTTACAGCTGAGCTTGCCCCTGGGGGCCATGTACAGCTGCTGTTGTCCCGGCTGATGCGGTACCAGCCGATGAGCCGGCAGCTGATGGCACAGCTGGGGGTGTTCCAGCTGGGCACGCCAGGGGGCCAAGCGCAGCTGCTGTTGTTCCAGCTGAGGTGGTCACAGCCGATGGCCCAGCTGGTGGTGCCCCAAGCTGCGCATGCCCATGGGGGCCAGGCACAGCTGCTGCTGTTCCGGCCGATAAGGTACCAGCCGAGGATCCAGCAGTCGATGGCCAAGCCGCTGGTGTTCCACCTGAGCAGGCCCCTGGGGGCCAAGCGCGGCGGCTGTTGTTACGGCTGAGGTGGTCCCAGCCAACGATCCAGCAGCTAATGGCCCAGCTGGTGGTGTCCCAAGCTGAGCACGCCCCTAACGCATTTTCTCTCCTTTTAATAATAAAGCAGTATACAGTACTTTGATGCGGTTCCACGCACCTGTGCCTTTGCTCTTCACGTTAACTCTGCACACCAGCCCTTGCCCACCCTTACTGCTTTATTACTTTCAGACCCACAACAGAACGAGGACGACGAAAACCTGTGATGATCGTGGAAGGCGCAGTGGAGCTATGAACGGCGGACCACGGCTCTCATGCCCACTGTGCGAGGTATACTAGGAGGCATCCGACTCCCTTCTAAGCAGACACCTCCACTCCACACCCGAGGGGCTCACCACAGCGACAACGACCGACTCGGGGTCGACCCTGGCAAGTCGGCCTCGGAGTGGACAGCGTCCACATTCCCACTCCCGCCCTGGGGCCAGCCATCCAGGACTGGTCTCTGCGAAGGTGGGCTACTACGACGAAGATAAACACGGAAACAACCAGTCATTCCCCACGGTGACAAGCGCTGCCTGCATGGAGTACAAACCCGGCAGTATGTACTCCTCCCAGTCCACAGTGGGGGGCCATTCCCGCCTCCCCGCTCCACGGCTCGTCAAGATGGTACTCCGCCGGCCCACCAAGCGAGCTGCGTCTCCTCGCAGCATCTGCCAAGTAGACCCGGAAAGGTACCTTTTTCAGTCTGGGTCAAGGAAGACCGACTGTTTTTTAATGGCCTCTCCGGGCATACGGGCACGCTTACGGCCACAGTAGTGAGGAGACCCACAATAGAATGAGGACGACGAAAACCTGTGATGATCGAGGAAGGCGCAGTGGGGCCACGAAAGGTGGACCACAGCTCTCATGCCCACCATGCGAGGTATACTGGGAGGTAACCGACTCGCTTCTAAGCAGACACCACTCCACACCCGAGGGGCTCACCACAGCGACAGCGACCAACACGGGGTCGACCCTGGGGAATCGGCCTCGGAGTGGATAGCGTTCACATTCCCGCACCCGCCCTGGGCCAGGCGTCCAGGACTGGTCCCTGTGAGGGCGGGATACTACGACGAAGATATACACCGGATCGACAGTCATTCGCCAGGGTGGAAGCGCTCCCTGCTGGAGTCCAATTTCGGCAGTAGGCCGTCTACGCCTTTCCAGGGCATAGACGGCGGGCCACCCCGCCTTACTGCCCAGGGACCGTCTAGTTGCCGCTCCATAAGCCTCCAAGCGAGCTGTGTCTGCTCGCAGCATCTGCCTAGAGGACTCGGATTGGTACCTTTTTCAGTCAGGATACCATGAGTGTTTTAATGGCCTCTCCGGGCATCTGGGCACGCTTACGGCCACGTAGCAAGTAGTCATGCTACTATTTAGCAGCCAGCTTCCGCTCGCCCTTCGGGGGTGGGGTTCCGCGCAGCTGGCCCTCACGGGATTGGGGGTGCTCCGTCGGAACCCCCAAAGTGACAAGCCAAGAATACCAAGCTTTACAATTACCGTAAATGCTCAGGCAACTTTAAATTAGAGATGTCTCTTCAATGTATTTGATTACATTAATTCTACTTCTGTATATTAATTTATGGCTTTCACTAATCTTCATTAGTCACCATAATTAATTCAGCTCTATTTACCTATTTGTTATATTGAGCTATTATGCTTCTTCAGTTAAGGATTATCTAATTTAATCTTTTATGATTGTATTATTAATTAATTATTTATTCACTAATCTTCATTAGTCACCATAATTAATTCAGCTCTATTTACCTATTTGTTATATTGAGCTATTATGCTTCTTCAGTTAAGGATTATCTAATTTAATCTTTTATGATTGTATTATTAATTAATTATTTATTTATTAATTAATTATTATTATTTTAAAATTAAAATAAGTCCCCCACTCCGTGAGCGTTTTCTTCCAACCACAGAAATAGTCACTGCTTTTATCATAAAAGCGGTGAAATTCTGTGGGGCAGGATACGCATTACCGTGCTCCACTGTCTAAACGACTAAGCGGCGCGCGCGCGCGTAGAGCGGGGTACTTGGGAGCACAGGCGCGGCGCCTTCTGGCTCGCCGCCGCCCCGCAGGTACACCACAAAACTCCCACCCTCCTCCCGGTGCTCCGTCGGAACCCCCAAATGGGGGTGCTCCGTCGGAACCCCCAAAGTGACAAGCCAAGAATACCAAGCTTTACAATTACCGTAAATGCTCAGGCAACTTTAAATTAGAGATGTCTTTTCAATGTATTTGATTACATTAATTCTACTTCTGTATATTAATTTATGGCTTTCACTAATCTTCATTAGTCACCATAATTAATTCAGCTCTATTTACCTATTTGTTATATTGAGCTATTATGCTTCTTCAGTTAAGGATTATCTAATTTAATCTTTTATGATTGTATTATAATTAATTATTTATTCACTAATCTTCATTAGTCACCATAATTAATTCAGCTCTATTTACCTATTTGTTATATTGAGCTATTATGCTTCTTCAGTTAAGGATTATCTAATTTAATCTTTTATGATTGTATTATTAATTAATTATTTATTTATTAAATAATTAATTATTATTATTTTAAATTAAAATAAGTCCCCCACTCCGTGAGCGTTTCTTCCAACCACAGAAATGTATAAGAATAGCCGGGTCATAAATCAAAGTACACGAAACAACTTAAATTGCATACCCGTAGTGAATAAAAACCTTATAGCCTAGTAACAGCATCTGCAGAAACCTAATGGCCTAGTCTAGAAATTAGCAGAGAGGCGAATGTAACATAGATCTAACTTAAGTAACCGTCAGGAAGAATAACATAACATAATGGTAAACCCTACCAGGAAAAAATGGAAAATAAACAGGCGGCAGAAAATACATAGAGACTGGAATAACCTGATATGCATTTGTAGACGAAATAACCCCAGGCCAGAGGCCGAGCCGCCAAGGAAAAGGAGAGAGGATTACTAGCCATAAGGTAGGGCTTACTAGTAGAAAGGCTGTAAAGTCAAAGTAGTAGCTGCGGACAGCGTAAGACTTGGGGACGGGCGCTGCACCCCCACCCCGCAGGGGCCAGCAGGCCGGACCCCCCCCCCCGAAGGGCGAGTGCCCGCTGGCCGCGAGGGAAACCTCTGGGAGGCGGAGCGACTACAGATACCAAACAGGGAAGTGGACGACACACTCCCACCTGCCAACCACAAAGGGCTGCTCGGAAAGCCCGGCTAGTGACGGCTGAGGGCCCGGCCAAGACCAGAGGGAGAGGGCCAAGACAGAGGGGAGAAGCCTAGTTCCTCGGACCCTTAACCTGATGGTGGCGACGGGGGCGCTGCTCCTGGGGGGGTTCGTCGCGAGGCCGTGCAGTAGGACATGGGTTGTAGGCGGGGTGCCTCCTTCGGCATCGCGGGCAGTAGTGCTTGAATGAACAAGAGGTGAAAGTGCAGCCGGGTCCCCTCGAGTGGTAAGCAAAGCAGTAGCCCGTGGGGAGCCCTGCTGCCCGTGCGCTAGAGAGAGTAAGGGCTGCCGGACGCCCCGCCCCCTGCGTCGTCGGCTGAGCGGCGGCCTGGGCTAAGCGTTGCACAGAGCGAAATTCCAAGTCCAGCCTGTAGTCCAACCATGAACAGGCCGACCTCTCCCTGTCCCACCTAAAGGCCTCGTCGTACCACATCCAGTCGCCTTTGAGGGTCGTCTTCATTGTCTTCACGTAACGTGCATAGGTAAACAGCGCCTGGGCCTCAGCTGGGTGCTTCTCAACGTAGATGGTCGCGTAAATGTCCAGGCCATGCTCCCACTGGTCCGGCGTCAGGGGCGGCTGCTTCTTACCGACCACCTGGGCGTCAGGGATTGGCGCGGGGTGGGACTCGAAAGAACCCGAGTCCCGCTCGTAAGCAAGCAAGTGCCTGAGGTCCACATACTTATTTGCCCAGACCTTCTCCCGAAGGGCCTGCGGGACGTGCACGCCCAAGAGTGGTATGCTGGAGCCCGGGGTCGCCCGGAGATGACCCGGCCAAAGGCTAGAAGAGGAGGGGGTCGCCCTTTCTTCAGGGGACTCGTCGGAGGAGGACGGGCTGGTGGATCTCGCACGGCGCCTCGACGTGTGTCCCCTAGTCCGAGGGCGGCGGTCGTTGTAGGGGGGCAGTTCGGCTGTGGCAGCCGCGACAGGGTCGGCCTCGGCGTTCCCCATACCCGGGAGGCTTGTGACATGGGGGGGCCCCCGAGCCTGCGCGATGAGCGTCTGCAGCGTCGTCCAATCGTTGGCTGAAAGGGTGGGGGGCTGCCGCGTTGTGCCACCCGCCGCTTTGCCGGCGGGGGGCCTCTGGGAAGTGTGGCCGCCGTCCGTATCCGAGTCGCCCGAGGAGGCCCCGGAGGAGGGGGAGGCGAAGCGGGCGGGTTTCGACCTGGCCCTGGCCGGCTGTGTCCTCGCGCCACCGCGCTGATGTCCTCGCGTCGACGCCGCCCGAGCCCTCTTCCGCGTTGCTGATGGTGCATGTTCCATCTTCTCGCCACTGCGGAAAGAAGAAAACGTAAGCATCGGAAGGACTAACATGTGGAAACGACAGAGTAAAACTTGGGAAACTGCACCCTGATATATATAATGAGAAATAATAAAGAGGAATGGATATCAATAATATTCATGTTATAAATTGGAGAAAATGTACCGTAAATATACATGGACTAGTTTGCTAATAATAATAAACGCATGCGTAATAGTGGCTTTAGGCATTGTATGTACTAGCTATCTATAAATCGATCAACTTATGTAAAACTATGTATGTACCTTTCCTGAATAAATATTTATATTTATATTAATAAGACAGTTAAACATGGTATAGTTTAGAAGAAAACAAGGTTAAACTTAGTTTAATAAAGGAAACTTAGTTTAACAAAGGAAACTTAGTTTAACAAAGGAAACTTAGTTTAACAAAGGAAACTTAGTTTAACAAAGGAAACTTAGTTCAACAAAGGAAACTTAGTGTAACAAAGTTAAGAAAGTCAAAGTTAAGTGAGAAACGAAAATGACTATCCCACTAGGAAAGGACGCTGCGTAGACACGGCAACCGTAAATGAGAAATCGCGGACAACTATGGCTGGACTGAGGATAACTAACTAAATAGAAAACTTAAAACAAGCACGGCTCAACCAGCAAGGAAGGCAAGGTGCGTAAGTAAAGCTAGAAGCAGAGAATGAATAGGGAGTAAAACAGTCAAACTGAAACCGAGCAAAATAGAATAAGGCCGAATTGATGATACTTGTAAGGAAACTGAGCAAATAAAGGAGTAACCAGAGATAAGAAAGTAAGGGAAAGGTAGGGAAAACAGGAATGCACAAGGGAAAGTGAGGGTAGGGCAAAACAGTAAATGCAAGGGAAGCATAGAAGAATAAGCCTGTCAAGTTCAAGCGAAAGAATGGGTAATAACAGTACTATTCAGAGAATAGTGTGGCAGAGAAACAATAATAAGCTCAAATGACACAAAAATTAGCCCACAGCAAGGACACTTCGCTAGCACTGCAAAAAGAATGGAAGAAGCCTAGACAACTGAAAGCGGGACAATGAAAATTTAAAAAAAGAAACTAAAAGAGAGAACAAGCATGGCCCACCCAAACGGCAGGCAGGCCGGGCTACGCCGGGCAGAGCAGACCGCTGGTCGACCAACCGTGCGGCACTGGGCAAATAAACAAGTGGGCCAAGCCCGGCGCGGCTGCAGCACCGGGTAAACAAACATCTGGGGACGAACGGACCGGGAAGCTCCGGCAGGCCCTAACGGCCGGGACGCCCAATCCGGTTTACACTAGCCAGGAGACCTAACGCCTGAGACGACCAGGATGGGCTACACCAGCCAGACAAACACCTGGAACGAACGGACCGGTCCACACCAGCCAGACAAACAACTGGGACGAACAATGCTGGGCTACACCAGCCAGACAAACGTCTGGGACGTACAAACTGGGCTACACCAGCCAGCCACACGGCTGGGACGGACAAGCTGGGCTACACCAGCCAGACAAACGTCTGGGACGAACAAGCTGGGCTACACCAGCCAGACCAACGTCTGTGACGAACAAACCAGGCTACACCAGCCAGACCAACGACTGACGAACAAGCTGGGCTACACCAGCCAGACAAACGTCTGGGACGAACAAGCTGAGCTACGCCAAACCAGACAACATCAGGGACGAACAAGCTGGTCTACACCAGCCAGACAAACGACTGTGGCGAACAAAGCTGGGCTACACCAGCCAGACAAACGTCTGAGACGAACGATCTGGTCTACACCAGCCAGACAACGTCTGGGACGAACAAGCTGGGCTACACCAGGCAGACAAACGATTGGGGCGAACAGCTGAGCCACTCCAGCCAGGCAAACGTCTGGGACGAACAAGCGTGGCTACACCAGCCAGACAAACGTCTGGGACGGACAAGCTGGGCTACGCCAGCCAGACCACATCTGGGACGAACAAGCTGGGTTACCCCATCCAGACAAGCGTCTGGGACGAACAACAGAAGACACCGGCCGACCAAACGTCAAGGACAAACAAGCTGGCCTACACCAGCCGGACAACATCTGGGACGAGCAGGCTGGGCGCACCGATCAGCCTAACGTCTGGGGGCGAACAATCCGGGCTACGCCGGTCGGCCAAACAGCGCACAGGCCGGGCCACGCCGGCCGGGCGAACGTCTGTGAGCGAACAAGCCTGGCGACACCGTCTGACACGAAGGCGGCCGTAGCGAGAAACAGGGCCTACCCCCCGAGGCACCGCGCACACAAAGGGGGGCTCGCGGCCGGGACGCGGGGGAGGGGGGGGCGGAAGGAAGCAGAACAATACCTAAGCCAAGCGCTCCACGGAGCGCAGAGCCACGTGGGTGAAGCCGAACAAAACAAGGGCCCCTAGGGTCAAGCCCTAGGGACAGAGACAACTAACTAACCCAGCCAGTTGGCGTCACCCTCCAAGGGTGATGCCAGGCCGGACACCGGGTACCCGGCCGGGCACGCACGACTGCCGCGTGACGAACCCTGTGCCCTAGGACAGACCTAGGTGGCGCAACGGGCCCGGGTCCAGGAAAAAAACGCCTAGAAGGGGAGGAAAGGAACAAAGGGCACACCTGGGGCAGATGCTCGACCGAGCACCAAGCCACGAGGGCGCCGCCACCGGGCAAGGGCCCCAAGGGGACAGGGCCAAAGAGACGAACCACGTGGCGTCGCCGCAGGGCGACGCCGGGCCGTGGGAGAGAGCCTGGCCGCGCACGCGCGACCAGGCACGGCACGAAACAAAGCCCCTAGGGGCAGGCCTAGAGACACGCAAACCAGGCTCCAGGAAAGACGCCTGGGGAACCCACAGCAAAGAACACAGGAAGGCAGGAAGAAAGCGAAGGGCACACCTAGGAAGAGTGCTCCGCCGAGCTCCAAGCCACGAGGGCACCGCCTCCCGGGGAAAGGGCCCCTAGGGCCGGGCCCCGGGGCTCAGGACCACCGAGCCTGGCCACGCGGCCGCAAAGGGGCGACGCCTTCGAGTCACTAAAAGGGGAGCTTTACCGAACTCGCATGCCCGGGCGTGGCACGCCCCAGGGCCCCTTGTGGCGCACCTAGGGACCACGACAGACCGGAGCCCCAAGAGCGCAAAAAGAAGAAGCGCAACCTGGCGAAACCCGCACAGGCACGGCGCCGAACACGCGCCGGCCCGGGCGTTGTGGCAACAGCCACGAGCACACAAGTCCCGACCTGGAGGGCGCACCTGCACCCCCAGGCAGGCGAACAGGCAGAAGGCCCGAGGTAACTAACTAAGGCGGCACTAAACGGACCGCGAGGGGCGGCGCAAACACACACCAGCACTGGGGACGATCCTGACTAACTTGAACAGTAAAACTCATACCTTAGGATTTGTTGAATCGGGCAAGTGGCCCCTGCCGTGCCAGCCTGGGATGTCGAAGGGCCCAGAGGATCAGTGAGCGTCGGATCTGGGACCATAGTAGCCGGCATGAGGTCCATTTCTTGAGAAGACGCAGTAGTAAGCATTAACCACTCAAACCGAAAGCGTTTCTGGAGAAGCAGTAAGAGTACTGGCCCACGTGTCGATGAGGAGCGGGTGTCGAAGAGGGAGCTTGAGCGTCGCGGGCCGTGTCGAGAGGGAGTGAGGGCGGGACCTCGCCTCCCAAGGTATTTATGCCACCCAGACTGGCCGCGCCGCGCCTTACGGAACGCGATGCGCAAATGTTTCTTCCCTCCTTCCTGGTCAGAAATTCCACCGTCTTTCGTTAGAAAGACAGTGTCCATTATTCACAGAAACATACTGGAGCCTGTCAGTAAGGTAAGATTTGAGGTATTGCAGGGAGTGTTCTCTGACTCCATAATGATGTAATTTAAGAAGAAGGTTTTGGTGGCTGACAGTGTCAAAAGCCTTACGCAGATCTACAAATAACCCAGCAGGGAACTCATTTTTATCAAGAGCTAAATGGATTTAATGGATTTAAGTATCCCCTTTGTAACCCAAGGATTGTTTAGCTTTTTAGTTGTGACTTGTTTCGTTAGCATAGGACAGTGGGTGTTATAAAGGCTGAGAATTTTTTGAAGAAAAGATTGCACTGATAGGTAGACAGCGGGGCGGTATGCAGAACAAACATATAAATTGTGACACTAGCTCTCCACATATGTCAGTTGCTTAATTTAGAAATCGTACTTGTGGTCGATCTCGAACCCATTGTTGATGTGACGACTTATATTGAATTTTGTAACTAGCTCATCAAGATTGTAACTTGCTTAGCTAAATGAATTGTGGGGTTCAGTCCCTGAGCCCATTATGTGCCTCTGTAACCCTTTCCACTACCGCCCACGGGATGGGTATGGGGTGCATAATAAATGAACTAAAACTAAACGTTATACCGACCAGACCATGTCACTGTAATGGTGGTCACTGTAACCAGGGGTCGGCCCGGAGGGTGGGGGGGGGGGATCAGTGGAGGTTGGAAATACAGTGGAAGGAGAAGTGAGGCAGTTCATGTTCCCTGTACGGGTGGGCGGGGGAGTGGAAGGTACAGGAGGAAGTGTTGTTGGAGACAATTCCTTCCACAACTTTAATAAGAAATATGATGAAAATGTTAACATTGAGGAGAGAAGTAATTAGCGCGCCAGGTACAGACGGCTATATAGGAAGCGGGGCTTAATTCAGGCAAATTCAGGTATTATTTGCCAAGGTAGCCTGACACGCTGAGCGTATTAGTGGCTTTAGGTATTGTATGTACTAGCTCTATCTATAAATCCAACATGATATTTGTAACTTTTCTTCTATGTATGTACGTTTACCTGAATAAACATTTTGAATTTTTTATTTGATTTTGAACACTTCAGTTTAAAATTCAGCTAAAAATCATTCTAAGGAATAAAAGAAGGGGGACCCTTGATAAACTGCCGGCTTCCTGTCCCCGTCGATGTTACTGGAGTTAGTGGCTGTCAGGTAATTTGTTGTATTATAGTTACGCTAAAGGGACATTACTTGTGTGGTCCCGGGTGGAGTATGGTCGTTTCGGACACGAGACAATTCGACTGAGTTCGTGTTCTGCTTGTTAAAACCGTATACAGTATATATATATATTTGTTATGATAGGCTGAATTAGCTTAGGTTAGGATGTAATTTGGCTCAGTTGGGTTTGGTTAGGTTGGTGTGGGTCAGGCTGGGTTGAACTAGGTAAGGTTAAGTAGCCGCTGGACGAATTGTGTTGTGTTTACTCCTGCTCGCTCAGTGTTGCTCCAGCCTCCCGCCGGCGCGCTGCTTGAGCCTATAGCAGCCTCCCGCTCTCCTATATCTCCCGCCCTCGGTGTTCTCCAGCCTCCCGCTCTCCTATATCTCCCGCCCTCGGTGTTCTCCAGCCTCCCGCTCTCCTATATCTCCCGCCCTCGGTGTTCTCCAGCCTCCCGCTCTCCTATATCTCCCGCCCTCGGTGTTCTCCATCCTCCCGCTCTCCTATATCTCCCGCCCTCGGTGTTCTCCAGCCTCCCGCTCTCCTATATCTCCCGCCCTCGGTGTTCTCCAGCCTCCCGCTCTCCTATATCTCCCGCCCTCGGTGTTCTCCAGCCTCCTCAGCGATGGCAACAGTTTCTGTGTCTAAGGTATTTCAGCTTCGTATTTCTAATATACTTGTATAACAGAAATATTGAATTAGTTTGCTGACAAATGAAGTGTTGTTGTGGCCAGTACAGGTGAAGTATTATTATTATTAGTAATGGTAATGTCTTCTCACAGACATAATAACATAGGCTAAAAACTCACACTTGTTTATTTGTGAAATTTATGTAAGGAATTTTTTCACAGTCTCCTGAGTGCTTGTCAAGGTCTGAGTGTGTGGTTAGGACGAGACTTGCTCCTCAATGTCTAATGTGGCTGCTATCCTGGTCCCCAGTCCTCTTATCCAGGAGCTGGTCGGCCGAGCGGACAGCACACTGGACTTGTGATCCTGTGGTCCCGGGTTCGATCCGGGCACCGGCAAGAAACAATGGGCAGAGTTTCTTTCATCCTATGCCCCTGGTTTACCTAGTTGATACCAGGTTGATGGGGTTCTGGGAGTTCTACTCCCCAAGCCCGGCCCGGGGCCAGACTTGACTTGTGAGAGTTTGGTCCACTAGGCTGTTGCTTGGAGCGGCCCGCAGGCCCACATACCCACCACAGCCCGGTTGGTCCGGTACTCCTTGAAGGAAACAATCTAGTTTCCTCTTGAAGATGTCCACGGTTGTTCCTGTAATATTTCTTATGCTCGCTGGTAGGACGTTGAACAACCATGGACCTCTGATGTTCATGCAGTGTTCACTGATTGTGCCTATGGCACCTCTGCTCTTCACTGGTTCTATTCTGCATTTTCTTCCATGTCGTTCACTCCAGTACGTTGTTATTTTACTGTGCAGATTTGGGACCTGTCCCTCCAGTATTTTCCATGTGTATATTATTTGGTATCTCTCTCGTCTCCTTTCTAGTGAGTACATTTGGAGAGCTTTGACACGATCCCAATAATTTAGGTGCTTTATCTCGTCTATGCGTGCCGTATATGTTCTCTGTATTCCCTCAATTTCAGCAATCTCTCCTGCTCTGAAGGGGGAAGTGAGTACTGAGCAGTACTCAAGATGGGACAACACAAGTGATTTGAAGAGTACAACCATTGTGATGGGATCTCTGGACTTGATATCGTAATCTATCCGATCATTTTTGTGGCTGACGCAATATTTGCTTGGTTATGCTCCCTAAACGTTAGGTCGTCGGACATCATTATTCCCAAATCCTTGACATGCTGTTTTCCTTCTATGGGCAGATTTGATTGTGTTTTGTACCCTGTATTATGTTTAAGATCCTCATTTTTGCCGTATCTGAGTACCTGGAATTTATAACCGTTAAACATCATATTATTTTCTGCTGCCCAATCAAAAACTTTGTTAATATCTGTTTGTAGTTTATCAATGTCTTCAACAGAGGTAATTTTCATGCTGATTTTTGTATCATCTGGAAAGGATGACACGAAGCTGTGACTTGTGTTTTTGTCTATATCTGATATGAGAATAATGAACAGCAGTGGTGCAAGGACTGTACCTTGAGGTACAGAGCTTTTAACTGCGCTTGGACTCGATTTTACTTGATTGACAGTACTCTTTGTGTTCTGTTCGACAGGAAATTGAGTATCCAGTGTCCTACTTTACCAGTTATACCCATTGACCTCATTTTGTGTGCAATCACTCCATGGTCACATTTGTCGAATGCCTTTTCAAAATCTGTGTATACGACATCTGCATTATGTTTTTCCTCCAATGCGTCAGTGATTTTGTCATAGTGGTCAAGTAGCTGTGAGAGGCATGATCTTCCTGCTCTAAATCCATGTTGGCCTGGATTGTGGAGGTCATTGGTTTCCATGAATCTAGTGACCTGACTCCTGATCACTCTTTCAAATACTTTTATTATGTGGGACGTTAGTGCAACTGGTCTATAATTCTTTGCCAATTGCTTTGCTACCACCCTTGTGTAGAGGGGCAATGTCTGCTGCTTTAAGTGCATCTGGTATCTCCCCCGTGTCCAAGCTCTTCCTCCACACTATACTGAGTGCCTGTGCTACTGGCACTTTGCATTTCTTTATAAATATTGTTACCTAGCAGTAAAATAGGTACCTGGGTGTTAGTCACCTGTCACGGGCTGCTTCCTGGGGTGGAGGCCTGGTCGAGGACCGGGCCGCGGGGACACTAAGCCCCGAAATCATCTCAAGAGAACCTCAAGAATCCTTCTTGACTGTCAAGAAGGTCCAGTCCTCTTATCCTTCTTGACTGTCAAGAAGGTCCAGTCCTCTTAACCTTCTTGACTGTCAAGAAGGTCCAGTTCTCTTAACCTTCTTGACTGTCAAGAAGGTCCAGTCCTCTTATCCTTCTTGACTGTCAAGAAGGTCCAGTCCTCTTATCCTTCTTGACTGTCAAGAAGGTCCAGTCCTCCTAACCTTCTTGACTGTCAAGAAGGTCCAGTCCTCTTATCCTTCTTGACTGTCAAGAAGATCCAGTCCTCTTATCCTTCTTGACTGTCAAGAAGGATAAGAGGACTGGACCTTCTTGACCATAAGGATAAGAGGACTGGACCTTCTTGACCATCAAGAAGGATAAGAGGACTGGGGCCCAGGATAGGAGCCACATTAGACGTTGAGGAGCAAGTCTCGTCCTAACCACACACTCAGACCTTGATAAGCACTCAGGAGACTGCGAAAGACTTGGTGTAAATTCCTTACATAAATTTGACAAATAAACAATTGTGAGTTTTATCCTATGTTATTATATCTGAGAAGACATTACCATTACTAATAATACTAATGTAATTTATGTAACCACTGTCACTTGGACTGCAACAAATCAATTATTAATTATGTCATTTGTCACCTGGACTGTAATAATAAATAATCACATACAAAACACTTGATGGTAACACACAAGTACAGTACAGCACTATAATGTACACCAACACTATAATGTACACACAACACAATAATCATAATTACAAAAATAATTCACAGGTGTCAACTACACACAACACTCAATGACTTATTCATCCCTGGTATCTGGAAAGAATATAAAATGCATTGTATCACACAGATACTGAAATACTCAATAATGAAATAATGATATACTGTAATAATATAATATCAATACCAAACCGTACAACTCAAATGCCAAAAATATAAAGATATATTAATGTGTGGAGTGTTATAACACTTGCACCAATGACAGTGAACGGATACAGTATCACGCAGACTGCTGTACTGACATTGTCCCGCTTGCTTCTTCGACCAATCTACTCTACCTGTACCGGGTGATAACAATAAATGCGGCTCGGATGGCTGATCTAAGATCAACACAAGAGAAAACACTTTAAGGACAAGAAATGTTTGTGCTCATTTAGGGCCAGCCTGTCACTCACACCTTGCATACACACAGTGTTGGACTGTAGATGCTCAGATAGAATACTCCAGCAATTACTGCACTTGATGACATGCGAGTAACACAGTTGACACAGGGTGGCAGGTGCAACTGGATCAAGAGGTGTCCGTGGCCCCGCGTGGCGCGACGAGCAGCTGGGGTGGCGGTGACGGCAGCTACACACAGGACAGGGTGGTAGGGTTAGCTCACACACATGGTGGGCTCACGTGGTAGGGTGGCATGGCTTGGCGAGAAATTCACAAGGCCACAAATCGCTCCAAAAATAAAGTTATCTCACTTTGAGAATTAACAGTAGCAATGGGAATCGAGTACTTTCACTGATAACCCGTCTCATTAATCTCAATATGTAGATGTCACGATGATCACTGATATAACACTGGCAAGTCTCGCTGCTTCTGCTGTGTCACTTAGTGACACAATCTCTCTCTACTTTCTAAGAACTTAACCAGATTCTGCAGCAAATCACACTAAGTGAAATTAGGAGGTGATGAGATAATGTAATAAATGTCATAAGGTGGGAATCTAGGCTATTGGCCAGTAGCATAGATCCTCACATCTGTGTGTAACGAAAGAGTCGACAGAATGCCGAGGCCAGGGCCTGCTTGGCACTACAATGCTCTCCTTACCTTCTGTGCCAATATATAAAATTGACCAATGAGGCACTAGGCACTGAGGCCTAAACCATCAGGACTGTTCCCTCAAGTGGAGAGGGCTGTAACGTCACAACTCCATTATGGCCGAGGCCTAGTGTTTATCGTGATGGTTGACTTCCCTCTACCTTTGTGACAGTAAGCTTGAGAAAGTCCTCCTCACTCCATTTCTCGACACTGGCTCCCTGGAGTCAAACAAGTTGATATCACGTAACATCCAGATAAAACTCCTTCCCTTCCTGATACCTTAAAAAAATACCTTCTGATATCCCTAAAAAAAGCAAGAGTAACGCCAGTCATAAAGGAGGCAGTCCGGCAGACATAAACAATTACAGATCATTATCAAATCTACCTATATTATCAAAAATATTTGAAAAAATTATTTACAACAGCTCGAAATCCTACCTCATAAAATTCAACATACTCTACTAAGCCCTCTGTTAGTTGGTTCTGCTCACAAAAAGAGTACAACTATGCAATTATTAGTCTACTTGATATAATCTACACAGTCTTGACAAAAATGATTTCCCAATTGGACTCTTCATTGACCGGAGTCATGGCTTTGATACTGTTAACCATAACTACCTCTTACTTGAACTTCACAATTATGGAATCCGAGGCCTTGCCCTGAACTATATTCGATCCTATCTAGTGACAGACATCAATATGTAGCCGTCAATGATATAACGTCCCCCACTCTACCATTAACTGTAGGGGTGCCACAGGGTAGCATCCTAGGACCTCTCTATTCTTATATACATCATTGATCTGCCTAATGTCTCTTAACATTCTTACACCTATATTATTTGCTGACGATACTACCTTCATCTACTTAGACCCCAACCACACACACTAATAATCTTGTAAATAACAAATTAAAAAAAAGTCCACTCGGATGTCAGCCTACACACGTGTAGGAAGCGTCCTAAGTCCTACACACGTAGGAAGCACACGTGAGCACGAGCTCTGTGAAAAACACTATTATCTCGGGATATTTCAGTGATACAGGAACTAAACACAGTCAGATAACTCATAAAGTGCGTCTCAACTTATTAAACAATATACCATAGTGATTGACATCCGACTTTTGTGCTTAAGGAAATAACAAGTGAATTTGTGTGGAGTCCACCTCGTGGTGCCAGAACCCAGCCCTTAGGCCCACATCCTGTGTGGCCACCGTGTGTGTGTGGTGCTTACTAGCAAATTGGTTTCCAACAAGTGTAATAGGGGACTGTGGATCGAGAATTAGTAATAGAGAAAGTGAATACTATTGCAAGTCGGGATAAAGCAGAAAATCCCTTATTGTAATACAAGCGAATTAATATATCAGTGTTATAACCCAAGTAACTGGCAACTGAGGCCTCCAGCCGGTGGGACAACAAGTGTCAACGGTACAGCCTCTGGGACCCTCCCTCACCCTCGACCGTGTGATAAGTACTGACCATACTGTAGAACAAATAAACATATATACTATTACAAACATACGGTATACATATAATATTATAATATATAGATATATACAACAAAACAAGGCAAAATGGGAGTAAATAAAAATTTGTGGCCAAGTAACAACTCCTTAAAGACGAAGGCAACGGGAATTGAATGTTATATCTGTAAGACTAGATTCCATTCGGCTTGTGCAGGAGTGAGTAACACTGCGGCACTGAGAGCTGGCCACTTGCTCTGGGTGTGTAAACATGACCAGCCAGCTTGGAATATCCTAAAAAACCTCTAGATAACATGACGCATGAACGAAAACATCGTTCATTGGAAGCCTACCAGCCATCCAGGAGGAGTGGGAAAGGAACAACAATTGTAATATACCAGGGGCGGAGGCTATAGTCAGGGATGAAACTGAGGCTGAAACTCAGGAAGTTGTAAACTCTGACTCAGTAGGCCCGGATGTGGATGACAGTAAACTAGAAAGTGTAACAGACAGCACTGACAGCTCGGTAGGTACAGACACTACAACGGTTCCCGATAGAGAGAGTCAGAACAGAAGGACAGACTTATGCAAATTTTATGCAAAGGGCCATGCAGACATAGATATGCTGGTAATAAGAAAGGATTAGAATGCAGTTATCAACATCCCAAAAAATGTTTAAATATGCTTAGGAAAGGTGAGTGTCGATTTGGATCAATATGTAGGTTTTTCCATCCTGAGATGTGCCAAACCTCACTGGAGGACAGAAAATGCTATGACCTCAGCTGCCCATACTTTCACGTGAAAGGCACGGAACGCTACATAAAGAGTGGCAAGCAGGATAATGATTGGAGGAAATTCGATAAATTTTTATACAAACCGAAAGAGAATTCAAAAGGAGGAGCATGGAGAATGTATGGAACTGGATGCCAGACCCACTTGCATACCAGAATTACAGATACAACTACACACCGAAAGGAACCACAACTACAACAGGCAACTGCCCTACAACAATCAGCACTGGTCAGAACAAACTCATATGTCCACGCATAATGGGCTTGCCGAAAAAGTCTCCCAGTCAAACTATCACTAATAGAGTAACCTCATTCATCTTTGCCAACATACAAGGACTGAAAACAAGAACCAACAATAAAGTACAGTTCATAAATGGCCTCCTCACGGAATCAAATGCAGTATTTGGAGCTTTCACAGAAACCCATGCAGGGGAATTCTTGGACAGTGAGATCTGGATTCCAGGATATAACCTATACAGGTGTGATAGGAAAATTAGGTCACATGGAGGAGTGGGTCTGTATATTAGGGAAGACCTTGTGTGCTCGGAGCTCCTAAACGTTACAAATGAGGTGATAGAGGTACGGGATTAAAACAGAGAAAATAAATTTAGTGATTATTCTAATATATCTT
>WNGS01111181.1:50525856-50598143 GCA_020271785.1 Procambarus virginalis
ACAAAATGCATGGAATCATAGCAACTCCAAACCCTGGACAACATGGTTTCAGAACAGGGCGCTCTTGCCTGTCACAGTTGCTGGACCATTATGACATGGCATTAGATGCCATAGAAGACAAATATAATGCTGATGTAATTTACACAGATTTCACAAAAGCCTTTGACAAATGTGAACATGGTGTTATTGCACATTTAAATGCGTTCAAAAGGAATTACCAGAAAAAATAGGCAGAGGATCTACAATGTCCTGACTAATAGAACCCAATGCATAATAGTAAACAAAATAAAATCTGGCATCAACCATAAAGAGCTCAGTCCCTCAGGGTACTGTGCTTGCTCAGTACTTTTTCTCATCCTCATATCGGACATAGACAAGGACACAACCTATAGTACTGTAGCATCATTTGCAGATGACACTAGGATTTTATGAGAGTAGACAACATAGAGGACACGGCAACACCTCCAATCAGATTGTAAATCAGGTCTTTCTATGGGCTACAGAAAATAACATGGTGTTTAACGAAGATAAGTTTCAGCTCGTGCGCTACGGAAAAAATGAAAATAAAAACGGAAACCACGTACAAAACCACTCAGGTCAAATCATAACATTGAACGGAAAAGGCAATGTAAAGGATTTGGGTGTACTGATGTTGGAAGACCTTACATTTAAAGAACACAATAAAGTAGCCATCACAACTGCAAGAAAAATGACGGTTGGATAACAAGACCTTTCACCACTAGAGATGCGATACTGATGATGATACTTTTCAAGAGAGCTAGTGCTCTCTAGAGTGGAATACTGCTGCACAATGACAGCCCCTTTCAAAGCTGGAGAAATTGCTGACCTGGCGAGCGTGCAGAGATCCTTTACTGCTAGAATCCACTCTGTAAAACATCTAAACTATTGGGACCGACTAAAGAGCCTAAACCTGTATTCTCTTGAGCGCAGGCGGGAGAGATACATAATATTTACACATGGAAAATAGTAGAGGGGCTGGTCCCAAACCTGCACACAGAAATAACAGCACATGAGACAGAAGGCATGGCAGGATGTGCAGAATACCCCCGTTGAAGAGCATAGGTGCAACATGTACTCTGAGAGAGAACTCTATCAACATTAGAGACCCAAGACTGTTCAACACGCTTCCCCCTACACATAAGGGGCATAACTGGCCGACCCCTGACAGTGTTCAAGAGAGAACTTGACAAACATCTCCAAAGGATACCTGATCAACCAGACTGTGACTCATACGTCAAGCTGCGAGCAGCCACGTCAAACAGCCTGGTTGACCAGTCCAGCAACAAGGAGGCCTGGTCGACGACCGGGCCGCGGGGTCGCTGAGCCCCGGAATCACCTCAAGGTAACCTCAAGGTAAGGTTCTCTAGTTTTTCAAGTTACGCTGTGAACATTTAGACAAAGTTGGAGCATTTGCCTATTTGATTATGCAAAAAAAAATGGAAAGTGTTTGTGCAAATTTTAAAAACTTATGTTAAATTATTTTTTGTCAAATCATTTATGTATGTATTGCACAGTCGAAGGGTTAAAGTAATACGCTCATCACATGAAAATTGTCTACAGAACTGATGTTATCATCATGATAATCTGCATTTTGTGTCTCTGTTTGAATACTGATGTTGCCATTAAGCTTCAATAGCTTAATGGCACCTCCAAACAGTCATCTCCCAACAATA
The DNA here is from genome assembly GCA_020271785.1 of Procambarus virginalis. Classification (NCBI taxonomy): domain Eukaryota; kingdom Metazoa; phylum Arthropoda; class Malacostraca; order Decapoda; family Cambaridae; genus Procambarus; species Procambarus virginalis. Next base: position 50,527,551 of record WNGS01111181.1, read on the forward strand.
ATTGGATACATAAGAATACCATTTATAGATCTGCTAACTAATGAGAAAAGTAGCTGTTACCCGACTGCCACCAGCTGGCAGTAAAGTCACCACTACTAGGTTTGAGAGCCAGTGCGTCTTCACATAAATCTTGAGACACCGAAGAATGCTTTGGAAATCCGAGACCAACAGGGTGGGAATGGAAGTAATCAAGGAGCCACTCAGAATGGAAAATTTCACTGCCGATAATGACAAATTTCTTGCTCAGGATAATCAGAGAACTGCTGCAGGACATAGCACTCTCATTAGAAAAGCCAAAGTAAAGTATTCAAGGCATGCCCATGGGTAAAGTCAAGAAACATACACAAGGGAAAACGTTAAATTCAAATAGGCACCAAGGGTACACCCGACAACCAGGCACCCATCCCCCAGAGGTCCAGACTAGAAACCTGAAAAAACAGGAAACACACCTGAGTAGCCTAGAAAGACCTCCGGGAGGACTCAACTGGAGTACCCAGCTAGGGAATCAAGGTAAAAACATCCGGAGGAATCCCCAACAGGAGGGCCAGAAATGCATCATGAAGAGGAACTGGGAACCTCACATGGACATCCAAGGTATCCAACTGTGGAAAACATAATACTCACTCCAGAACCTAGCACACACCCTGAAGACACTGCAATAAAATACCCTACCAGGAACAAGACCGGCCCCCACCCCCACTATCAAAATAGAGGAAGGTCTGGGGTTGTGGCACAGACCTGAAGCACTAAATAGGTTGATATCAGAAGAGGAAACACTGTTCCATAAAATAATAGCAGAATGGGCACTATACATACAATACCATGGACATCTTAACACTTTCCTGCTGTCGGCGAAGCGAAAAAAAACTCTGCCCTTGTGCTGTCGGCGTTTCGCGCGCCTAAGCAGTATGACCAAAAAATGTATACTCTTTTTACTGTCCTGACACTAATTGTAGCCGTACGTATTTAAATTTGGTATCACTGTGTTCACAATAGAATTGTCTATAAGAACATACATATAAACTGCTGCCAAAGCATAAGGAATATCACCAAATAAAAAACTATTGACATCACTTGCCGAGAGCGCCAAACAGCAACAAAATGTTTCCGCTCTCTTAATGATTGCGAAGACCACATTTATCCTACATCGTTGATTATGGTATCATTGGAACCGCAATAAAATTCTCTATACGGACATATGCATATAAATATAGAATCAATGTCGCAACCGACCCACAAGACGGTGGGAAGTGGCTGAAGTGTTAACCGCGGCGGCATATCGGCGAAATGTGTATATTCAATTCACTGTCCTGACATTATTTTTGGATGTATGTATTTAATTTTTGTACCAATGTGTTCGCAATAGAATGTTCTAGAAGAACATATGTATAAACCGTTACATAAGGATGCGTTCGACCGGCAACAAACATAAAAACTACGTCGATCGTACTCGTCGTGTCAATAATACAATTGTTATACCAAGATGATTCACTGCCATGCCGTTTTCTTTAATAAGCTCTTCGGTTATTAGAAAAAACGTAAATTTCATGGCGAACATTTCTAAACTATCCCCAACAAAATCGGATAGAAAATGGAATTTATACAAATATTTTACCACTCGACGCACGGAGTCGTTCAACAAGCACAGCCGTGAGAAAAATAGTGCACTATACCGCTCGAATCAAAAGCACGAAAGTGTTTTATTAACTACAAAATTGCAGTGTTTGGTGCGCACTAAAATTCCTGATACTCTGGTACAGTTTTCCTCTGACACTTGGGTGTGGTTTTCCCCGACACTCGGGTGTGGTTTTCCCCGACACTTGGGTGTGGTTTTCCCCGACACTCGGGTGTGGTTTCCCCCGACACTCGGGTGTGGTTTTCCACGACACTTGGGTGCGGTTTCCCCCGACACTCGGGTGCAGTTTCCCCCCGACACTCGGGTGCGGTGTCCCCCGACATCCGAAAAATGTGAAACTGACTGAAAATCCAGTCCTGGCCTGCCAACTGCAAAAGGGACAACAGTTAGAAAGTGAGTGAGATGACTTACATCAGGGCAGCCATAGGTGATTATGGTGGTGGGGCCTCATGGTGCTCAGGGTATGGCGCCAGGCTGACCAACTGGTAACCAGCAAGAACACCAATAATCCTAAGGAGAAGTTCCCAAGGGCCTCAAGTTATTTTTTTTATGAAATTTTTATGAAATTTTTTTGTCAATCATTCTGGACTGGAATGAGTATTTTCCCATAACTCCCTACGAGCTATAATAACCTTGATGAGACCATCTGTAAACTATCCTGTGGCATCAGTGTCAATATGTTATCCTGCCTGACTGTAGCACACTCCTGTTAAAGGACACAGGACCTTACTTTAGGGAGGGTTACAAATCTGAAAGTTCAGGAAAGGTCTCTCATGCAGTCAAAACTTACTGACATACAGTATACATACCTACAGATAAGGATGAGGTCATGAAGAATATTTGCAGGAAAACTTTCCACATCCTCTAAAATAACTACAAGAGGTGGACGAAGGCCTCTCTTTGGCGGAGACGGTTCATTGCTTAATTTCATCTTCTTTGCAGAAGATTTCTTAGGTTTAGACGGAGATTCCATAGTTCTGCAAGTAGATTCCATAATTTTGCATGGGACTGCCATGTCTTGCGAGGCGATGCGATAGTCTTGTTTGGGGATACCATTATCTTGCGTGGGGATGCTACAGTCTTGCGTGGCGATGCCATAGTCTTGCGTGGCGATGCCATAGACTTGCGTGACATTACATCCTTGCAAGTATATCCTGCTACTTTTTGTGGGGATCCTTTTAACTTAGAAGGAAGATCATCTTGCAATGCTGTACTTGTAAGCTCCTGGAAATTGTTGTAAAGTAAGAAGCTATTAAATAAGTGTCCTAATTTTTAAGTGTACCAAAATGCATATTAATCTAACTGCTCTTCAAATACTATGGTTCTATTGTTAAACAGTGGCATCACTTTTATCTAAAATGCTTAGGACAAACACCCCTTTTCTGCAGATATTTCTGTGGTTCTTGGAACACAACCCCTCCCTCACCCCTTGTATGACTGGAAGATTATATTGATGGAAAGAATGCACTCCAGCAAACACAGTACAGTAAATCAAATAAATAAAAGTAAAATAAAATATATGTAGAATACAACTAATATAATAAAAAAGAAGTCTGACTGTTTTACATAGACCCAAATGACAATAATTATTGGCTTCTGAAAAATACAATGTTGAAGCAACAGACAAGTTCAATAAACATAAGCAAATTTGGGAGCAAAAGATATAATAGACAAAAGAGTGTAAGGTTAGTCACTATCCATTTGACTCGACACAAAGCTATATTTCTGGCCCCTAATATCAACAATAAATAAAAAGGGGCTGGGAGAGGGGATTGGGGGTAACAGAAGACTAGCTGTCTGATACTTTCTCAAAAAGAAAATAAAGCAAACTGACTATTACGAGCTATCCCTGCTTCCATAGATGCTTTCCCCAGTGAATTCTGAACCTCTTCCTCATCTTTTCCATGATGTGTTCTCAAAACTGAATCCATAATTTCAGGAAACGTCAAAGTCTGATGATCTAACACATCTCAATTACACACTATCCACTCTGCTACAAGTTCACTATGAACAACTTACCCATTCCATCTGTGTAACAGTTTTCAACCCCAAATATTGCTTTATTTTTCTCTTATACATTTTACAATATCAATCACCACTCAGCCGACTTGATGGTGATCATTTAAGTGTACTTAAACACTTTAGCATTTTGATGACCAAAACACAGCGTTGAAAGTAATGAAGTCTCAATCCCGCCAGCTGAAGCGGCTCTGCCAGCAGTGCACGATACAAGGCGAGAATATTCAACATAAGATGCCAACCAAGAAAAAACAAGAAAGGAAAACAGAATAACTGAAACAAACATTGAAGAGGAACAACAAAGGGAGAGGAAATGGAGAAAAGAACACAAGGAGACTTCATACTGTCGCCAAGAGGAGGACCGAAGGTGGGCACCAACAGACCAGCCACCTGATCACCATAAAGATGGCAATAAACATGTATCACACACTCCAAACATGAAGATTGGAGAAGGCAGTACCAGCAAGGTACTCCACAGGAGGGATCTGAAAAAGGCAGAGCCTCAGGTAAACAGCCGGGTTTGGATACCGAACAAGCAGTGCCTGAAACCAAGGCTGAGCTGGCCACCAAGAAGCCAGAAATCCCTTTCCCTGTTGGATTCCAATTTTGCCAGGACTCGGAGAAAGAGCTGGACTGGGAGAAAGAAGTATAGAAAGCCCCACCTTAACCAATCGCGCACCACACCTTGCCACCGCGTAGGGGCGCGGTGACCGCACCTCAGTTTACCAGTGCCTCCCGCCTAGTGACAATCGCGCCTGAATTCTTTGTAAAGAATTTCAAAGTTTTTCGGATTTTGGGGTATTTAAACATAGAAGTTATTATTATATATCTTGCTATGGGTCCCAAGAAAGCTAGTGGTAAGGTTCAAGCCAAGAAAACACATGTGAGAATGACCATAGAGGAAAACAAAGAGACCATTCGTAAACATGTAAATGGTACATGGGTTGTTGAACTAGCTAGGCAATACAATAAATCTATGTCAACGATATGCACTGTAATTGCTAAGAAAAAAGACATTATGAGTGCTAAAGTGGCAAAAGGCGTATCAACAATCACGAGACAAAGAACACAAACACTTGAGGATGTTGAAAAGTTATTACAGTAATTCACCCAGAGCAAGCTGTAGTAGGCCGTTGTGTTAACCTTTTTAATGACAATGTGATGTCTCACTTCAGACAAGTGTTACAAAGTAGGGAAAAACAAGTGTCACTAGACAGGTTTTTAGTGAGAAAAACAAGCAGTGAGCCACAAGCAGATCCTAGTGGTATGCAGAAAAAACGTGCCAGAGAGTGTTCCCCAGAGAAGTCATCACTGCTTGATGTTATAATGGAAGGGTAGAAGGGTACCCATGGCCCCTCCTCACACTCCCCCCAACCCTGAAACCAACCATAATACCCATGGGGCGGAGCCCGATAGGTTCGGGCTCTGGGTTCCTGGTAGGCCAACAGAACTCCTAAGACTGAAGTAACTGTGTATGGGACATTCACTATCTCAGTGACTATAGCATTAGAGAGCCACAAAGGCACTCTCCAAGAAATAATATACATTTTATTCTAAAAAAACTACGAAGATGCCAATACAGTATATACGAATAATGGGAATTGTGCAAAATGAAAATTACCTTAACAAGATGAGTAGTAATAACTATTATCTTACCTGATACCATGAAGTTAATACAGCCATATTAACCTGAGTCCTCTTAATGGATGGTACTTTCATCATTTCATCTTCAAAATCAAGATCTACCAAGTCATTCTGACCCATCAGCTGTGTGATCATCTTATGAATGGCACCTCTGTAATAGCCAAAACATGTCTTCACTTTCCCGAGTAAAATAAATTAGGCTTAAGCGATAGTGATTTATAACAACTCATAACTTAATTACTCTTTTAGTCTCTTACAAACTGAAAGACCTACATGAACAGAAATGGACCATCCTCACCTAAGAGTGCTGCACTCTCTACTTCGAAGCTGTGCAACGTGTGGTGTAACCCCTTCAACCAGAAGGCCAACTAAACTGCTAAACACTGCATCGTGGTCTGGCATGTTTACACCCGTTACTAAGCATGCTGTAGGTATATCTCTCTGGCCTTCCACTGATTTACCACTTGTAGTTGAAGCATTAATGGTGCAACTCTCCTCGCCAGAATTTCTAACAAATTTCACCAAGTCTTCAAATACTTTGGCATGAATACTGCTTTGTAAATCCTGAAATTAGTGGTAAAAGATGCATTATGTTATTAAATCAATGAAAAAGCAAATAAAAAGATAAAACTATTTAAATATACCCTGTTGACAGCTATTTGTGTAGCTGCAGGGAATATAAAAGGAATAAAACCAGCGTTGAATGTAATGAAATGCCATTTTCTGGGTGAGCCCCGGAGGCTCCCTGGAGCTTATCGGGCTAATGTATGTTATATTAGACCGGGCCATTACCTAAAAAGTTCAGACCTACCAGGGACCAGCGCCAGAACCTGGCCCCTTTAGAGAGGTTTCAGGGAGCAATGGCCCTGGAGAAACCCCTTGTGGTTGGGGTTTTCCTTATCTGCCATCGACCGGGGTTATCTTGAGATGGTTATCTTGAGATGATTTCGGGGCTTTTTATGTCCCCGCGGCCTGGTCCTCGACCAGGCCTCCACCCCCAGGAAGCAGCCCGTGACAGCTGACTAACACCCAGGTACCTATTTTACTGCTAGGTAACAGGGGCATAGGGTGAAAGAAACTCTGCCCATTGTTTCTCGCCGGCGCCTGGGATCGAACCCAGGACCACAGGATCACAAGTCCAGCGTGCTGTCCACTCGGCCGACCGGCTCCCTGGGGTTAGGCACCCAGAAAGGTAGGCATAACAAAACAACCCCCACATGGTAAAAAACTAAAACAAAAAAAACGAACAGAGACGTAGAAACTCCCTACAATCCCAAGGAAACAAACAAACAAGCAAACATCACACTTTACTGCTGCGCCAATCGTCCGCGCACCCTCCCTGCCCCGAGAGGGGGAGGGGGAAGCCCCGGACCTCACCGCGCCGGCTGCCTAGCATCAGTTCGGAAGCTAAGCTTCAACCAACGCGAGAAAACCGCCAACCAGTGGGAGGGAGGGTTGCCAGGGAGCCTCCGGGGCTCACCCAGAAAATGGCGGTTCATTACATTCAACGCTGGTTTTCTGTGGGGAGCCCCTACGGCTCCCTGGAGCTTCATACCCAAAGAGAAGGAAAAGAAAGGGCTGACCCGGGAGGCGGCCGCCACAAACTCTGCAACGCGAAGCCAAGACAATAGGCTGCAACCTGCGACCCAAGGCAACAAGAACGCACAGGAGCAGACACGCGCATAAAGAACGAGCGGCCAGGAACCTGTGTGACCCTCAAATCCTTGCGCCCGAAATGAGCCCTAGACGTCACCAACAATGCAGCGAAAGCTGCAAACGTCTGAACAGCACGGGCGCAAGGATAGACCGCAGGCTGGAAGACTTAAAAACTCTGCACCGAACACAAGCCGGAGTGGCTCCGCCAGCGCTGCACATAACGAGGCAACAGTAAGAAACATCAAATAACTGTAGTCCTGAAAACCCAAGAAAGGACAAGACAACCCAATGCGAAAGAGAAGACAACCTACAAAGAGCAAGAAAAAGGTGCATAAAAACACCAGGAACATCATACTGTCGCAGAGACGAAGCTCGCAGGTGGGACACCATCAACAAAGCCACCTGATCTCCACAGAGATGGTGATACCCACGTCAAAATACCAGACGCGAAGAGCCGAGGAGAAGGCCAAACCAGTCATGTACAGGACCGGTCCGACCTGCCAAAAGAGGCGGAGCTTCGGGAAAACGCCCCGGGTTCAGACACCTATCAAGCAGCATCTGAAAATAAAGCTGGGCCGGTCACCGAGGGACTATGAGGGAATGGGCTCCAACCGAGCCAGAACCCGAAGCAACAGCTGGACCGGAGAAGAGAAAACAGGTACCCCCACCTCGACCAGTCCTGCCAAAAAGCATCCACCATGAACGCCTCGTAGGTGGGTAAGGGCACCACATAAAATGGGTGACGCCTAGACCACGTCGACTCGAAGACGTCCATGGCCAGGAGTCCATATGTCCGGCAGAGCCAACGAAACGAGTCGGCGACGACTGGCCAATCCGCAAACAGAGGAATGAACCGAGACAGGCTGTCTGCCAGGACGTAGGACACACCCCGGACATGAACCCTACGGTTAGCTAAACCCCGAGAATACAGCAAACAAGCCACTCGAAGGGACCCCCCCCCAAAGGTCAAACACCTAAGAGAAACCCTGTGGTTCCGGCAAAGAACCGTCAGAGAACAGTCCGAATGGAGCTGAATGGTAGAGCACCTAGTGACCCGAACCCTCCGAAGCGCAAATCAGACAGCCACGAACTCCCGAACTGTGCTGTGAGCCCGACGGACGGACAGGCCCCATCATCCCTGGCCGACCTGGTGAGCACTGGTCACAAAGCCCCAGCCGAGAGATGACCTGCCTGTAAACACATCGAGCAAAGGCTCGGGGAGGTGCCAAGGCACTGAACCCCGAAAACCCCAAAGAGGAAGCTGGTGACGCAGCACCAACACAAGATTCCCGGAGGAACGAACCCAACAATTGCAAGAGAGGCGGAAGGGAAGTCTCCGAATTAACCAAACAGACGCCGAAGCCAAACCCGACCCTGCGGGCAGACCAGCGCGTCGAAGTTCAGACTCCCGCACAACTGCTCGAGCAACTGCCGAGCAACCCAGGACCCCTCATGAACAGCTGAAGGCGGGACCACAGGCTCAGCAATGCTTCTGGAGGGAAAGACAAAAAAGTGGTCGAAGAATCCGAAACAAGACCCAGCCAGGTCCGAACCCAGGACGGAAACACATGGAACGGCCTCCAGATCACCAGGAATCCGAACCCGGCGATCTGGAAAGAACCACACCCCTGGCAAGCAGACAAGCGGACTGACTGGGAGCCCACACCAGCCAGTCGTTGAGGTAGGCCAGAAACTGAAACCCGAGCAGACGCAGACAGGTCACCAAGGTCGGTAAAGATGTGTAAATACACTAAGTGTCAATTACAAACTAGGAAAGGGAAGGCAACAAAAGCGGCAAACCTGAAGCCCCACCATCAACTGTGCCAGTCCCGGAATCCTGGAGAGGAATGTGCCAAGAAGAGACCCGGAGGTCCAGGGGCACAATCCAGGCACCCGGCTCCCAACAGAAGCCGGACCGGAAACAAGTTTTCCGAAGAGGGCAAAGAATCCAGGGCGCAGGCTGCATAAGTCCAGAAGAACCGCAAGGCACCGTGTCTACACTAGAACAGGCGGGAACCTCGGACGGATGGGGCGGAACGACCACGTCCAAACACACCCACACCAAGATGAAATGACGAAGTGCAGGGGAACAGTCCCACACCGCCACCCCTGAACCCCCCAAAGGGGGAGAAGCCGTCCGATGCCACCAGAGGCTGGAAGACAACCACAAGGGAGAGCTAACAGAGCAAGCTGCACCCCCAGTGCCCCATCAACAGCAAAGGGAATGGAACCCCTTCCAAAAGAAAATGTATATATATAAATACACACATACATACATATTATATATATATATTATATATATATATATATATACATACACACACACACACACACACACACACACACACACATAAATATGCCAAAACTAGAAGACAGAAGAAAAAGAGGTGATATGATCACTACATGCAAAATAGTAACAGGAATTGATAAAATCGACAGGAAAGATTTCCTGAGACCTGGAACTTCAAGAACAAGAGGTCATAGATATAAACTGGCTAAACAAATGCCGAAGAAATATAAGAAAATTCACTTTCGCAAACAGAGTGGTAGACGGTTGGAACAAGTTGGGGGAGAAGGTGGTGGAGGCCAAGACCGTCAGTAGTTTCAAAGCGTTATATGACAAAGAGTGCTGGGAAGACGGGACACCACGAGCGTAGCTCTCATCCTGTAACTACACTTAGGTAATTACACTTAGGTAATTACACATCAGTTTTTATGATCGAGCAACAGAGATATTACAGGAAAGAGATGGTTGGGCTAACTGCATCTATCTGGACCTAAAAAAGGCTTTCGACAGAGTTCCACATAAGAGGTTGTTCTGGAAACTGGAAAATATTGGAGGAGTGACAGGTACGCTTCTATCATGGATGAAAAACTTTCTGACTGATAGAAAAATGAGGGCTGTGATCAGAGGCAATGTATCGGACTGGAGAAATGTCACAAGTGGAGTACCACAGGGTTCAGTTCTTGCACCAGTGATGTTTATTGTCTACATAAATGATCTACCAGTTGGTATACAGAATTATATGAACATGTTTGCTGATGATGCTAAGATAATAGGAAGGATAAGAAATTTAGATGATTGTCATGCCCTTCAAGAAGACCTGGATAAAATAAGTATATGGAGCACCACTTGGCAAATGGAATTTAATGTTAATAAATGTCATGTTATGGAATGTGGAATAGGAGAACATAGACCCCACACAACCTATATATTATGTGAGAAATCTTTAAAGAACTCTGATAAAGAAAGAGATCTAGGGGTGGTTCTAGATAGAAAACTATCACCTGAAGACCACATAAAGAATATTGTGCAAGGAGCCTATGCTATGCTTTCTAACTTCAGAATTGCTTTTAAATACATGGATGGGGATATACTAAAGAAATTGTTCATGACTTTTGTTAGGCCAAAGCTAGAATATGCAGCTGTTGTTTGGTGCCCATATCTTAAGAAGCACATCAACAAACTGGAAAAGGTGCAAAGACATGCTACTAAGTGGCTCCCAGAACTGAAGGGTAAGAGCTACGAGGAAAGGTTAGAAGCATTAAATATGCCAAAACTAGAAGACAGAAGAAAAAGAGGTGATATGATCACTACATACAAAATAGTAACAGGAATTGATAAAATCGACAGGAAAGATTTCATGAGACCTGGAACTTCAAGAACAAGAGGTCATAGATATAAACTGGCTAAACACAGATGCCGAAGAAATATAAGAAAATTCACTTTCGCAAACAGAGTGGTAGACGGTTGGAACAAGTTGGGGGAGAAGGTGGTGGAGGCCAAGACCGTCAGTAGTTTCAAAGCGTTATATGACAAAGAGTGCTGGGAAGACGGGACACCACGAGCGTAGCTCTCATCCTGTAACTACACTTAGGTAATTACACACATATATATACATACATACCTACACACACAAAATGTATAAAAACATATATACATACATGTAAATAAAATTTAAAATAAATTAAAGAAAAGAAAAAGACAAGCTGCCGACCGGTGGGCAGAGAGCACCACACTGGCCAGACGAAGAAGGCACCAAGAGGCCCACCTCGACAACAAAAACCCAAAGCCCTGGCACAACCACAACACGTGCCAAGACCGAAAAAGATCAGCCTGCAAGCCAGGAAGACCTCGGAACCCCAGAAGGCAGAACCGGGTCACAAACGAGGTAACAAAGACCCCTGAACCCACAAAGGGTCCTCAAGAGGAAGATACCTTCAGAACGAAACCAAAGAACCCAAGGGAACCTGGAATCGAACCCAAGAGCCCAAACTATCACATTTGCCAGTGGAATTGCACCACTGAAGGGCAAAGCACAGCACCCAGACAGAACCCCCATGGAAACGGCCAAAACAGACCGAAAACCGAGGGACAAGGTGTGGGAGTAAGGGTAAACAGACAGGGACACTGAGCCCAAACCCTATGGCCCAAACACAGAACAGACAGAAAATGGAAAAACTGGCGTAAAAACCAACACCCAACCGTTCCCAAAGGAAAAGAAGATGGGCAGAACACCCCAGAAAAACAAAGAAACGGCAACAAGACGATAAAATCCCTAAAAGGAGGTGAAAACTTAACCAAAACACCAGCTCGCACACCCAGGCAATGGTAAACAAACGGCAGCACCGCCCGTGGCCAAGCGGAGAGTTATCCACAGAAATGAAAATGGCCACCAAAACAAAGGAGCCGTGACCGACGCAATTGAGCCGAAAACACGCCAGCAAATGTGGGAAGGAAGCAGACTAGAGGGACGAAAAACCCCGCCCAGACACAGAAAACCCAGGCAGGGGCAAACAGCCCCAGAACTGCAAGCGGGCATTCCCCCACAGCCCCAGGAACCCGCAACAGAGGCCCCGGGGCAGAGCCGTCCTCCACACCCCTTTGCCCTTAAAGAAAAGGAAAAGTCCATGGGAAAGGCGGCAAAGATGGGCCGCTGGTAAGACCCAAAAGCCTTGGCAGGAGGAACAGGCTCGAAAACCTCCGTCCCCAACCCAAACAGGGCAGCCCCCGAAGCCGCCCAAGTCTCGGCACCAACTAAACCCCGCCCCGACCCCGAAACCCGCAGACGGTCAGGAGCCAGGAACAGGTAGGGAAAGGGGCGAACAGCACCTAAACAAAACAGGGAGGCCCAGGGCATCCTGGTTGAAAACCAACCTAGTGCATTGCAGCAACCTAAACCAAGCTTGCAACGCGGATGCAGCCTGTACTTTGAACAGTAAGGACATCAGGAGAGTGCTGGAGAACAAGCAGAGAACACAACTCGCAAGACTCCGGGTCAAGGTGTCAGTAACCAAACAGGCAGCATGATGGAGGTAAAAGTGGCGACCATCACCCTGAGATAAGGGCACAGCAACCAACAAACCCGTACAAGATGGGATGGAACCCGGAAGACACATCCAATGGTCCACCGAGCCCCAACAGGGTTTTCCACGGCCCGTAGGCTGACTGCTACGGGAAGCCCGGGCAAGGTGTTGCTAACCAGTTAAACACCCAAGCTAATAAGAGGGGATGCAACACTGAAAACCCATGCAACGTGTACAATCACTGGGTCCTAGCAGAGGGCCACCAAACACTACCAGTGGAACTATAGCCATACTAGGCAGATCCCCACCAGGCATATTAAAAGAAATACATAAGAAAAACCCTGCAAAAGTACACCGTCCCCAAAGGCAACAGGAACCAGTCGCAGCGTAGGTGATAGGCCGTGCAACACTTTCATGCCCTAATCAGCACAATACCAGTCCCAACCCAAGGCCAAACAAGGGCTCCAAGCCCAGCTGGCCCCAAGGGCGAGGCAAATGCTGAGCAACAAGAACCTCTACAGGAATGGTTCCCGAATGCCCCAGGGAAGATAACCCTGTCACGCAGGGGCAGTACTCACAGGGCGCTTAGGGAAGGAAGCCCCTAAGCGTATGCAGCCCTGGTACTGATGAGGAACACCTGGCCACTGCACAACACAAAAAACACAGCAGTGAACACCATGAAAGCAAACACCGCCTAGGAAACTGAGGCCAGAGAAGCGTCTGTCCCGGTTGACATTAGCTTATGAACTGGTGCTAGGTAGCCGGTGCGGTGAGGTTCGGAGCCCCCCTCCCCCTTTCGGGGCGGGGAGAGGTGCGCAGACAAGCAGCGCAGCAGTAAAGTGTGATGTTTGCTTGTTTCCTTGGTATTGTAGGGAGTTTCTACCTCTCTGTCCAGTTTTCTGTTGTAGTTTCTTACCATGTGGGGTTTGTTTTGTTATGCCTACCTTTCTGGGTGCCTAACCCTGGTCGAAGGCAGATAAGGAGAACCCCCAACCACAAGGGGGTTTTCCAGGGCCATTGCTCCCTGAAACCTCTCTGAAGGGGCCAGGTTCTGGCACTGGTCCCTGGTAGGTCTGAACTCCATAGCTAATGTTCCTGTCTAATATAACATACATTAGCCCGATAAGCTCCAGGGAGCTGTAGGGGCTCCCCACAGAAAAGGAACAAGTACTGTATTTGGAAGTGGTGAATGTTATAAAGAAAGTTTGATTTGATCTAAGAGATAAAGTTGATCACTAATACTCTCACTTTGGCAATACCAATGCACATATTCAAAAATAAAATTGCCATGAGGAGAGAATAAAGTAGAATGAAGTTAGGATTATAAGAGCAAACCTTAGTCTTAGTAAATAACTGGGCCATGGAATAAGTATGTCATTCAGTTAATCAAGAATTGTAATTGATGATGAATGAAATGCAGGGCAGAGCTCAAGATGTATGCGTAAGAAATTAAAAACTGAAAGGGTCAAGTAGGCTAATCGTACAGTATTTGTTATGTGTGATGAAAGATGTGAAAATTAATTTTGAGGTAGGTATAGTAAATGTGTTTGATACAAGTACCAAGAATTTACAGAATAATTGTGAAAGGAAATGTGAAAAGCAGGAATGAGCTATAAGACTAATGTGATGGCTGCTTATAATGTACAGTGTGACCTTGCTTAAAGGAATCAAGGTCAACGGAGTACCTTGATGAACTAATGAACAAACTCTGGGTGAACCAGAATATGGTGTACTGAATGCGCATCTTCATATTTTATATTTCCACTATAAAACATCTAAATTATTGGGAACAATAACAATTTTTAAATCTGTATTGTCTAGAGCACAGGGGAGAGAGATACATACAATAATTTACAACCATAAAATATTATAGGGACTGGTTCCAAATCTGCACATGGAAATACAGTGGAACCTCGAATAACGAATTTAATCCGTTCCGTGTTCATCATGTGAAACGGACGTCATACAAAACAAATGTCCCCATTTAACCACTGTGATGCACTGTGTTTATTGTGAAATTCCCCCAGTGTGCATGACATCAAATGTTCCCAAAAAATCATTTTTCTTTGTAAAATGATAAATTACCTTCCCTGAACATGTCTATGTAAAAATAATTACCAAATTCCACTTACTTTGACTGTGAGGGCGTGGACAAGGTGCGCTGTGACGTCATTAGGGGCTGGTCGCCCGTGTGTGAAGCTCCCAGACACGGTCGTGCAGGCCATTCAAGCACCGCGTGTTGCCACAAATATATTTTCAAATATTTTTTCTATGTATTTCCAATGCAATTTTATTTGTTTCTTTTATCGTATATGATGCATATTTGTGACCTTTACAATTTGTATACAGTAGAATGTTCATAATTTTCCATGGAACTGTGATGTGTGTCAGTAATGTGTCCACAATAAATGTTTATTGTCACAATATTACGTGGTAAAAATTCACTAAAATTACAATATGTACAGTTTCACATATTATTTACACAGTAACACACTGTATTACACACTCAGTACTTTGGAGGTGCGTAATAATCAACGAAGTAGTCCATGGTACACAGCACGACTTTGCTCTCGTTGCACCAGCTACAGATAGATTTTCGCTTCCTGTTTCATCGTTCTGTGTGCTTGCAAATAATGCACTCGCGTGCACCCTTGGCTTTAGTACTTGTAGGTGGTATGTAGCCAAGCTTGTAAAGCAAAAGGTAGTATTGAAACGATTATAGGAAAAGCTCAAATTGTAAGGTAGTCTTGAAAAGATCGCTTTATAAGGTCCCACACAGGAAGAGATTCAGCTAGCCTCAAAGAGTGTCCGTCAGTCAGGAAGAGATTGAGGTATTCTTGAAAATATCTATGGAAAACACCACCATGGAAGCCACTAACACTGTTCATCTATGCTACTTATATCAGATGCATCATCACTGAACGCAGAAAACGATTTATCTATGTATCATCTATATAAATTGGAAATGGCAAGGGTGGGGCTCAGAGCTACAACTGGATACGCTCGCTGTATCATCCTCATAGGTGCTGTATCACTTGCATCCGACCGTTATGTTAAGTCCTTATTGCGCATAGCTTCACCAATATTATGACCCTTATGTTCTTCAAATAATAAGGTCTGAATTTCACCAACTGAGCGCAATCTTTCAACACCATGTCGGACAGGTGTTTGGGAGCCAGAGGCACATGTGCCACAAATGGTTGCTCACGCAGTACTAACCCAGCCAGCAGCCCTAGTCTTTCATATTCGTTACAGTATAGCAAAAGGTTCGTTCAGTGTTTGTCGGGTAGACTGCTCCATTATGACGATCTTTGTTTCAAATGTGTTCCATTTGTTTTGTATTTGTCACTTACGTCTCAATAATGGAGCAGCCTACCCAACAAACACTGAACGAACCTTTATGGCATGTGTCAATTTTTCAAATTGTTTCAAAAGTTCTTTTATTTTTCTTTATTTTTTTTGTTTAAGAAACATGGCGCAGCCTACCTGCTGACCACCAAACGAACCTTTTGCTATAAGACAAATGAAAAATAAATATTGAACACATTTGAAGAAAAGAAAACGTCATAATGGTTTGTTCAGTGTATGTAAAGTAGGCTGCTCCATTATTGAGACGTAAATGACAAATACAAAACAAATGGAACACATTTGAAACAAAGAAAGATTGTTATAATGGAGCAGCCTATCTGCCAAACACCGAACGAACCTTTTTGACATTTGATGTATATCAGACATTGCATTTCTTTTTTCTACAAAAACGTCAATGCTTTGCAACATCTCAGCAGTCACCCCTTTATATCCCAGCATCATTAGCATCTTTAAACAAGAACAACATAATTTATGTGCATCGTCGGAGGCGTCTAAGAATGTGCAAGAAGCAGCGCGACCCCACCATGTGGTGTTGACGTTACTCAAACGAGCGTTCGCCATACAGGACGATTTGACTCCGATCGGGCCATTCATTACCCAAAATGTTCGCCTTTTGGGGCAATCGTTATGTGAGGTACCACTGTAATATCACAATGTTGTTTCCACCAGTAGAAATGGCAGGATGTGCAAAATAGCCCTATTGAAAAGCAGAGGTGCAATAGGTATGCTGAGAGAGAACTGTATCAACATCATACCTGGAAAGAGTTCCAAGAGTTCTTCTACTTCCCAAATATGGCCAGGGCCAGGCTCAGTGTGTGATAACTTGGTCACACAGGCTGTTGCTTGGAGTGGCCTGCAGGCCCACAGCCACTACAACCCAGTTGGTTTGGCATTTCTTGCAGGAACTTATCTAAATGCTTCTTGAAGATATCTACCTTTGTTCTGGCAATATTTCTAATGCTTGCTGGCAGGGTATTGAACAGCTGTGGACCTCTGATGTTCAAACAGTGCTTTCTGATTGTACTTATGGCACCTCTACTCTTCACTAGTTCTATTATTCTGCATTCCCTTCTGTATCTTTTGCTCCGGTATGTTGTTATTCTACTGTGCAAATTTGAGACCTGGCCATTCCAATATAAAAGGCCCAAGACTTCCAGACACTCCCCCGCTACATATAAAGGGCATAACTGGCTGGCCTCTCACAGTGTTCGAGAGAGAGAGAACTCGATAAACACCTCCAAAAGATACCTGATCACCCAGGCTGTGATTATTCATACATCTTGCTGCACACTGTGCCCAACAGCCCGGATAACAAGACCACCAACCAAGAGGCTTGGTAAGAGACCAGGCTGTAGGGACGTTGCTCCTTGGAATCACTACAAGGTAGCCACAGGGATAATAGGTAAGGTATTACTATTCTTCTGCATTTAGTAGTACTGTACAGTACTGTGAATACTATTACAAAATGTTTAATGTTTTAAATGTATAGCATTTCTTACACATCGAATCCAGATGACCAGAGGTTTCTCCAGATACAAGTATACAGGCAGAGATTAAATCAAATCCGGATAACTTTCTACCAACTTGTTTATATCCGAACTGAAATCCGGACAACCGGAGATTTTTCCAGATATGAAGCTGGGCATTGGGCCATACCGTATGAATCCCGTATGGCTGTGGCTCGAGGCACGTGATATAGGTAGTGTTCGGGTGGGTGGTTTCAGGGTAAGGGGTATCAAGAGAGAGAGAGGAGAGTTGGCAGGGACTGCCTGGGAAATATGGGGCATGTAGAGTGGCATGTGGAGGGGCCTGTAATCTGTATTGTATACAACAACCCTTCAACCAGTGAGGCCTCACAAGCAAGCCAAGGACCTTCAACCAGTGAGGCCTCACAAGCAAGCCAAGGACCTTCAACCAGTGAGGCCTCACAAGCAAGCCAAGGACCTTCAACCAGTGAGGCCTCACAAGCAAGCCAAGGACCTTCAACCAGTGAGGCCTCACAAGCAAGCCAAGGACCTTCAACCAGTAAGGCCTCACAAGCAAGCCAAGGACCTTCAACCAGTGAGGCCTCACAAGCAAGCCAAGGACCTTCAACCAGTGAGGCCTCACAAGCAAGCCAAGGACCTTCAACCAGTGAGGCCTCACAAGCAAGCCAAGGACCTTCAACCAGTGAGGCCTCACAAGCAAGCCAAGGACCTTCAACCAGTGAGGCCTCACAAGCAAGCCAAGGACCTTCAACCAGTGAGGCCTCACAAGCAAGCCAAGGACCTTCAACCAGTGAGGCCTCACAAGCAAGCCAAGGACCTTCAACCAGTGAGGCCTCACAAGCAAGCCAAGGACCTTCAACCAGTGAGGCCTCACAAGCAAGCCAAGGACCTTCAACCAGTGAGGCTTCAGCAGCTGGCAGTCAAAACTGACCTTGTTAAGCTCATGTACTGCACAGTAATTTTAAGTGTAAATTTTAGTGTTGTGTTAGGTTAGGTTAGGTAACGTAAATGTTCAAGAATTCTTATCTTAAAGATGTGTAGCATCAATCAAGAAGAACTACAACAAAGTAAGCTGAAGTTTCTGTTTGAAATTAATTAGAGTACTGCACTTGAATATTTTATAATTATAGTCTGTATGTGGCAATTCAAATTATGTTTTTGTGGAACAATTTTTGTTAATATGTTCACTTTTGGACTTCTCCGGTAAAAAGTCAGCTAATCCAGGTGTCAGGCTTAACCCGGATGGGGGTCCTTCCCATATAGTCCGGATAAGCGAGCTCATACAGTACTTGCAGCATCCAACTCCAAAGAATAATGGACTAAAGAGAATGCCCCTCCAGATTCAGACAATGAACCACTGGGGAAACAGTCTGAATTGAGCCAGAACACGGAGCCTGGGGGAATATGAATCTTCCTCAGGACATAACACATGTCCACAAACTCCCACAATGTTCTGTGCGGTCGACGAAAAGGTGGTGACCAATGACCCTGACGCTCACCAGCCTGGTAAGCACAGTCACCCAGGGCTGCTCCAACACAAGCAGGCAGTAGTCAGGAGCCGAAGCAAAATTGCCAGAGAAAGGGAAAGTGACGAGGACCAAGAATCCAACACAAGGCCCAACTAACTCCAAACCTGGGACAGAACCAACTGGAACTTCCAAAAGTTCACCAGGTACTCAAATCTGGCAAACCAGAAAAGAACCAGATCCCTGGCTAGCAGACATGCAGACTGACTGGGGGTCCCACCCTAGCCAGTCATCATGGTAAGCCAAAACATGAACCTCCAACAAACAAAGACAAGTCACCATAACCAGAGCCAACCTGATGAAACCCTAAGGAGCCAGATTCAAGCTGAAAGGAAGAGCTCGAGAGCGGTAAGTCTGATGTCCCACTATGGAACCTAACTAATACCCGAACCTGGGATGAATAGGGACATGCCAGTACACATCCCGGAGGTCTAGAAATATAATTCAGGAGCCTGCATCTAAGGCGAGGCAAGACGAACCTGGGCCAAAGTGGTCATCTGGAACGAGGAGAGGGGGATGAAGTAGTTCAAGCCTGAGATATTAAGGATGAACCAAAGCTCTGCCAAGACCCATTTTAGAACCAGGAAGAGACAAGACACCCACTGCCGAGATGTATCGTTTCGACCACAACGGAAGCAACCCACTCTGAAATGACCCAACACGGGCAAAGGGAAGAGACCTTTGCCTGCCTAGCTCCAAGAATATGGAAGGGACCAACTAACTCCACCGCAGGCCACACAAGATGACCCAAAAAGCTCACAAACCCTGGGACCAGTTGACAAATGGGGCAAGCCATCCCTCCACTGCCCTACCAAAGGGGTAAAATGGCTGGCACAAACCACAAGCAGCAGCAGCCCACCTGCTTCCTGGTGGGCAGTAGTAACCTAGTAACAGTGATCATGCATCCCTTGCTCTGTGCCTCTCTAATGGGGAAGGGGGGAGTCAGGTTTTGGCCTCTCAGTCCCTGGTAGGCTTTTAATGACTTGCAAGGGCTGATGTGATGATGTCATTTAATACTAAGGAGCTATCTCCATGCAGCTAGCAACAGGGAGCCTCTGTTCATCCTCCAAAAAATGGATAATTCATCTGAACAGGTACAGAGAAAAATGACAGTTAATCCCAAGAATTATAAACCTCCCATATAAAGCAACCCGTTCTCGCACTTGCTTACAGTCAATATTGGCTTATTTAATAAGTGCATATGTGACATACTAATTGATTGTGAATATTTTAGTTTACCTTGAAAAGCTTCATAGAAAACACTGACCTCACCTAACCTTCTTAGTATGTTAAGATAAGCATTTTATTGTTTCTTATTTACAATTATTACTTAACCTATCAATGGTATAGGTTAAGTAATAATTGTAATTAAGAAGCTATAAGATGCTTATCTTAACATACTAAGAAGGTTAGGTGAGGTCGGTGTTTTCTATGAAGCTTTTCAAGGTAAACTAAAATATTTACAATCAATTAGTATGTCACATATGTACTTATTAAATAAGCCAATATTGACTATAAGCAAGTGCGAGAACGAGTTGCAACAAGAGGGATTTTGAAAGTTTAATCTACATTCTCAAGAAAGGTGAATGGATGACATGATTGAAGTACTATACAGATGGACAAAAAGGTATAATAGAGTAGGTATTAATAAGGTGTTAAATATATCACCACAGAATAACCATAATGTCACCATAAGCAATGGATACAAGTTGGATCCATTTAGATGCAAGAGAGACCTATGAAAATAATGGTTTGGGAACAGTGTTGTTGACTAATGTAGCACATCATTGGGTAGCATAATAGATGTGGGATTGCTGGATTGCTTCAGATGAAGGCAAGACATGTATATATGAGTTTGGTTGGAGATGAAATAGGAAAGAAAGACCCACTGGGTCATTGAGGCCCATTGTTCCTCACATGGGCTAATGGGCCTTCTGCAGTTTCCTTAATTTTTATATTTTTTATATACTTACGTTGAGAATATTGGTGACCATTTGCCAGCACTTTACATAATTCTTGTAATTAACTTCTTTAATGTCCTCATCTTCCACTTCACTCCAGTAGTCCAGTGATGAGATACCGCACACTTTTCTCTTATTGCCTTTACTTCTCTTAAAGGAAAACACACCCTGCAAAGAACAAAATCTAACACTATACCAAATGCCAAGCCAAACTTACTCAACCTAGAAATCACATATAATCTTCACTGAGTCAAATTGTATAAACATAAATATCATTAAAATATACTCATACTATATTTTCTAGGGGAGCCCCTTGGTGGCTCCCTCAAGCTATATCTCACTGACATTGCTCCATTCCAATGGGTCACATCAGTCACAGTTGTGTTTGTTCTACCAGGAGCCAGTCAGAACCTGGCACCCTCACAGAGGTGCTGGGAGTGAAAGGCAATCTGCCCACCAATTAAGTACCAAACAAAACATTGAAACTGCCAGACAACTCTGCAAACAATTCTAATGAAACAATTGGCTCACTCATACCAGGCTGAAACCCTATACAGTTTGTACTAATAGCCATGACCAGGCAGCCATAACCAGCCTTACTGACTCAGTTCTGTTGCTCATGTGGAGGTGTCAACTGCCTGTAGTACTATGGGTCTGTCAGTTGCAGTGAGCCCTACTGCTTTCTGTCGAGTGCCGGCCATCATTTTGGACTTTGTTATAAAAAATGTGTGGGCTTGCTATGGGGGAACTGGTACTATTAAGGGTAAGGGTAAGTAGAATACAGAGGTATCAAAATATGGGAGAACTAAAAGGCCCGGCCCCCAAAGTAAAATATCCACAATAATAAATGCTTGCTACTAAACCCGGTTAGTCTAGGAATAGATTATTGTACTCCCACACAGGAGAAAGGGATACTCTGTTCAAACTTACTTATTTATTAACCCCTTAACACCCCCCATACACAATCACACCAATAACAATTTAATACTAACTTTACCACACAATCTTACGTTAAAAGCCTTGGTCCACTTAAGCAGGATACAAGGTTTACACTGGAAACAAGCTAGGGTAAAGCTCTACTATAACACACTGGAGGTAGTCAGCTTGGGGTAGGGGACCACGTGTTTACACTGGGACCCCCGTTAGCATAACAGGTAAGATAAACACTTAAATACACTTACTACACCCCAGGTATACTACTCTACACATAGAACGATAGGTATGCCAGACATATACAAAAATGAGTAATGGAGTACTTAACCAACTAAGTCACAGAAATAAAGAATTAAGAGGAAGGAGGAGAGCACGTCCGAACAGCACAGTCAGCCAGCAGAGAAGGCCGCCTCAGTCTCGAGCCCTGCAGCATGCGTGTGGTGCCGGGAAGAGCCCAATTGATCATACAGCTATACACATTAAAACATCTTCCCCTTATGCCTCATATTGCTACTTTCCTCATTCTACGGGTAGTTAAACTTATAACAATGTTACTTAATCCACAACAAGTTTAAGAGTCTAAATGCTTTGTGAGCAACACGAATAGTCGTACTTCTGGCAGGGATGATTACAAACAGCTTCAGTTCTCTATGCGTCCCCTGCCATATTGTCGTTTAATAAGCTCAATTTTGACCTCTGGTTTCCATCTACAGAACCCAGAGTCGTAACAGACTTCATCCAATGGGACTATTTGCTTGTGTTTAGTTCTATTATTTTGGTATTTGCTTTATGAGCATTACACACAGAAATCACAATAGTGTGATGCATCAAATGAACAAATCCACAAGGGCCATGACGAGGAGTTCAAACCTACGTCCTCTCGGATGTAGGTTCAAACCCTCGTCACGGCCCTTGTGGATTTGTTCATTTATGTGCATGTTTTTATATCCAGTTTTGCTGTGTTGGATTGGCTTCTCTTCAGTTCAAGCTGCAAGCATTCAGGAACCTCTTCCCTAGGTGTTTGACACAACGAATGTAGCTCTCATCCTGTAACTATACTTAGGGAATTACAGTGAATATTGAACTGAATTAATTCCATCTTTAGCTAACTGCTAACAAACTCACCCTTAACATTGATAAAACCTATATTTGTTTGGTAATAAAGCCACTGATCAAATTAACATAAGAATTAACAATACCAAAATTAGTAACAAAGTAGATGGTAAATTCCTTGGAGTTCTCATTGATAACAAGCTGAATTTCCAGGGACACATTCAAAATATAACTAAAAAATTTATAAAACATTTGGCATTCTTTCTAAAATAAGATACTATATACTTCACCCTGTTCTGTAAATCTTTTATTACTATCATCTATCCTTACCTCACATAGTATCTGTGCCTGGGGTTCTACTACCCAAAATCATCTACGACCTCTAATTACTCAACCCAAATCAGCTATTAGAACAATAACAAACCTTGTTCCCAAGCAGCACTTAGCCCCCTTACTTAATATCTACCATATTCAAAGATTTAAGTCACTGACATACATGTATATATATATATAAAACTGAACTGCAATGCTAATCCTGACCTTAAACGTTTCCTGGAGCATTGTAAGAGAACCCATGGGCACCACACTAGAAACAAATATCTATTTGAGATTCCAAGAGTGTGACTTAACCAAACTAAAAATGCTTTGCAAATCAAGGGTCCCAGAATGTGGAATGACCTTCCCCAATCACATCAAAGACTGTCCCTCTCTCAACCAGTTTAAGAGAGAAACTAAGTACCAGTACTACCTAATAAACTCCATGTAGCCAACCTTACTTCCTAAACATCAACCTATGTTTTGTCATTATCAAACATTAATGATTAATGACTAGCTTGTATAACTGCTGATATCTGCTATGTAAAATCTTAAGAAAATTGTAGTCATTCTGTATATTTAGTTAAAATTACTATTTGCTGTTCTGTTGCAATTTCTGCTGTTTCACTCATCATGTAATTACAGTACAGTATTATAATTCTTTTTATTTATTTTCTCTGCTTCAGTTTAAATTAACATTTGCTTTTGATCTCAATTACTTTTAAGTCTTAGTTTTTAAGTTGATTTCCTTCACACCATGCCTGAAACGCTGTGCATATTAGTGGCTTTATGCATTGTGAGAGAATGGATTTTGCCAGCTGTCTTAATATGTGCAAAGTGAGTGCACGGTGACAGTTGAATTCTCAAGTGCACAGTGTGTGCGCACAAGGTCAAGTTTTGTTAATGCAAGACTTAAGTATACAGTACTTTGTTGGGTATCTATGGAGAGCTCAGCTCATCAGGAGGCTAAGGTAGTGCAAGGGGGCCATTGTGTGCCTAATTGTTTGTTATTTACAGCGAGAAGTATAGACATTTATTTATTTATTTATTTATTTGTTTATTTATTTATTTATATATACAAGATACATTAGGTTTATGAGAGTACATAACATTGATTTTTTATATTCTTGTAAAGCCACTAATACACATAGCGTTTCGAGCAGATCCTTCATCTAACCGATAAATATAAGTGCGTAATTTCTAGCAGTTTAGTTAGTTCATTGCTTATGCACTCCTACACCCATCTTGTAGGCAGAAGTGGAAAGGGTTACAGAGGCACATAATGGGCTCAGGGACTGAACCCCACAATTCATTTAGCTAAGCAAGTTACAATCTTGATGAGCTAGTTACAAAATTCAATACACATCACCACATCAATAGGTTCGAGATCAACCACAAGAATTTCTAGCAAAATTGAAAAATGTTAATAGGCACATTGTAAGAAAATTTTAAAAGTTTAGTAGGTACATTATAGTAAAATTTGTGGATTATCAACAGGTACAATTTGAGGATTATTTATAGGTACTGTATATAGTAGTAAAATATGCGTTCAATATAACATCCATGATATAAGATGATAGCAGTGATTACAATGGTGAGGTTGTGTGGCTTAGGCACATATGAGATAAAGACGATAGACGAGATAAAACACCTAAATTATTGGGATCGTCTCAAAGCTCTCCAAATGTACTCTCTAGAAAGGAGATGAGAGAGATACCAAATAATATACACGTGGAAAATACTGGAGGGCCAGGTCCCAAATCTACACAGTAAAATAACAACGTACTGGAGTGAACGATATGGAAGAAAATGCAAGATTGAACCAGTGAAGAGCAGAGGTGCCATAGGCACAATCAGAGAGCACTGTATAAACATGAGAGGTCCGCGGTTGTTCAACGTCCTCCCAGCGACTATAAGAAATATTGCCGGAACAACCGTGGACATCTTCAAGAGAAAACTGGACTGTTTCCTAAGAGAAGTCCTGGATCAGCCGGGCTGTGGTGGGTATGTGGCTCTGCGGGCCGCTCCAAGCAACAGCCTGGTGGATCAAACTCTCACAAGTCGAGCCTGGCCTCGGGCCGGGCTTGGGGAGTAGAAGAACTCCCAGAACCCTATCAACCAGGTATCATATGTTGGAGGAGAGGGTAGCACAAAAGTTCAGTGAGTTTTAGAGCTTAAAGCACTAGGGAGGAAACTATAAGGATAAAATTAGGTATTTTTTGGTTTTAGTTTTGAATAAAGCATAGGTTGGACAGCTTTTCAATTCATTAGGAGTAAGTTCCATAGACTAGGTACCTTTATTTGCATAGTGTGTTTACACAGATTTAGTTTGACTCTGGGAATATCAGAGATATTTATTTCTGGTGTGGTGATCATGGGTTTTATTACACCAGTCAAGGAAAAGCTTCAGATCAAGATTAGCATTTAGGAACAAGGTTTTATACATGTAAATGGCACAAGAGATTGTATGGAGTGAGTGTATGTTTAGCATGTTTAGGGATTTAAACAGAGGGGCTGTGTGTTGTCTGAAAGCAGAGTTTGTTATTGTTCTGATAGCAGATTTTTGCTGGATGATGATGGGCTTGAGGTAGTTTGCAGTGATTGAGCCCCACGCACAGATACCATAAGTAAGATAGGGATAGATTAGTGTGTAGTATAATGAAAAGAGAGCAGAGTTTGGAACATAATATCTGATTTTAAATAGTATACCAACCGTTTTTGAGACTTTCTTGGTTATGTGTTTTATGTGGGTGCTGAAGTTGTCTCTTGTGTATGTATAAGCCAAGGAACTTTCCATCATTAGTATTGCTGATGTTAACATTGTCTATCCAAAGCTGAATTACATTTGTTGATTTACTTCCAAATAAAATGTAGTAGGTCTTTGCTATGTTTAGTGTGCAATTGTAGGTTGACATCCATGAGTGGACTTTTTTTAATTTGTTATTTACAAGATTATTTAGTGTGTGTGGGTTGGGGTCTAAGTAGATGAAGGTAGTATCATCGGCAAATAATATAGGTGTAAGAATGTTAGAGACATTAGGCAGATCAATGATGTATATAAGAAATAGGAGAGGTCCTAGGATGCTACCCTGTGGCACCCCTACAGTTAATGGTAGAGTGGGGGACGTTATATCATTGACGGCTACATATTGATGTCTGTCACTAAGATAGGATCGAATATAGTTCAGGGCAAGGCCTCGGATTCCATAATTGTGAAGTTCAAGTAAGAGGTAGTTATGGTTAACAGTATCAAAGGCCATGACTCCGGTCAATGAAGAGTCCAATTGGGAAATCATTTTTGTCAAGGACTGTGTAGATTATATCAAGTAGACTAATAATTGCATAGTTGGTACTCTTTTTGTGAGCAGAAGCCAAACTAACAGAGGGCTTAGTATGTTGAATTTTATGAGGTAGGATTAGAGCAGTTTGTAAATAATTTTTTCAAATATTTTTGATAATATAGGTAGATTTGATAATGATCTGTAATTGTTTATGTCTGCCGGACTGCCTCCTTTATGAACTGCCTCTTGCTTTTTTTAGGGATATCAGGAAGGTATTTTTTTAAGGATATCAGGGAAGGGAAGGAGTTTTATCTGGTTGTTACGTGATATCAACTTGTTGACTCCAGGGAGCCAGTGTCGAGAAATGGAGTGAGGAGGAATTTTCTCAAGCTTGCTGTCAGAAAGGTAGAGGGAAGTCAGCCATCACGATAAACACTAGGCCTCGGCCATAATGGAGTTGTGACGTTACAGCCTCTCTCCACTTGGAGGGAACAGTCCTGATTGGTTTAGGCCTCAGTGCCTAGTGCCTCATTGGTCAATTTTATATATTGGCACAGAAGGTAAGGAGAGCATTGTAGTGCCAAGCAGGCCCTGGCCTCGGCATTGTCGACATCTTTCGTTACACACAGATGTGAGGATCTATGCTACTGGCCAATAGCCTAGATTCCCACCTTATGACATTATTACATTATCTCATCACCTGCCTAATTTCACTTAGTGTGATTTGCTGCAGAATCCGGTTAAGTTACTTGAGAAAGTAGAGAGAGATTGTGTCACCACGTGATCACAGCAAGAAGCAGCGAGACTTGCCAGTGTTATATCAGTGATCATCGTGAACATCTACATATTGAGATTAATGAGACCGGGTTATCAGTGAAGTACATCGATTCCCCATTGCTACTGTTAATTTCTCGAAGTGAGATAACTTTATTTTTGGAGCGATTTGTGGCTTTGGTGAATTTCTCGCCAAGCCATGCCACCCTACCACGTGAGCCCACCATGTGTGTGAGCTAACCCTACCACCCTGTGTGTAGCTGCCGTCACCGCCACCCCAGCTTGCTCGTCGCGCCACGCGGGGCCACGGAACACCTGTTGATCCAGTTGCACCTGCCACCCTGTGTCAACTGTGTTACTCGCATGTCATCAAGTGCAGTAATTGCTGGAGTATTATATCTGAGCATCTACAGTCCAACATTGTGTGTATGCAAGGTGTGAGTGACAGGCTGGCCCTAAAGTGAGCACAAACATTTTCTTGTTCTTAAAGTGTTTTCTCTTGTGTTGATCTTGGATCAGCCATCCGAGCCGCATTTATTGTTATCACCCGGTACAGGTGAGAGGTAGATTGGTCGAAGAAGCAACGGGACAAGTGTCAGTACAGCAGTCTGCGTGATACTGTATCCGTTCACTGTCATTGGTGCAAGTGTTATACACACTCCACACATTTAATATATCTTATATTTTTGTGCATTTGAGTTGTACGGTGTTGGTATTGATATTATATTATTACAGTATATCATTATTTCATTAATGAGTATTTCAATATCTGTGTGATACAATGCATTTTATATTCTTTCCTATACCAGTGGATGAATAAGTCATTGAGTGTTGTGTGTAGTTGACACCTGTGAATTATTTTTGTAATTATTGATTATTGTGTTGTGTGTACATTATAGTGTTGTGTGTACATTATAGTGCTGTGTGTACATTATAGTGTTGTGTGTACATTATAGTGTGTGTGTACATTATAGTGTTATGTGTACATTATAGTGTTGTGTGTACATTATAGTGTTGTGTGTACATTATAGTGCTGTGTGTACATTATAGTGTTGTGTGTACATTATAGTGTTGTGTGTACATTATAGTGTTGTGTGTACATTATTGTGTTGTGTGTACATTATAGTGTTGTGTGTACATTATAGTGTTGTGTGTACATTATAGTGCTGTGTGTACATTATAGTGTTGTGTGTACATTATAGTGCTGTGTGTACATTATAGTGTTGTGTGTACATTATGTGTTGTGTGTACATTATAGTGTTGTGTGTACATTATAGTGTTGTGTGTACATTATAGTGTTGTGTGTACATTATTGTGTTGTGTGTACATTATAGTGTTGTGTGTACATTATAGTGTTGTGTGTACATTATAGTGTTGTGTGTACATTATAGTGTTGTTGTGTACATTATAGTGCTGTGTGTACATTATAGTGCTGTACTGTACTTGTGTGTACCATCAAGTGTTGTATGTGATTATTTATTATTACAGTCCAGGTGACAAATGACATAATTTTTTTAATAAATTGATTTGTTGCAATCCAAGTGACAAGTGTTAACATAAATTACATTATTATTATTAGTAATGGTAATGTCTTCTCAGATATAATAACATAGGATAAAAACTCACAATTGTTTATTTGTCAAATTTATGTAAGGAATTTACACCAAGTCTTTCGCAGTCTCCTGAGTGCTTATCAAGGTCTGAGTGTGTGGTTAGGACGAGACTTGCTCCTCAACGTCTAATGTGGCTCCTATCCTGGGCCCCAGTCCTCTTATCCTTCTTGATGGTCAAGAAGGTCCAGTCCTCTTATCCTTCTTGATGGTCAAGAAGGATAAGAGGACTGGACCTTCTTGACAGTCAAGAAGGTTAAGAGAAGTGACAGTCAGGAGGACTGGACCTTCTGACAGTCAAGAAGGATAAGAGGACTGGACTTCTTGACAGTCAAGAAGGATAAGAGGACTGGACCTTCTTGACAGTCAAGAAGGATAAGAGGACTGGACCTTCTTGACAGTCAAGAAGGATAAGAGGACTGGACCTTCTTGACAGTCAAGAAGGATAAGAAGACTGGACCTTCTTGACAGTCAAGAAGGATAAGAGGACTGGACCTTCTGACAGTCAAGAAGGTAAGAGACCTTCTTGACAGTCAAGAAGGTTAAGAGGACTGGACCTTCTTGACAGTCAAGAAGGATAAGAGGACTGGACCTTCTTGACAGTCAAGAAGGATAAGAAGACTGGACCTTCTTGACCATCAAGAAGGATTCTTGAGGTTATCTTGAGATGATTTCGGGGCTTAGTGTCCCCGCGGCCGGTCCTCGACCAGGCCTCCACCCACAGAAGCAGCCAGTGACAGCTGACTAACACCCAGGTACCTATTTTACTGCTAGGTAACAATATTTATAAAGAAATGCAAAGTGCCAGTAGCACAGGCACTCAGTATAGTGTGGAGGAAGAGCTTGGACACAGGGGAGATACCAGATGCACTTAAAGCAGCAGACATTGCCCCTCTACACAAGGGTGGTAGCAAAGCATTGGCAAAGAATTATAGACCAGTTGCACTAACGTCCCACATAATAAAAGTATTTGAAAGAGTGATCAGGAGTCAGGTCACTAGATTCATGGAAACCAATGACCTCCACAATCCAGGCCAACATGGATTTAGAGCAGGAAGATCATGCCTCTCACAGCTACTTGACCACTATGACAAAATCACTGAGGCATTAGAGGAAAAACATAATGCAGATGTCGTATACAGATTTTGCAAAGGCATTCGACAAATGTGACCATGGAGTGATTGCACACAAAATGAGGTCAATGGGTATAACTGGTAAAGTAGGACGCTGGATACTCAATTTCCTGTCGAACAGAACACAAAGAGTAACAGTCAATCAAGTAAAATCGAGTCCGAGCGCAGTTAAAAGCTCTGTACCTCAAGGTACAGTCCTTGCACCACTGCTGTTCCTTATTCTCATATCAGATATAGACAAAAACACAAGTCACAGCTTCGTGTCATCCTTTGCAGATGATACAAAAATCAGCATGAAAATTACCTCTGCTGAAGACATTGATAAACTACAAACAGATATTAACAAAGTTTTCGATTGGGCAGCAGAAAATAACATGATGTTTAACGGTGATAAATTCCAGGTACTCAGATACGGCAAAAATGAGGATCTTAAACATAATACAGGGTACAAAACACAATCGAATCTGCCCATAGTAGGAAAAAGCATGTCAAGGATTTGGGAATAATGATGTCCGACGACCTAACGTTTAGGGAGCATAACCAAGCAAGTATTGCGTCAGCCAGAAAAATGATAGGATGGATTACGAGAACCTTCAAGTCCAGAGATCCCATCACAATGGTTGTACTCTTCAAATCACTTGTGTTGTCCCGTCTTGAGTACTGCTCAGTACTCACTTCCCCCTTCAGAGCAGGAGAGATTGCTGAAATTGAGGGAATACAGAGAACATATACGGCACGCATAGACGAGATAAAGCACCTAAATTATTGGGATCGTCAAAGCTCTCCAAATGTACTCACTAGAAAGGAGACGAGAGAGATACCAAATAATATACACATGGAAAATACTGGAGGGACAGGTCCCAAATCTGCACAGTAAAATAACAACGTACTGGAGTGAACGACATGGAAGAAAATGCAGAATAGAACCAGTGAAGAGCAGAGGTGCCATGGGCACAATCAGAGAACACTGTATGAACATCAGAGGTCCACGGTTGTTCAACGTCCTACCAGCGAGCATCAGAAATATTACAGGAACAACCGTGGACATCTTCAAGAGGAAACTAGATTTTTCCTTCAAGGAGTGCCGGACCAACCGGGCTGTGGTGGGTATGTGGGCCTGCGGGCCGCTCCAAGCAACAGCCTGGTGGACCAAACTCTCACAAGTCAAGTCTGGCCTCGGGCCGGGCTTGGGGAGTAGAAGAACTCCAGAACCCCATCAACCAGGTATCAACCAGGTAAACCAGGGGCATAGGGTGAGAAACTCTGCCCATTGTTTCTTGCCGGACGCCCGAGATCGAACCCGGGACGACAGGATCACACATCCAGTGTGCTGTCCGCTCGGCCGACCGGCTCCTGGATAAGAGGACTGGGGCCCAGGATAGCAGCCACATTAGACATTGAGGAGCAAGTTCGTCCTAACCACACACTCAGACCTTGACAAGCACTCAGGAGACTGTGAAAAAATTCCTTACATAAATTTCACAAATAAACAAGTGTGAGTTTTTAGCCTATGTTATTATGTCTGTGAGAAGACATTACCATTACTAATAATAATAATACTTCACCTGTACTGGCCACAAAAACACTTCATTTGTCAGCAAAACATTCAATATTTCTGTTATACAAGTATATTAGAAATACGAAGCTGAAAATACACCTTAGACACAGAAACTGTTGCCATCGCTGAGAGGCTGGAGAACACCGAGGGCGGGAGATATAGGAGGCGGGAGGCTGGAGAACACCGAGGGCGGAGATATAGGAGAGCGGGAGGCTGGGAAAACCGAGGGCGGGAGATATAGGAGAGCGGGAGGATGGAGAACACCGAGGGCGGGAGATATAGGAGAGCGGGAGGCTGGAGACACCGAGGGCGGGAGATATAGGAGAGCGGGAGGCTGGAGAACACCGAGGGCGGGAGATATAGGAGAGCGGGAGGCTGGAGAACACCGAGGGCGGGAGATATAGGAGAGCGGGAGGCTGCTATAGGCTCAAGCAGCGCGCCGGCGGGAGGCTGGAGCAACACTGAGCGAGCAGGAGTAAAACCAACACAATTCGTCCAGCGGCTACTTAACCTTACCTAGTTCAACCCAGCGCCTGACCCACACCAACCTAACCAAACCCAACTGAGCCAAATTACATCCTAACCTAAGCTAATTCAGCCTATCATAACAAAATATATATATATACTGTATACGGTTTTAACAAGCAGAACACGAGCTCAGTCGAATTGTCTCGTGTCCGAAACGACCATGCTCCACCCCGGGACCACACAAGTAATGTCCCTTTAGCGGTAACTATAATACAACAAATTTACCTGACAGCCACTAACTCCAGTAACATCGACGGGGACAGGAAGCCGGCAGTTATCAAGGGTCCCCCTTCTTTTA
Source organism: Procambarus virginalis (assembly GCA_020271785.1). Classification (NCBI taxonomy): domain Eukaryota; kingdom Metazoa; phylum Arthropoda; class Malacostraca; order Decapoda; family Cambaridae; genus Procambarus; species Procambarus virginalis. Next base: position 50,559,639 of record WNGS01111181.1, read on the forward strand.
TTCCTTAGAATGATTTTTAGCTGAATTTTAAACTGAAGTGTTCAAAATCAAATAAAAAATTCAAAATGTTTATTCAGGTAAACGTACATACATAGAAGAAAAGTTACAAATATCATGTTGGATTTATAGATAGAGCTAGTACATACAATACCTAAAGCCACTAATACGCTCAGCGTGTCAGGCTACCTTGGCAAATAATACCTGAATTTGCCTGAATTAAGCCCCGCTTCCTATATAGCCGTCTGTACCTGGCGCGCTAATTACTTCTCTCCTCAATGTTAACATTTTCATCATATTTCTTATTAAAGTTGTGGAAGGAATTGTCTCCAACAACACTTCCTCCTGTACCTTCCACTCCCCGCCCACCCGTACAGGGAACATGAACTGCCTCACTTCTCCTTCCACTGTATTTCCAACCTCCACTGATCCCCCCCCCCCACCCTCCGGGCCGACCCCTGGTTACAGTGACCACCATTACAGTGACATGGTCTGGTCGGTATAACGTTTAGTTTTAGTTCATTTATTATGCACCCCCATACCATCCCGTGGCGGTAGTGGAAAGGGTTACAGAGGCACATAATGGGCTCAGGGACTGAACCCCACAATTCATTTAGCTAAGCAAGTTACAATCTTGATGAGCTAGTTACAAAATTCAATATAAGTCGTCACATCAACAATGGGTTCGAGATCGACCACAATTAGATTTCTAAATTAAGCAACTGACATATGTGGAGAGCTAGTGTCACAATTTATATGTTTGTTCTGCATACCGCCCCGCTGTCTACCTATCAGTGCAATCTTTTCTTCAAAAAATTCTCAGCCTTTATAACACCCACTGTCCTATGCTAACGAAACAAGTCACAACTAAAAAGCTNTTGTTCTTTTATCGTATATGATGCATATTTGTGGACCTTTACAATTTGTATACAGTAGAATGTTCATAATATTCCATGGAACTGTGATGTGTGTCAGTAATGTGTCCACAATAAATGTTTATTGTCACAATATTACGTGGTAAAAATTCACTAAAATTACAATATGTACAATTTCACATATTATTTACACAGTAACACACTGTATTACACACTCAGTACTTTGGAGGTGCGTAATAATCAACGAAGTAGTCCATGGTACACAGCACGACTTTGCTCTCGTTGCACCAGCTACAGATAGATTTTCGCTTCCTGTTTCATCGTTCTGTGTGCTTGCAAATAATGCACTCGCGTGCACCCTTGGCTTTAGTACTTGTAGGTGGTATGTAGCCAAGCTTGTAAAGCAAAAGGTAGTATTGAAACGATTATAGGAAAAGCTCAAATTGTAAGGTAGTCTTGAAAAGATCGCTTTATAAGGTCCCACACAGGAAGAGATTCAGCTAGCCTCAAAGAGTGTCCGTCAGTCAGGAAGAGATTGAGGTATTCTTGAAAATATCTATGGAAAACACCACCATGGAAGCCACTAACACTGTTCATCTATGCTACTTATATCAGATGCATCATCACTGAACGCAGAAAACGATTTATCTATGTATCATCTATATAAATTGGAAATGGCAAGGGTGGGGCTCAGAGCTACAACTGGATACGCTCGCTGTATCATCCTCATAGGTGCTGTATCACTTGCATCCGACCGTTATGTTAAGTCCTTATTGCGCATAGCTTCACCAATATTATGACCCTTATGTTCTTCAAATAATAAGGTCTGAATTTCACCAACTGAGCGCAATCTTTCAACACCATGTCGGACAGGTGTTTGGGAGCCAGAGGCACATGTGCCACAAATGGTTGCTCACGCAGTACTAACCCAGCCAGCAGCCCTAGTCTTTCATATTCGTTACAGTATAGCAAAAGGTTCGTTCAGTGTTTGTCGGGTAGACTGCTCCATTATGACGATCTTTGTTTCAAATGTGTTCCATTTGTTTTGTATTTGTCACTTACGTCTCAATAATGGAGCAGCCTACCCAACAAACACTGAACGAACCTTTATGGCATGTGTCAATTTTTCAAATTGTTTCAAAAGTTCTTTTATTTTTCTTTATTTTTTTTGTTTAAGAAACATGGCGCAGCCTACCTGCTGACCACCAAACGAACCTTTTGCTATAAGACAAATGAAAAATAAATATTGAACACATTTGAAGAAAAGAAAACGTCATAATGGTTTGTTCAGTGTATGTAAAGTAGGCTGCTCCATTATTGAGACGTAAATGACAAATACAAAACAAATGGAACACATTTGAAACAAAGAAAGATTGTTATAATGGAGCAGCCTATCTGCCAAACACCGAACGAACCTTTTTGACATTTGATGTATATCAGAAATTTCATTGCTTTTTTTTCTACAAAAACGTCAATACTTTGCAACATCTTAGCAGTCACCCCTTTATATCCCAGCATCATTAGCATCTTTAAACAAGAACAACATAATTTATGTGCATCGTCGGAGGCGTCTAAGAATGTGCAAGAAGCAGCGCGACCCCACCATGTGGTGTTGACGTTACTCAAACGAGCGTTCGCCATACAGGACGATTTGACTCCGATCGGGCCATTCATTACCCAAAATGTTCGCCTTTTGGGGCAATCGTTATGTGAGGTACCACTGTAATATCACAATGTTGTTTCCACCAGTAGAAATGGCAGGATGTGCAAAATAGCCCTATTGAAAAGCAGAGGTGCAATAGGTATGCTGAGAGAGAACTGTATCAACATCATACCTGGAAAGAGTTCCAAGAGTTCTTCTACTTCCCAAATATGGCCAGGGCCAGGCTCAGTGTGTGATAACTTGGTCACACAGGCTGTTGCTTGGAGTGGCCTGCAGGCCCACAGCCACTACAACCCAGTTGGTTTGGCATTTCTTGCAGGAACTTATCTAAATGCTTCTTGAAGATATCTACCTTTGTTCTGGCAATATTTCTAATGCTTGCTGGCAGGGTATTGAACAGCTGTGGACCTCTGATGTTCAAACAGTGCTTTCTGATTGTACTTATGGCACCTCTACTCTTCACTAGTTCTATTATTCTGCATTCCCTTCTGTATCTTTTGCTCCGGTATGTTGTTATTCTACTGTGCAAATTTGAGACCTGGCCATTCCAATATAAAAGGCCCAAGACTTCCAGACACTCCCCCGCTACATATAAGGGCATAACTGGCTGGCCTCTCACAGTGTTCGAGAGAGAGAGAACTCGATAAACACCTCCAAAAGATACCTGATCACCCAGGCTGTGATTATTCATACATCTTGCTGCACACTGTGCCCAACAGCCCGGATAACAAGACCACCAACCAAGAGGCTTGGTAAGAGACCAGGCTGTAGGGACGTTGCTCCTTGGAATCACTACAAGGTAGCCACAGGGATAAGTAGGTAAGGTATTACTATTCTTCTGCATTTAGTAGTACTGTACAGTACTGTGAATACTATTACAAAATGTTTAATGTTTTAAATGTATAGCATTTCTTACACATCGAATCCAGATGACCAGAGGTTTCTCCAGATACAAGTATACAGGCAGAGATTAAATCAAATCCGGATAACTTTCTACCAACTTGTTTATATCCGAACTGAAATCCGGACAACCGGAGATTTTTCCAGATATGAAGCTGGGCATTGGGCCGTACCGTATGAATCCCGTATGGCTGTGGCTCGAGGCACGTGATATAGGTAGTGTTCGGGTGGGTGGTTTCAGGGTAAGGGGTATCAAGAGAGAGAGAGGAGAGTTGGCAGGGACTGCCTGGGAAATATGGGGCATGTAGAGTGGCATGTGGAGGGGCCTGTAATCTGTATTGTATACAACAACCCTTCAACCAGTGAGGCCTCACAAGCAAGCCAAGGACCTTCAACCAGTGAGGCCTCACAAGCAAGCCAAGGACCTTCAACCAGTGAGGCCTCACAAGCAAGCCAAGGACCTTCAACCAGTGAGGCCTCACAAGCAAGCCAAGGACCTTCAACCAGTGAGGCCTCACAAGCAAGCCAAGGACCTTCAACCAGTGAGGCCTCACAAGCAAGCCAAGGACCTTCAACCAGTGAGGCCTCACAAGCAAGCCAAGGACCTTCAACCAGTGAGGCCTCACAAGCAAGCCAAGGACCTTCAACCAGTGAGGCCTCACAAGCAAGCCAAGGACCTTCAACCAGTGAGGCCTCACAAGCAAGCCAAGGACCTTCAACCAGTGAGGCCTCACAAGCAAGCCAAGGACCTTCAACCAGTGAGGCCTCACAAGCAAGCCAAGGACCTTCAACCAGTGAGGCCTCACAAGCAAGCCAAGGACCTTCAACCAGTGAGGCCTCACAAGCAAGCCAAGGACCTTCAACCAGTGAGGCCTCACAAGCAAGCCAAGGACCTTCAACCAGTGAGGCCTCACAAGCAAGCCAAGGACCTTCAACCAGTGAGGCCTCACAAGCAAGCCAAGGACCTTCAACCAGTGAGGCCTCACAAGCAAGCCAAGGACCTTCAACCAGTGAGGCCTCACAAGCAAGCCAAGGACCTTCAACCAGTGAGGCCTCACAAGCAAGCCAAGGACCTTCAACCAGTGAGGCCTCACAAGCAAGCCAAGGACCTTCAACCAGTGAGGCCTCACAAGCAAGCCAAGGACCTTCAACCAGTGAGGCCTCACAAGCAAGCCAAGGACCTTCAACCAGTGAGGCCTCACAAGCAAGCCAAGGACCTTCAACCAGTGAGGCCTCACAAGCAAGCCAAGGACCTTCAACCAGTGAGGCTTCAGCAGCTGGCAGTCAAACTGACCTTGTTAAGCTCATGTACTGCACAGTAATTTTAAGTGTAAATTTTAGTGTTGTGTTAGGTTAGGTTAGGTAACGTAAATGTTCAAGAATTCTTATCTTAAAGATGTGTAGCATCAATCAAGAAGAACTACAACAAAGTAAGCTGAAGTTTCTGTTTGAAATTAATTACAGTACTGCACTTGAATATTTTATAATTATAGTCTGTATGTGGCAATTCAAATTATGTTTTTGTGGAACAATTTTTTTTAATATGTTCACTTTTGGACTTCTCCGGTAAAAAGTCAGCTAATCCAGGTGTCAGGCTTAACCCGGATGGGGGTCCTTCCCATATAGTCCGGATAAGCGAGCTCATACAGTACTTGCAGCATCCAACTCCAAAGAATAATGGACTAAAGAGAATGCCCCTCCAGATTCAGACAATGAACCACTGGGGAAACAGTCTGAATTGAGCCAGAACACGGAGCCTGGGGGAATATGAATCTTCCTCAGGACATAACACATGTCCACAAACTCCCACAATGTTCTTTGCGGTCGACGAAAAGGTGGTGACCAATGACCCTGACGCTCACCAGCCTGGTAAGCACAGTCACCCAGGGCTGCTCCAACACAAGCAGGCAGTAGTCAGGAGCCGAAGCAAAATTGCCAGAGAAAGGGAAAGTGACGAGGACCAAGAATCCAACACAAGGCCCAACTAACTCCAAACCTGGGACAGAACCAACTGGAACTTCCAAAAGTTCACCAGGAACTCAAATCTGGCAAACCAGAAAAGAACCAGATCCCTGGCTAGCAGACATGCAGACTGACTGGGGGTCCCACCCTAGCCAGTCATCATGGTAAGCCAAAACATGAACCTCCAACAAACAAAGACAAGTCACCATAACCAGAGCCAACCTGATGAAACCCTAAGGAGCCAGATTCAAGCTGAAAGGAAGAGCTCGAGAGCGGTAAGTCTGATGTCCCACTATGGAACCTAACTAATACCCGAACCTGGGATGAATAGGGACATGCCAGTACACATCCCGGAGGTCTAGAAATATAATTCAGGAGCCTGCATCTAAGGCGAGGCAAGACGAACCTGGGCCAAAGTGGTCATCTGGAACGAGGAGAGGGGGATGAAGTAGTTCAAGCCTGAGATATTAAGGATGAACCAAAGCTCTGCCAAGACCCATTTTAGAACCAGGAAGAGACAAGACACCCACTGCCGAGATGTGATCGTTTCGACCACAACGGAAGCAACCCACTCTGAAATGACCCAACACGGGCAAAGGGAAGAGACCTTTGCCTGCCTAGCTCCAAGAATATGGAAGGGACCAACTAACTCCACCGCAGGCCACACAAGATGACCCAAAAAGCTCACAAACCCTGGGACCAGTTGACAAATGGGGCAAGCCATCCCTCCACTGCCCTACCAAAGGGTAAAATGGCTGGCACAAACCACAAGCAGCAGCAGCCCACCTGCTTCCTGGTGGGCAGTAGTAACCTAGTAACAGTGATCATGCATCCCTTGCTCTGTGCCTCTCTAATGGGGAAGGGGGGAGTCAGGTTTTGGCCTCTGTCCCCTGGTAGGCTTTTAATGACTTGCAAGGGCTGATGTGATGATGTCATTTAATACTAAGGAGCTATCTCCATGCAGCTAGCAACAGGGAGCCTCTGTTCGATCCTCCAAAAAATGGATAATTCATCTGAACAGGTACAGAGAAAAATGACAGTTAATCCCAAGAATTATAAACCTCCCATATAAAGCAACCCGTTCTCGCACTTGCTTACAGTCAATATTGGCTTATTTAATAAGTGCATATGTGACATACTAATTGATTGTGAATATTTTAGTTTACCTTGAAAAGCTTCATAGAAAACACTGACCTCACCTAACCTTCTTAGTATGTTAAGATAAGCATTTTATTGTTTCTTATTTACAATTATTACTTAACCTATCAATGGTATAGGTTAAGTAATAATTGTAATTAAGAAGCTATAAGATGCTTATCTTAACATACTAAGAAGGTTAGGTGAGGTCGGTGTTTTCTATGAAGCTTTTCAAGGTAAACTAAAATATTTACAATCAATTAGTATGTCACATATGTACTTATTAAATAAGCCAATATTGACTATAAGCAAGTGCGAGAACGAGTTGCAACAAGAGGGATTTTGAAAGTTTAATCTACATTCTCAAGAAAGGTGAATGGATGACATGATTGAAGTACTATACAGATGGACAAAAAGGTATAATAGAGTAGGTATTAATAAGGTGTTAAATATATCACCACAGAATAACCATAATGTCACCATAAGCAATGGATACAAGTTGGATCCATTTAGATGCAAGAGAGACCTATGAAAATAATGGTTTGGGAACAGTGTTGTTGACTAATGTAGCACATCATTGGGTAGCATAATAGATGTGGGATTGCTGGATTGCTTCAGATGAAGGCAAGACATGTATATATGAGTTTGGTTGGAGATGAAATAGGAAAGAAAGACCCACTGGGTCATTGAGGCCCATGTTCCTCACATGGGCTAATGGGCCTTCTGCAGTTTCCTTAATTTTTATATTTTTTATATACTTACGTTGAGAATATTGGTGACCATTTGCCAGCACTTTACATAATTCTTGTAATTAACTTCTTTAATGTCCTCATCTTCCACTTCACTCCAGTAGTCCAGTGATGAGATACCGCACACTTTTCTCTTATTGCCTTTACTTCTCTTAAAGGAAAACACACCCTGCAAAGAACAAAAATCTAACACTATACCAAATGCCAAGCCAAACTTACTCAACCTAGAAATCACATATAATCTTCACTGAGTCAAATTGTATAAACATAAATATCATTAAAATATACTCATACTATATTTTCTAGGGGAGCCCTTGGTGGCTCCCTCAAGCTATATCTCACTGACATTGCTCCATTCCAATGGGTCACATCAGTCACAGTTGTGTTTGTTCTACCAGGAGCCAGTCAGAACCTGGCACCCTCACAGAGGTGCTGGGAGTGAAAGGCAATCTGCCCACCAATTAAGTACCAAACAAAACATTGAAACTGCCAGACAACTCTGCAAACAATTCTAATGAAACAATTGGCTCACTCATACCAGGCTGAAACCCTATACAGTTTGTACTAATAGCCATGACCAGGCAGCCATAACCAGCCTTACTGACTCAGTTCTGTTGCTCATGTGGAGGTGTCAACTGCCTGTAGTACTATGGGTCTGTCAGTTGCAGTGAGCCCTACTGCTTTCTGTCGAGTGCCGGCCATCATTTTGGACTTTGTTATAAAAAATGTGTGGGCTTGCTATGGGGGAACTGGTACTATTAAGGGGTAAGGGTAAGTAGAATACAGAGGTATCAAAATATGGGAGAACTAAAAGGCCCGGCCCCCAAAGTAAAATATCCACAATAATAAATGCTTGCTACTAAACCCGGTTAGTCTAGGAATAGATTATTGTACTCCCACACAGGAGAAAGGGATACTCTGTTCAAACTTACTTATTTATTAACCCCTTAACACCCCCCATACACAATCACACCAATAACAATTTAATACTAACTTTACCACACAATCTTACGTTAAAAGCCTTGGTCCACTTAAGCAGGATACAAGGTTTACACTGGAAACAAGCTAGGGTAAAGCTCTACTATAACACACTGGAGGTAGTCAGCTTGGGTAGGGGACCACGTGTTTACACTGGGACCCCCGTTAGCATAACAGGTAAGAAAACACTTAAATACACTTACTACACCCCAGGTATACTACTCTACACATAGAACGATAGGTATGCCAGACATATACAAAAATGAGTAATGGAGTACTTAACCAACTAAGTCACAGAAATAAAGAATTAAGAGGAAGGAGGAGAGCACGTCCGAACAGCACAGTCAGCCAGCAGAGAAGGCCGCCTCAGTCTCGAGCCCTGCAGCATGCGTGTGGTGCCGGGAAGAGCCCAATTGATCATACAGCTATACACATTAAAACATCTTCCCCTTATGCCTCATATTGCTACTTTCCTCATTCTACGGGTAGTTAAACTTATAACAATGTTACTTAATCCACAACAAGTTTAAGAGTCTAAATGCTTTGTGAGCAACACGAATAGTCGTACTTCTGGCAGGGATGATTACAAACAGCTTCAGTTCTCTATGCGTCCCCTGCCATATTGTCGTTTAATAAGCTCAATTTTGACCTCTGGTTTCCATCTACAGAACCCAGAGTCGTAACAGACTTCATCCAATGGGACTATTTGCTTGTGTTTAGTTCTATTATTTTGGTATTTGCTTTATGAGCATTACACACAGAAATCACAATAGTGTGATGCATCAAATGAACAAATCCACAAGGGCCATGACGAGGAGTTCAAACCTACGTCCTCTCGGATGTAGGTTCAAACCCTCGTCACGGCCCTTGTGGATTTGTTCATTTATGTGCATGTTTTTATATCCAGTTTTGCTGTGTTGGATTGGCTTCTTTTCAATTCAAGCTGCAAGCATTCAGGAACCTCTTCCTAGGTGTTTTGACACCACGAACGTAGCTCTCATCCTGTAACTAACACTTAGGGAATTACAGTGAATATTGAACTGAATTAATTCCATCTTTAGCTAACTGCTAACAAACTCACCCTTAACATTGATAAAACCTATATTTGTTTGGTAATAAAGCCACTGATCAAATTAACATAAGAATTAACAATACCAAAATTAGTAACAAAGTAGATGGTAAATTCCTTGGAGTTCTCATTGATAACAAGCTGAATTTCCAGGGACACATTCAAAATATAACTAAAAAATTTATAAAACATTTGGCATTCTTTCTAAATAAGATACTATATACTTCACCCTGTTCTGTAAATCTTTTATTACTATCATCTATCCTTACCTCACATAGTATCTGTGCCTGGGGTTCTACTACCCAAAATCATCTACGACCTCTAATTACTCAACCCAAATCAGCTATTAGAACAATAACAAACCTTGTTCCCAAGCAGCACTTAGCCCCCTTACTTAATATCTACCATATTCAAAGATTTAAGTCACTGACATACATGTATATATATATAAAAACTGAACTGCAATGCTAATCCTGACCTTAAACGTTTCCTGGAGCATTGTAAGAGAACCCATGGGCACCACACTAGAAACATATCTATTTGAGATTCCAAGAGTGTGACTTAACCAAACTAGAAATGCTTTGCAAATCAAGGGTCCCAGAATGTGGAATGACCTTCCCCAATCACATCAAAGACTGTCCCTCTCTCAACCAGTTTAAGAGAGAAACTAAGTACCAGTACTACCTAATAAACTCCATGTAACCAACCTTACTTCTAAACGTCAACCTATGTTTTTGTCATTATCAAACATTAATGATTAATGACTAGCTTGTATACTGCTGATATCTGCTATGTAAAATCTTAAGAAAATTGTAGTCATTCTGTATATTTAGTTAAAATTACTATCTGCTGTTCTGTTGCAATTTCTGCTGTTTCACTCATCATGTAATTACAGTACAGTATTATAATTCTTTTTATTTATTTTCTCTGCTTCAGTTTAAATTACATTTGCTTTTGATCTCAATTAGTTTTAAGTCTTAGTTTTTAAGTTGATTTCCTTCACACCATGCCTGAAACGCTGTGCATATTAGTGGCTTTATGCATTGTGAGAGAATGGATTTTGCCAGCTGTCTTAATATGTGCAAAGTGAGTGCACGGTGACAGTTGAATTCTCAAGTGCACAGTGTGTGCGCACAAGGTCAAGTTTTGTTAATGCAAGACTTAAGTATACAGTACTTTGTTGGGTATCTATGGAGAGCTCAGCTCATCAGGGCTAAGGTAGTGCAAGGGGGCCATTGTGTGCCTAATTGTTTGTTATTTACAGCGAGAAGTATAGACATTTATTTATTATTTATTTATTTGTTTATTTATTTATTTATATACAAGATACATTAGGTTTATGAGAGTACATAACATTGATTTTTTATATTCTTGTAAAGCCACTAATACACATAGCGTTTCGAGCAGATCCTTAATCTACCGATAAATTTAAGTGCGTAATTTCTAGCAGTTTAGTTAGTTCATTGCTTATGCACCCCATACCCATCTTGTGCGGTAGTGGAAAGGGTTACAGAGGCACATAATGGGCTCAGGGACTGAACCCCATAATTCATTTATCTAAGCAAGTTACACTTGATGAGCTAGTTACAAAATTCAATACACATTATCCACATCAATAGGTTCGAGATCGACCACAAGAATTTCTAGCAAAATTGAAAAATGTTAATAGGCACATTGTAAAAAATGTTTAAAGTTTAGTAGGTACATTATAGTAAAATTTGTGGATTATCAACAGGTACAATTTGAGGATTATTTATAGGTACTGTATATAGTAGTAAAATATGCGTTCAATATAACATCCATGATATAAGATGATAGCAGTGATTACAATGGTGAGGTTGTGTGGCTTAGGCACATATGAGATAAAGACGATAGACGAGATAAAACACCTAAATTATTGGGATCGTCTCAAAGCTCTCCAAATGTACTCTCTAGAAAGGAGATGAGAGAGATACCAAATATATACACGTGGAAAATACTGGAGTGCCAGGTCCCAAATCTACACAGTAAAATAACAACGTACTGGAGTGAATGATATGGAAGAAAATGCAAGATTGAACCAGTGAAGAGCAGAGGTGCCATAGGCACAATCAGAGAGCACTGTATAAACATGAGGGTCCGCGGTTGTTCAACGTCCTCCCAGCGACTATAAAAAATATTGCCGGAACACCGTGGACATCTTCAAGNCTGGTCATGTCCCAACAAGCCACGCCAACAACGCAGGCGTGTGACACGTCCCAACACAAGACGAAAAGGAAAAAAGGTGCAAAGGTACGCCAACAGACCAGTACCCGAACCAAGGAGTACGAGCTACGAGCACATGATCACCACATCGAAGAATCCAAAGGAAGCGATAAGGTAGAAAAAGACCGCCTACAGGACCCCAGGGGCACATGTACCAGGGGACACTGGTGGAATCAGAGCCCAAACAAGCCAAGAGACATGGAAAAGAAATATTGCAGTGTCAGAGTAGGAGACAAGCACAACGCATGAGGATGCGATGTGGTAGAGGATGACACCACACACAGCTTCAAGCGCAGATATGATAAGAGCCCAGCAGGCCCAGGAACCTGCACATGAGCGAATGACAGGTGAGAAGCAGGACCAAAAAGCCAGAGCCCATCTCCCACAACAATACTAGGTAAGTACCGTACAGAGAATCTAATAAGTATCCACTCAATTTAACGGCCTATATGGGGCTGTACCCTGGTCGTTATTTCCGGAGCTCCGTTATTTCCGAAGTTAAGTCGGGTCGGGTAATTTTTCAAGTAACATTCGGGTAGGATATATTTTATACTGTATAATTAAAATTAAATAAAGTTCATTGTGTAATTGCGTTCCAATTTAGTGCCACGCCGACGATTAAGTCAGCTGGTGGCTGCTGCATGGATGATGTGTGAACACGGTCTGATCAAGTCCAGATGGGTGGAAAAAATTGGTTCATTCCTTTGTATTGCAAAATATTTCATGTATCAATCAGTGATTGTTAATATTTTCTCAATAAAATTTTAGAGATGTGTTTTGCTTTACCCTGAACAGTGCAGGTAATGTATTTTTAATGTTATGACACAGGCTGTGGCAGCCAGGCCATAACAATGGCGATCGAGCCTTGTCACTGAGAGCTAGCCAAGACAAATATTTTGAGCTCACCTTTTCTCTGCTAACGATAGAATATACATTTGCAGAGACTAATATGTAGCTTTTGTTGAAAAAAAATTAATATCTTGTAATACTATAATAAAATTGGTAAATTGACTTACTTTTATTGAAGCTGAAGATTACGTCATCCTCTGCAGCACTTGTTTTATATTGTTCAGTACTATATACAGGGTACATACAGTATGAACACTTATTTTCAGGCATTCACTTCACACAACAGCTAGCCTTACTACTAATTCACACGAGTTCTAATTCATTCTCGAGTTCTAATTGAGTTCTAACTCATTCACAATTGAAAATTATTTCTACTGTATATTTACACTGTACAGTATCTTTTTGTCAAGGCTTAAATAATCATTAACACTTACAATACTGTATTCTATCAACACTTTTTACACTAATTTATATGCCTTTCAATCATATTTCATATCGTTAGTGGAGGCTACACGACTTTTGATGGGAATTCAGCATCAGCGGGTGCAGCATGACTTGCAGAGCATTCATTGCTGGCGGATGCTCCATGACTTGTCGATGGGAATTCAGCATCGGCGGGTGCAGCATATCTTGCAGAGCATTCGTTGCCGGCGGAGGCTGCACGACATGTTGATGGGAATTCAGCATCGGCGGGTGAAGCATAGCTTGCAGAGCATTCGTTGCCAGCGGAGGCTGCACGTCATGTTGATGGGAATTCAGCATCGGCGGGTGAAGCATAGCTTGCAGAGCATTCGTTGCCGGTGGAGGCTGCACAACTTGTCGATGGGAATTCAGCATCGGCGGTTGCAGCATAGCTTGCAGACCATTCGTTGCCAGTGGAGGCTGCACGACATGTCGATGGGAATTCAGCATCGGCGGGTGCAGCATAGCTTGCAGACCATTCGTTGCCAGCGGAGGCTGCACGACATGTCGATGGGAATTCAGCATCGGCGGGTGCAGCATGGCTTGTAGGGAACTCGTTGCCAGCGGATGCTGCATGACTTGTTGAATTCCCAGTGGGTGCTTTCACGAACCGTTAAAATCATGAATTTACCTATTTTTGTCTGAATCTGATTTTCTCTGGCTAATATTCTGAGACACTGCTCTCAGCCGCGTGAGTTAACAGTAAACAAAGCGGTCACATGGCCAGGCGCAGTACGTTCTAGGTCCGTGGGAAAAAAAATACCTGTTGCGTACACTATAAAAGGTATTTAATAAGAAAACAAATTATTTTGTTTAATAACAATTGTTTTAAAATATTTTATTAATAATAATTTAGAGTTTTCTTCATAAAACTGAATCATTTTGAAAGAAAGTTAAGAGTTAATATACCACTCTGGATGATCGCCTGGTCGGCATGTGAGGGGCTGCCGATGCCAAAACAAACCCAATACCAACCGTCGGAAATATTGACTACCAGACCGGTATACGAGGCTCCAGATACCGATCTCCCAAACCGGTCGTTAATACCGGCAGATCGGTATAAAAGAGGCCGTTAAATTGAGTGGATACTGTATATGGAAGGTCTAAGCCAGGCACTGCAAGACGTGCAAGGAAAGAGTGACCCAGATAAGACCATGAAAAATGGGGCCATGACCCCCTTTTGCAACCATGAACCCAGCTGAACAAATAAGGCCTCAGGAAGAAGCACAGAAGGGCCAAACAAAGATCCACAACCAATCGCCAACACACATCCACAGCATGAAAACTGCCGCCGCAAAAGTCACCTCAGAACATCCAGACCAGAACACTTACCCCATAACATATACCCCCACCATTGTACCTTGTAACCTGGTGGAGATAGGGCCCCTATCTGGACTCAAGCATGGGCTGGACATGCATAAGAGTGGGACAGGATGGGTACAAATAGGAGCTGCCGCGTATGGCCCATTAGGCCTGCTGCCATCACCTATGTTCCGATGTTCGAATATTCGTATACAAAAATCACTAACCAGTGCCTGGCCGAAGAGGAGCCAGACCGTATAAACTCGCCTGCAGAACGTAGGCACGAACATGTCATGACACAATATAGCTGAGAAGATTCCAGGAGCACTGCCAGTGGAAGAATGCAGAGCCACACATGCAGAAGAGGGTAGAAGCGACGGAGGAGCCCCACACCCATACACAGGGAAAACCCCGCGTCTGCCCCATAGCAGCCATCCAGAACACCGCCAGGAGCTACCGGGCATGGACTGGAGAATGGAGAGGAGCGAGAGGTGAAGCACCCGAGAGAAAAGGGATGCAAAACACCAGCACACGTGCACAGAGGAATTGATAAAATAGATAGGGAAGATTTCCTGAGACCTGGAACTTCAAGAACAAGAGGTCATAGATTTAAACTAGCTAAACACAGATGCCGAAGAAATATAAGAAAATTCACTTTCGCAAACAGAGTGGTAGACGGTTGGAACAAGTTAGGTGAGAAGGTGGTGGAGGCCAAAACCGTCAGTAGTTTCAAAGCGTTATATGACAAAGAGTGCTGGGAAGACGGGACACCACGAGCGTAGCTCTCATCCTGTAACTACACTTAGGTAATTACACCGCCCATATCAAAACAAACAACCACGGCGCATGCGCAGCAGGGATGCCAGACGTGGGTCGCCAGAAGTCGCTCGCTGAAGAAAGAAACCACGAATGTGACTAGCAAAGAGACAAAACAGTGTTGTTAACGACCGAATCCCATGAGAGTACACAGGGCAGCCGCCAACCTTAGTCAAAAAGAGCAAAAAGGAGCGAAAAGAAAGAAAGCACAGCTTCCCAGTTGGGCTACAAAGGAGCCCCTCCTTGTAGCCCAACCGGGCTACAAGGAGCCCAATCTGGCAACCCTGTGCAGCGCAGGACAGTGCAGGCAATGCACGGAGAGAAAGAGACAAACACGAAAGAACAAAACAGGACCGAAAAACAAAAAGCTTGGAGAAGGACCAGCAAGCCCCAGAAAGTACCAGAAGACGACAGATGTTCCAAGAATACGGGAAGAAACAAAACCTTCCCGATCCTTCCAGAAAAAAGAAGCAAACGTGAAGCACGAAGGCACAGAAGGCAAAGTCGCACCTCAGACCAAAAGTCCTGCAGAACCCAGAAGAGGGAAACATGACTGTGAAGGCCTGTCCCAAGATGAAGGGTGGAGAAACGTACCCACCAACATGACGGACCCGACGGATCCAAGGGACGAGGAACCGATCCCGGGGAGGGGCTGACTCCCAAAAATATGTACGGAGAGCGGGGGGGATGACCCCACTCCTCGTAACTGCAAGCCCCGCCCAAAGGGTAGAAAAACACAGGAGGGGTTCCTCAGCAGCCCAGGGAACCCACAAGGCAGGTCCTGGGGCTGAGCCGTTCCCCCAAAGCCCCAGCCTCACAAGAAAAAGCCTGGGCAACCGGACAAATACTAAGGAAGGGAGCCCACTGGCAGACTCATACAACACAGCTGGAGGAACAGGCTCAAATGCCCCCATCACTACCCCAGAAGGGGGAAATCCGAGACCGCCCAACTCTCAAGACCAGCGAAGCCTTGTCCTGACCCCGAACCCACAAACGGTAAGGATCCGGATGCAGGGAGGGAGGAAGGGGGGGGAGGACCATAACAGGGAAAGACAAGGGGAAGCATTAGGAACCAAACCGAAGCGTCCAACACCCCCAAGCCCCATCACACCAACCGAAATGGGGCAGCCCCGGGGCTCTCGGGGAGCAAACGACCCAGCACATTGCACCACTGAAAACTTGCAATGCCCATGCTGCCTGCACCCGCATAGTCAGCATAAAACTGGGTAATCGAGCCACAAACAAACAACAAAACTCGCAGGGCTCCGGGCCGAAAGTGCCACCGACCCCACAGGCAGCAGACTGAGGCAAAAAATGAGTCACCCTGAGACAAGGGGACAGAGCAACCCTTGAACTCGCACAACATGAGGGGAGGACTCCGGGGCCACATACATCAGACACACGCGCCCCCAAGGGGTTCTCCAGGGTCCTGAGCGTGTACCTACATGGACTTACGTCCATGTATCCCAGGCAAGGTACTGTTAACCGGCGCCAACAAATACCAAACATTCTAAGAACTGAACCCTGGGATGTGTACACTCACGGGGACCTAGCAGGGGGAACCATCGGAAGAGGGAAGAGTACCCAGTACAGAGGGGGGAAAGAACCAAGGCAGACCCCCACCAGGCAGACAAACAAAAAGAAAAAAAAACCTGCAAGAGGACAACGTACCCAGGCGGAACAGAGCCGGCCACTATGATTGGTGAAAACAAACTGCGCAGTACCCTGCGCTCCTACCAGTGGAAACTGCCCTCTACCCCAAGGCAAACAAGGGAGACAGAACACCCTAGCACACAAATGGCGGCCGAAAACCAAGCAGTAAACGGCCTAGCAGGGGCAGAACCCAAGGAACTTGTGGAAGGTGGCCCCAAGCCTCAAGGGCAGTACTTACAGGGCACCTAGGGAAGGAAATCCTAGGCGCATGCAGCCCAAGTACTGGAGAATCACTCCCAGGTCACGCACCACCTAGAAGACAGTCACCACACACTAGGTTCAGCGATGAAACAACCACCGGAGCCAGAGCACACGATCTCAGCCTTTAGCATCAGCCTTAGAACTGACGTGTGGATAGCCGATGTGAGGGGTCTGGGGCTGCCCCTTCCCCCTCTCGAGGAGGGGGGAGCTGCGCAGACAGTGGAGCGGCAACGTGTGACGTCATGATCGTTTGTTCGTTTCTTTTAAGGGAGTTTAATCCACTTGTTTGGCTTTTGGTAGCAATACTTTCACCAGAATAGAGGTTTGTTTTGGAATGCTTACCTTCCTGGATGCCTGACCCGGTCGATTGCAGACATAGAATGCTTCCAACCACACGGGAGTTTCTATAGGCCATTGCTCCCCATGCCTCTCTGAGGGGACCAGGTTCTGGCTCGTGGTCCCTGGTAGGCCCACAGAACTCCATACACATGGCTGATGCCAAAGTCTGACATTAGCATATCAGCCTAGTAAGCTCTGGGGAGCTGAAGGGACCCCCCCCTCAGAAAAATTTATACCAAAGCAGAGATGTAGAACTAGGAAACAGGATTGGTTCGACAGAAATTGCGAGAGGGCCAGAGACCAAAAGAGACAAAAATGGAATCAATATAGGAAGAGGCCAAACCCCTAAACATACCAGCAATACAAAGATGCGAGAAACAACTACACGGCAGTAAGGAGAGAGGCAGAAAGAAATTTTGAAAAAGGGATTGCAGACAAATGTAAAACAGAACCAGGTCTATTCATAAATTCATAAACAACAAATGCATGTAAAGGATAATATAAGAGCTTGAAAATGGGAAATAGATTCACAGAATATGAAAAGGCAATGTGTGAAATATTAACCCTTCAATTGCGCATCGCATCATATGATGCTTTGACCGACTTGCAGTAAATTGCGCATCGCATCATATGATGCGTTGGAGTACTACGCAAGATTTAAACGGCCCGCGGATACACGGGGTTCACCACACCTTCATCAGGGCTCTTGTAAACAGACGCCATTTTTAAAAAAATCGTGGGCCAAACTCCCGGGTGTTAGGGGCCTCAGTATCGAGTAAGCTACCAAGCCTGACGCACGCAGCATGAGCTCACAGCACTGCTGTTCAGCTTGTGACCACAGCATCGCCTAAAAATGCCATAATATACTTGTTCATGCTATTATGTAGCGATAATATTATTACAGAAGACCCCTGACTGTGATAAAACTGACCATGGGTCTGATAATAAGAGGATTGTGATGATATTTAGCGCTGTGCTCCATGGAGGGAGGAGTAATGCTGTGGGAGGGAGGGTGGTGGCGTTGTTATCTGACTGTGTGTGGCCACCTTTTATTGACTGCACTCACCATACCAGCTTAGTGGTTCGCTATGGTGAACACAAATGTAGATACTTATATATAACGTGTGTATAGAGGGTATAAACAGCAAGAGTAGGAGGTTGGGAGCCGCCATTTTGGTGAGAGAGGAGCGTCGTCTGCAGGAATTATCGTGTTGTTTACTGGTGACCACGATGGTCTTTGGGCACCATACCAGTTTACTTGTACAAGTATGGTGAATAAAACGGTAGATATTTATATATAATGTGTGTATATAGCGTAATAACACCACAAGCAGTATTGTTGGAGGAGAAATATTAGTGCGTCTGGCCTTGAGGGCGGCAGCCATCAGCTGACTGTGAGGTCCTACGTCTTTGTGCCTTACTCACCATACAAGCTTAGATGTACAGTTATGGTGAACAAAACATGTAAATACTTATATATAACGTCTGTATATAAAAGCAAAAACAGTATGGTGAGTGGAAAATGGTGGCAAGTCAGGTGAGGTGAGGTGAGGAGGGAGTGGCAGCCAGTGGCGGGCTGCCACTGCCACTGCCACTCAGCATACCAACTTAGTGGTTCGTTATGGTGAACACGAATGTAGATACTTATATATAGCGTCTGTATATAGTGAATAAAAGCAAAAACAGTATTGTGGGAGGAGAATGTGGGTGAGTCAGATGACTTGAGGGAGGGCGTGAGTGGCTGGCTGGTACACGGCGGTCACTCCTCGTTACTTTTTGATTCATAATAGCAACTCAGTGGTTCGTTATGGTGAACAAAACATGCAGATACTTATACATAACCTGTGTATATAGTGTAACAACCGACAAAGTATTTGTTCACTGTTTGATGAACATAATTGAATCACCAATAAGCACACCATATTTTTGAGTACAGCGATGATTCACTCATTTCATTATATAAATATATCACACTACACACTATTGAATAATATTACAGCAAAAAACTACGAAAAATCAATCAGAGACATTGAAATAATTAGGCAATTATTTCTTTGTGGCAACTCCGGCCTGACAGCTGGCGATCAACAGACCGCCTGGGACGCATGCTGAGTGAGCGCCTGTTTTGTGCCAGACTTCCCTGCCCTATAGCGGCCAATATTCAACTTACGATTTTTTTATTATTTTTCCCGTGATCAGTGAACACAAATTAACAGGTTAGGAAGAATTTTTTTTTTTTTTTTTTTTTTTTTTTTTTTTTTTTTTTTTTTTTTTTTTTTTTGTATGCGCCTGTGGGTGTCAAATGGTATATAGCTATGCGCCATTTAAGGGTTAAACGAAAAGTTCCAAATGTGTTTGTACAAAATGAAATCATCAGGGAACCAGATACAATAAGAATTCCAGAGAACAACATAGAGCACATAGAGGTGTCTAAAGATGAAGTGGAAAAAATGCTCAAGGAGCTAAGTAAGAACAAAGCAGTTGGTCCAGATGGACTTTCACAATGGGTTCTGAGAGAATGTGCACCTGAGCTCAGCATTCCACTTCAACTGATTTTTCAGGCATCCCTGTGTACAGGAGTTGTAGCTGATGTGTGGAAAAAGACTAACATAGTTCCACTCTACAGAAGTGGCAGCAGAGAAGACCCCCTCAATTATAGACCGGTATCATTGACAAGTGAAATAGTCAAAATATTGGAAAAAATAATTAAAACAAAATGGGAAGAACACCTGGAGAAAAATGATATAAGACAGACAGTATGGTTTTCAATCTGGAAGATACCTGTACTGTGTAACGAATTTACTCAGTTCCTATGATCGAGTCACAGAGATTTTACAGGAGAGAGATGGTTGGGTTGACTGCATCTATCTGGACCTAAAAAAGGCTTTCGACAGAGTTCCACATAAGAGGTTGTTCTGGAAACTGGAACATTTTGGAGGAGGTGACAGGTAAGCTTCTAACGTGGATGAAAAATTTCCTGGTAGAAAAATGAGGGCAGTGATCAGAGGCAATGTATCGGATTGGAGGAATGTCACGAGTGGAGTACCACAGGGTTCAGTTCTTGCACCAGTGATGTTTATTGTCTACATAAACGATCTACCAGATGGAATACAGAATTATATGAACATGTTTGCTGATGATGCTAAGATAATAGGGAAGATAAGAAACCTAGATGATTGCCATGCCCTTCAAGAAGACCTGGACAAAATAAGTATATGGAGCACCACTTGGCAAATGGAGTTTAATGTGAATAAATGCCATGTTATGGAATGTGGAATTGGAGAACATAGATCCCACACAACCTATAAATTATGTGAGAAATCATTAAAGAATTCTGACAAAGAAAGGGATCTAGGGATAGTTCTAGATAGAAAACTGTCACCTGAGGACCACATTAAGAACATTGTGCGAGGAGCCTATGCTACACTTTTTAACTTCAGAATTGCTTTTAAATACATGGATGGAGAAATACTAAAGAAATTGTTCACGACTTTTGTTAGACCAAAGCTGGAATATGCAGCGATTGTGTGGTGCCCATATCTTAACACTTTCGCCCACGGACGACGCAGCATTGCGTCGTCCAATCGGCAACAGGGGTCCCACTAACGACACAGCATTGCGTCGTTAGTGTGGTAAAGTAGCGGCGTTTTCGGGAAGTTCTTGCTGCAGTTTTGGACTTTATATGCATATACTCTTATAGGGAATTTAATTTTGAATACATTGATACCAAAATAAAAGACCTAGGACCAGAATTGAAGTAACAAAGTTGAAAAAGAGTATACCCATTTTATTGCTCTTTATTAGCGCTCACTGGGGTAACGCTCCGTCACTTTCTCTGTTTGCTGTGGGTGGTACGCCGGGTTTTTGGACATTATATGCATATATACCCATGTAGGGAATTCTATTGCGAACATAATGATACCAAAATGAAAGACCTGGGACGAGAATTGAGATGTCCAAAGAGAAGAGAGTGTACACATTTTATTGCTCTTGCGCACTCCCAGGTAACATGCTCCCACTTTCTCGCCGGCTTTTGGGCTTTATATGCATTTAGTCCTGTAGAGAATTCTATTGCGAACACATTGATACCAAATTGAATATCATAGAACGAGAATTGAGATGACAAATTTTAAAAGTGTACACACTTTTCAGTATTATCGTGCTCTTATGTAATGAGAGGCACCTTGGGGTGGCGCAGCGCTCTCTTTCTGGTCTACTTTCATCTCGTCGGCGGGTGGAGCGCTCTGCGGTTTTGACATTACAGGGGTACCTCGGTTTAAGAGTTTAATCCATTCTTGGAGACAGCACGTAATCCGAAAACTCGTAAACCGAAGCTAATTTTCCCGTAAGAAATAACAGGAAATGAATTAACCCGTTCCTGACTACCCAAAAACCTCACTTCAAACTAAATTTTATACCTAATTCATCCAAATCTACACTACAAAAGTATGTTTAAGTTATTACTTACCCTTGCTGATCACACCTGTTGGCGTATGGAAGATGGTGAGAAGGGGGGGAGGAGAAGAGGTGTTACTGTTTGGAAGGGGAGTCCCCTTCCATTATAACATCAGGCAATAAAGATTTTTCTGGAGTGCACTCTCTGGCATGTTTTGCCTGCCTACCACTAGGTCTTGGTTGTGGCTCACTGCTCGATTTTCTCACAACGAAACACTCCATTGAAGATTGTTTTTCCCTTTTATGCAACACTTGTCTGTAGTAAGACATCACATTGTCATTTAAAAGGTTAATACAATGTCCTGCTACAGCTTTATCTGGGTGAGTTTTTTCAACAAAACTTTGCAGTTCTTCCCATACTTCACACATTTTCTTAATGAGGAAGGGACATCCTCTACTGCCTCTACTCACAGCTATTTTCTTAGGATGAACCTTACCACTGGCTTTCTTGCGACCCATGGTGAGATATATAACAACTTTATGCTCAAATGGCCAAAAATCTGACAAAAAACTGTAAATCCTTGTGAAGAATTCAGGCGGGATAATCACTGGGTGCAAGGCTTTGGTAAACTGAGGGGCGATCGCCATGCCACCACGAGCTAGGTCAGCATGTACACGTATCAACACCCTCGTATTCGGAGGCAACGCTCGTATTCCAATGTAAATTTTCCAAGCAAATCCTACCCGTAACCCGAAAAACTCGTAAACAGGAACGCTCATAATCCGAGGTACCACTGTACTGTATATGCATATACAGCACTCGTGTTGCAAATTCTATTGCGAACACAATGATACCAAAATGAAAGACCTAGAACAAGAATTCAGGTGACCAAAGTGAAAAGAGTGTAC
This sequence comes from Procambarus virginalis, assembly GCA_020271785.1. Taxonomy (NCBI): domain Eukaryota; kingdom Metazoa; phylum Arthropoda; class Malacostraca; order Decapoda; family Cambaridae; genus Procambarus; species Procambarus virginalis. Next base: position 50,582,199 of record WNGS01111181.1, read on the forward strand.
ACATTTTATTGCTGTTGCGCGCTCCCGAGGAACTCGCTCTCAATTTCTCTGTTTGCTGCGGGTGGTAAGCCAAGCATTTCCAGTTTATATGCATTTAATCCTGTAAGGAATTCTATTGCGAACACATTGATACTAAATTGAATATCTTGGGACGAGAAATGAGATGACAAAGTTGAAAAAAGAGTATACATTTTTCAGAATTACCGCGCTCTCCCTCGCGCTCCTGCGGTAACGCCCAAACCACCTGAGGTAGTGCAGGGCTTGCGGACTCAAAGCGCGAAAGTGTTAAGAAACAGATCAACAACCTGGAAAAGGTGCAAAGACATGCCTCTAAGTGGCTCCCAGAACTGAAGGACAAGAGCTACGAGGAGAGGTCAGAGGCATTATATATACAAAAACTAGAAGATAGAAGAAAAAGAGGCGATATGATCACTACATACAATATAGTAACAGGAATCGATAAAATTGATAGGGAAGAATTCCCGAGACCCGGAACTTCAAGAGCAAGAGATCATAGACTTAAACTAATGAAACAAAGCTGCTGGAGACATAAGAAAATTCAGTTTTGTAAACAGAGTGGTAGACAGATGGAACAACTTAAGTGAGAAGGTGGAGGCCAAAACCGTCAGTAATTTCAAAGCGTTATATGACAAAGAGTGCTGGGAAGACGAGACACCACGAGTGTATCTCTTATCCTGTAACTACACTTAGGTAATTACCTAGGTAATTACAAAACCCCCGCAGGGTTTTCCAGGACCCTTAGCCCTGGTAACATGCAAAGGTAAGCCCAAGCAGGGTACTACGAACCGGTGCCCAAAACTACCAAGGAAAATTCTAAAGCTAAAATAAAGGGATGTGTCCACTCATGGGGGCCAAGCAGGGGGTACCACCAAAAACACAGATACTGTATATATAAGAGAAGGACCCTAAATATAAAGAGAGAACAACCAACTAAAGGCAGACCCCCCTCCCTCACCACCCGGCAGGAAAAACAAAAACAAAACAAAACCCACGCAAGGGGACAATGTACCCAGGCAGAACAGATCTGACCGCTAAATAGGTGATAACTAGCTGTGCAGTACCCTGCGCCCCTACCAGTGACGAAAACTACCTCCTTCCCAGAGGCAAACAAGGGCAACAAGACCCCAGCTGACTCCAAGGGCGGCCAAGTACCGAGCAGTAAAAGGCACAGCGGAGGTAGATCCCAAGGTGACTTGTGGAAGGTGGCTTCAGGCCCCAATGACAGTACTTACAGGACACGTAGCGAAGGAAACCCTAGACGCATGCAGCCCGAGCACCGTAGAATATTACTCCTGGCTCACACACCACCTGTAGAGACAGACCACACCACAAGGCACAGTAACTGAAAACAAAACTGGAGCCAGAGGCACCGACCAGCCAGTATCACATCAGCCAAGAACTGTCGGTTGGATCGCGGTGCAAGGGTCTTGGGCTCTCCCTTCCCCCTCCTGGGGAGGGGGGGGGGCTGGCGCAGACAGCAGCGCAGCGGCGTGATGACGTCATGCTCGTTTGCTAATTTACGTTGGCGAGTTCTGTCCGGCTTTCGGTAGCAATATTTTTACCATAATAGGGGTTTGTTTTGGGGCGCCTATCTTTCCGGGTGCCAGACCCGGTCGATGGCAGACAGAATGCTCCCAACCACACGGGGGTTTCTATAAGCCATTGCTCCTCGTGCCATTCTGAGGGGGCCAGGTTCTGGCTCGTGGTCCCCCATAGGCAAAAACTTCATGCACTTTGACGGATACCAGAAAGCTAATAGTTACATATCAGCCTGGATAGCTCTGGGAAGCCGACGGGGCTCCCCCCAGAAAGAGGGAATTGGGCAACGTTGAATGGGGATGGGGGAGACACTGAAGGAATAGTGGGCCCTAATGCCTCCATCAGCAACCAGGATGGGGTCACTGCAGGCACCACCAGTGCCTGCAGACACCCAGCCTGAACCATTAGGAAGGGCTTAGAAGTAAAGCGAACAGAAGCTTGATGACAGCAGATGAAGCTGCACCAGATTGGGATGGAGCAAATTTGACAAGTGTATAAAGCCAATCTTCCAATTTCCTCCACAGAGAACAATAGGACTCCTCCACAATTACAGCAAGTCTAAAAAAAGGGTTGCCAAAGGCAGATTCAAGAGGCCCGTTCCAGCGATATAGCTATTACCCAGGAGGATGGTCTGGCTAAGATAGATGTTCAATGGCAACAAAGTTACAAACCCATGAGTGAAAGGACTCCTGACCACAGAAGGAAAAGTGACAGACCACAAAAGAGCCTGCCAGAGGCCCTGAGATTTTGACATACAATGATAACTTGCATGTTACTGAATGAAGGTTTCAGATCTAGAGACAGACAAAGGTATGTCCATCCACCAAGAAAAGATCTTAAGATCTTGAGAAAGTAATTGGTTGCCCAACTCTCAGATCAGCAGATAGGCATCTTGACGATACAGTACTAACACTAACCCTAACCTTACAGTCACACAGTGAAGGAAAAAGGAGGTCACCCAGGACATGCAGTCGCTAAAGCTACTTAAGCTCATTCTCTGCTGGAGCATCAGTTGAGGTAGCTCTATCAGCAAGATATACGCACAGATACACTGGAAAACTGCTAGAAATTTGCACTCCTCATCGGCAGGCTGTTCCATGTGGGTGGGTGTATCTAGGCTGTGATTTACCATGGTAACGATTGTCTGCCTTATTGTCGTTAGGATAACCAATCGTTATAAGCAGCTGCTTGTTTTGGAGCATATAGGCTTTCTGCGGGAGGCCACAGAGTCTCCCTAAAGTATCCCACTAAGATTGTTCTTAGCTACTACATCACATCAGTTGTAGAAGTACTGTTTGGCCTACTGGGGGACCACAGCAAGAACCTGGCCCCCCCCCCCAAAAAGAGGTGCAGAGATTGAGTGACATTCTGCCACCCCGCACCGGAAAAAGCCTCCAGAAGGTCTGTGAAACATTATAGGCAACTGCAAAAATCACAAAAAAAGAAACCTCGAAACTGCCAAACCACTCCCCAAACAATTCAATATTGTCAAAATATTTTAAACTACTGTAGTTTGAATCTATCACTATCAATAACCCCCTCCCCCAGGTCCCCTGGAGCCCCAGTATTCCCTCTACAAACCCTTCCATGTCAACTGTCGCCAACTAAGTGTTATACACACCAGGTGTAGTGTTCCTGGGTCTTCATCAGAAGTGACAGGTCCCTGTGCTTCTAACTCCCGGCCATCCTTGAACTTCGTCCTGTGAGGACCATTTGTTTCTGTATTGTTTGAATTTTTGTATTTGTTTCACGGCATATTTTTTAACCGGCCTGTTGTATGGACTTTGTTCATTTTATGCTTTGGGCTGCATGGGATTCAGGGTCTACTTTCCTAAGTAATTACGTAAGTGTAGTTACAGGATGAGAGCTATGCTCATGGTGTCCCATCTTCCCAGCACTCTTTCTCATTCTCCACCCCCACTTCTTACTTAGCTTCTTCCAACCGTCAACCACTAAGTGCTCATTATCACTGCCCCTCCACTGACAGAATTACTTTCCTGGAGTGTTGGAGATACCCCTAAGTAGGGGGCCCCTAGGGTAGGTGCCTGACAGCCGAGTGGACAGCGCTCGGGATTCGTAGTTCTGAGGTTCCGGGTTCGATCCCCGGTGGAGGCTGAAACAAATGAGCAGTATTTAGCTCAATAAAATTCCTTGAGTTCCTTTCAACCTTACTCTTCGACTTTAGTGGCTGAGGGACCTTTTTCATATCCCTCTTTTATGTATAAGTTTAACTCCTTGGCAACCTCTGAGGTTACCGAGGAGGTTACTTCTGTAGTGGTAATCGAAACTAACAATTCTAAGCTAGTTTAGAATGTTTTGTAATCGAAACTAACAATTCTGAGCTAGTTTAGAATGTTTTGATCATGATTTTGAATTGTTCAGAGTTGTTTTTCTCCTTTGAATTTTCTTTCTGTGAACCTTGCAGTTATCCATAATGCTTTACTGACTTTCTGGATGCTTTCCCAGTGGGGTGACAAAATGTCACTTGCTCCTTGCCCCTCTTTGAGGGGGCCAGGTTCTGGCTCTGGTCCTCAGTAGGCCAAACAGAACTCCCACGACTGATGGGACTAAGTAGGATAGGTGCATTTTCAGTGAGATAGCTTCAGGGAGCCACCAGACAAAGGTATTTCATTACATTAAACTTTTTTTTTTTTTGGTGGTCTGTTACTTGGTTCTATGGTAATCCCTGATCCCCCAGGCTCCCCTCTGAGTGGGCCAAATTCTGGTGTGATCCCAAGCGTTGGTTGATTTCAAATTGTTACAGCAGGAAACTACTAAGAAATATAGAAATATAGAATACTATAGAAGTACTTACTTTAAGCCCTTTAATGAAATTTTTAACAGAGAGGTCATTGTAGAGGAAAATATCTAGGAGTAGTTTAAAAGGTCTTCCTCCAACATGGAATGGCACTTTTTCCGACATCAAAACCTGAAACAAATAGTACTGTATGTAAATTTTCAGATAAATTTCAATTTAATCAAATAATTAGGCATCCAATATGAAGCCTCTCAAATAAGGTTTCAAATTATCTACATCATGAGGGATCAATGTTTATTTTCTGTGAGAAGCCCTGTCGACTCCCTGAAGCCATCACACACTGATCAGTGCCGTACTACTTAGTGCCATCAGTTGCAGAACTCTATTTGCCTATAGGGGACCATAAGAATGATGGGCAGCCATATGTGAGCCATCCACAACTGGTGGTACTAAGTAGTATGGTACTGAACAGTGTACGATAGCTTCAGGGAGCATCCGGGACTCACTCAGATACTGACATTTCCTTACAGTCAATGCTAGGTTTTTTTGGAGGGGAGGGGGAGGATACACAATGATTCATATTTAAAGTAGTGACAGCGAGCATAAACAAATGGGGTAATCATTCCATATTTGGAAGACAAATTTAGTGTTGAATATGATGAAATGCCTCTTTCTAGTGGACATCCTGATGGCTTCCTGGAGCTAGTTCCCTGGAGAATGCTAAACATATTGTAATGTTTGTTTATGTGTACATATTTGATTGATTAGACACAAAGAGTTTAGTGTTTATTATAGTCTTGGTTACAGCCATCAGTTTGTTGGTTGTGTAGTGAAGTGTTGTAGTAGTTGAGACAAAGTCTGGAGCTGGGCAGAGAGCCGAGTGAGGCCGGGGGAGGAGGGTTGGGATGAGGGATGTGTGTGTAGAGAATGGCGCTCTGAATGCGAGCGGAGGCAAAGAGCTCGGATGCGGGCCGAGAGTGTGGAAGTTCGATGTGGCCGGAATCTGGCTGTCTGCTCTGTATCGAGGCTGAAGTGTTTTGTGAGGGTAGGAACTGGACATGTCGAGTGTTAGATTGTTGTTGGTGAATGTTGAAGGCGTGTGGTATCTCTCACATCTTGGAGTTAAGATTGACTGACTGATGTGCTCTTGAAGCTTATATCACAAGCCTCCACTTTACCAGACCATCATCTAGCAGGTTGGGAACTGTAATTAGCGGACCTAGAATTAGTGTAGGACTTCTAGGAATGTGGTAACTTAAGAGATATGTTTCATATAATTACAGACCCATATCTGCACATAAGTTAATGAGAATATGGAAAAGTATATTACTTACATAATATACTTGCTACAATATAATGTGTAGGATTGAGAGGAACACTCTTCAAGTATTAAAATAAAAATGTGTTAAGAACTTTACATAAGGTTGCAGGTCTTCAAACCAGAACCAGATTAGTGTCCAATTAGGGGCGACAACTTGGGGGAAAGTCGAAGAGGCGACAACTTGGGGGGAAAGCCGAAGGGGCTTATCCCAGAAAACCAGCGTTGAATGTAATGAAATGCCAGTTTCTGGGTGAGACTTTGAGGCTCCCCGGAGCTAACCGGGCTGATATGAATGTACAAGACACTGGTATCAATCAATGAGCATGATTTTTAGGCCTACCGAGGACCACGAGCCAGAATCTTGGCCCCCTCAGAGAAGCACGAGAGCTATGGTCTATAGAAACCCCCCGTGTGGTTGGAAGCATTCTTTGTCTGTCATCGCCCGGGTCAGGCACCCAGAAAGGTAAGCACCACAAAACAAACCCCTAGTCTGGTTAAAATATTGCTACTGAAAGCCGAACTAGTGGACAGAACTCCCCAAATGAAAATGAGCAAACGAGCATGATGTCACCATTTCACAGGCGCCACGTCGATGTAACCCCCCCCCCCCCCCTCTCCCCGGGAGGAGGAAGGGAGCCCCCATATCCCCCACACTGCTATCTACCCTGCAGTTCTGAGCTGGATGTCAAAAACCGCAAAAAAAACCAGCGTTGAATGTAATGAAACGCCATTTTCTGGGTGAGCCCCGGAGGCTCCCTGGAGCTTATCGGGCTAATGTATGTTATGTTAGACCGGGACATTAGCTATGGAGTTCAGACCTACCAGGGACCAGCGCCAGAACCTGGCCCCTTCAGAGAGGTTTCAGGGAGCAATGGCCCTGGAAAACCCCATATGGTTGGGGGTTTTCCTTATCTGCCATCGACCGGGGTTAGGCACCCAGAAAGGTAGGCGTAACAAAACAAACCCCACATGGTAAGAAACTACAACAAAACCGAACAGAGAGGTAGAAAACTCCCTACAATCACAAGGAAAACAATCAAACAATCACTTTACTGCCGCGCCGGTCGTCCGCGCAGCCCTCCCCTCCCCGGGAGGGGGAGGGGGGGGCCCCGGACCTCACCACGCCGGCTGCCTTCAGTTCGGAAACTAGGCTTCAACCAACGCGAAAAATCCCGCCGACCGGATGGGAGGGAGGGTAGCCAGGGAGCCTCCGGGGCTCACCCAGAAAATGGCGTTTCATTACATTCAACGCTGGTTTTCTGTGGGGAGCCCCTACGGCTCCCTGGAGCTACATACCCAAAGAGAAGGAAAAAGGGGACTTACCCGGGAGGCGGCGGCCACAAACTCCTCAACGCGAAGTCGAGACAACTGGCTGCAACCTGCGACCCAAAGCAACACAAGAACGCCGAGGAGCAGGGACGTTCACCAAATAACGGGCGGCCAGGACCCTGTTCGACTTCCAAAATCCACGCGCCCGAATATGTGCCCAAGACATATTACCAAACACAGCAGCCAAAGCCGCAAACTTCCTAACGTCATGGGCGCGAGGATAGACCGCAGGCTGGCTAGACTTAATAACCCTGCGGACAACCTGGGAGACCCGAGCCCTGGAACAGGGAACGAGGGAAACTGGATCAACCCAAAGCGCATCCCCAGCCACACCGGCTGAAGCGCGCAGGTAACGGCGAAGTGCCGCAACTGGACACAACACATGATGCACCCCGGCCGAACCAACCAAGCATCAATGACCCATGGACCCCTCCGGAAAGCAGCCGTCTCGTTCTTCGCCAGAAAAGAAGGAGAAGGCTGCAAACGGACAAACCTACCCCCAGGACCAAAAGAGCAGAAACCCCTGCGCCGGAGGAGAGCATGAAGCTCCCCTACCCGGCCCCAGAGGCCAATGCCAACAAAAACAAAGCCTTGGAAAAACAATCAGGAACCGAAGGGGCCACCACAAACCGAGGAGAGGAAAGATAGGAGAGCACCCGGTCCAAGGACCAGGACGGCTCAGGAGGCGCATGAGCAGGCCGGAGGTGAAACATAGCACGGGAAAGCTTACGAAACGGGGCGGATGTGACATCTACCCCGAAAGCAAGCTTGAGCGGCTCCGCCAGCGCCGCACGATACGAGGCGACAGTATTAGGCATCAAATGACGGTCCTGAAAAAGCCAAGAAAGAAAGGACAAAACAACCCGATCCGAAAGAAAAGACAACCTACGAAGAGCCAGAAAATGGCGAAAAGAACGCCAGGAAACTTCATACTGTCGCCGAGACGAAGCTCTCAGGTGGGACACCATCAACGAAGCCACCTGATCACCATAGAAATGGTGATACACCCGCGTCAAAAAGACCAGACGCGAAGAGCAGAGGAGAAGGTCGAACCAGCCCTGTACCGGACCGGACCGACCTGCTGAAAGAGGCGGAGCCGCGGGAAACGTCCCGGGTTCGGGCACCGAGCCAAAAGCACCGGAAACCAAGGCTGGGCCGGCCACCAAGGGGCCACAAGGACTACTCTCCCTGGGAATGTCTCCAACCGAACCAGAACCCGAAGCAACAGCTGGACCGGAGGAAAGAGGTATAGGTAACCCCACCTCGACCAGTCCTGCCGAAAGGCATCCACCGCGAACGCTTCGCAGTCGGGGAAGGGCGTCACATAAATCGGGAGACGCCGAGACCACGCCGACGCGAAGAGGTCCACATCTGGGAGACCGTACGTCTGGCAGATCCAACGAAACGAGTCGTCGTCGACCGTCCACTCCGTGGACAGGGGAAGGAAGCGAGACAGACCGTCCGCCAGAACGTTGGACACTCCCCGGACGTGAACCGCACGGAGAGCCAAACCCCGAGAATCCAGCAGACGAACCACTCGAAGGGACCAACCCCACAGAGCCAAGGACCGAAGAGAACCCCCGCGGTTCAGGCAATGAACCACTGGAGAACAGTCCGAATGGAGGCGAATGGTCGAACCCCGAGCGACCCGAATCCTCCGAAGCGCGAACCAGACAGCCGCGAACTCCCGAACCGTGCTGTGAGCCCGATGGAAGGACGGACCCCACCGACCCTGGCCTGCCTGGTGAGCACTGGTCACAAAGCCCCAGCCGAGAGACGACGCGTCCGTGAACACATCGAGCGAGGGCTCGGGAAGGCGCCAAGGCACCGAACCCCGAAAACCCCGAAGAGGAAGCCGGTGACGCAGCAACCGACGTAAGACCCCCGGAGGACGAACCCAACGATCGCGAGAGAGGCGGAAAGGACGTCCCCGAAGGAACCAAAACAGACGCCGAAGCCAAACCCGACCCGGCGGGTAGACTAGCATGGCGAAGTTCAGACTCCCGCACAACCGCTCGAGCAACCGCCGAGTGACCCGGGACCCCTTCAGAAACAGCTGACGGCGGTCCCGCAGCCGCCGCAACGCCTCTGGAGGGAGAGACAAGGAAGCGGTCCGAGAATCCCAAACAAGACCCAGCCAGGTCCGAACCTGGGACGGAACCAGATGGGACTTCCTCCAGTTCACCAGGAACCCGAACCTGGCGAGCTGGGAAAGAACCATATCCCTGGCGAGCAGACAAGCGGACCGACTGGGAGCCCACACCAGCCAGTCGTCGAGGTAGGCCAAAACCCGAATCCCTAGAAGACGCAGACGGGTCACCACAACCCGGGTCAGACGCGTGAAAACGCGAGGTGCCAGATTCAAGCCAAAAGGGAGGCATCGAAAACGGTAAGCTTGATGCCCCACCACGAAACCTAACCAGTCCCTGAACCCCGGATGAATAGGAACGTGCCAATACGCGTCCTTGAGGTCCAGGGACACCATCCAGGCACCCGGCTCCAACAGAAGCCGGACCTGAGACAGAGTAGTCATCCGAAAGGAGGGGCAAGGAATCCAGGGGTTCAGGCGGGACAAGTCCAGAATGAACCTCAGATCCGCACAGTCCCGTTTCGGCACTGGAAACAGACGGGAAACCCATCTGAGGGACGTAGTCGTTTCGACCACGCCCAAGCGCACCCACTCCAAGATGACTTGACGAAGCGCAGGAGAAGAAACCTGCCCTGTTAACCCCGAACCCCCCAAAGGAGGACGAGTCGCCCAACGCCACCGCAGGCCGGATGACACGACCGAAAAGGCCCACAAATCGTGGGACCAAGCGTGGGCAAACAGAGCGAGCCTCCCCCCCATCGCCCCGTCAACGGGGCAAACCGCGAAAGGGCCGACGCCCCTTACGAGAACCCAACCGTCGAACAGAGCGATCACCGCGCCGACCAGACGACGCTGGCCCCGAAGGGAACAACGGCTCAGAAACTGGCACCAATGGCCCACCTCGACCAGCGGAACCCGGAACCCTGGCACGACCCCTCCGAAACTGCCGAGAACGACCGCTCCGGAGAAGCAACAAATCCGCCATAGGGCGACAACTAGACGAAGCCGCGTGCAGAAACTGAGAGACCGCAGTCTCTGCAAACAGCAACGGACAAAACGGAGACGAAAACCTAAGAGCCAGGGCCCAAGCGGAATCCAAAGAGAGGGCGAGCACAGCCTGACGGCACGCGAGGCGAGAAGCAAAAAACAGAGACACCGCTTCCTTCAGGATGGGCGCAAAGAGCTTCAACAGTGCAGCCGACGCCCTAGCCGCCGAAGACAGCGCCCCGGACGAAGGCCCTTCACTCAACGCTCCCACATCCTCCTCAAGCCAAGCAGAAGACAGCTCGAGAAGGGAAAAGAAACGCAAGACCGAAGCCAAATGCCCACGGGAGCGCAACTCCTCCGCAACCAACGAAGCCGAAAGCTGAGGAACCTGCACGTGAAGCTGGAAAAGGCCAACATCCCGAGAAAGCACGGGAGCGAATAAGCACGCATTAAGGTGCTCAAACTCGCCCCCCAAGTAAACCTGCATAAAAATAGCAGTTTCTCGCCAATCAAGCGTGCGGGTCCGACAGAACCCATGCCACGCCCCCAACGAAAAGAACGGGCAGTCTGCTAGCCAGGAAGACTCCGGAACCTCCAAACGCACCCAAAAACGGGAAGAAGAACCGAACTCAAACGAGGACGGATCCATTGGGGAGGCATAACCCGGGTCTCGCAAGAGGTATGCAGCAAGAGCTTCCCGAGCCACCTTCGCGGAGAGACGGGAAGTAGCAAACCCCTGAAAAGACGGATCCGAGGTACCCAAAGGCACCCGGAACCGAACCCGGGGAGGAGCCGAACCCAAATCATACTCATACAGGGAAGGGGGGTAAGAAAACCCCTCCCCCTGCAACAATAAGCCCCGCGGGGAAGGCAAAAGCACCCAAGCGGGGTCACAGGGGGCCCAAGGCCCCCAGGTCGACTCCTCCCCAGCCCCAGGATCCCCCACGTCGGGACCCGGGGCAGAGCCGTCCTCCAAACCTTCTACCCCTGAAGAAAAGGCAGAGTCCAAGGGAAAGGCTGACAAGAAGGGGGTCTGCTGGTGGGACCCAGAAGCCTCGGTAGGAGGAACCGGCTCAAATGCCTCCGTCCCCAACCCGGATGGGGCAGCCCCCGAAGCAGCCCGAGTCTCACCACCAACTAAACCCTGCGCCGATGCCGAAACCCTCCGACGTTTCGGAGCCGGACACAAGGGGGGAGGTGCAGGAAGAACCACAGGGGAAGGACCAGGGGGCGCGGCTGGAGCCAGAGCCATAGCGACTAACGCCCCCAGGTCAGGGTCCCTAAAACCAAAACGGGGCAGCCTCGGGGCATCCAGGTGGGAAACCAACCTAGCGCGTTGCAATAACCTAAACCTAACATGCAACGCTGATGCTGCCTGTACCCTAATAGGAACATCCTCAGAGTAAAACTGGAGCACAAGCAGAGAACATGACTCGCAAGACTCCGGGTCAAAGGTGTCATTGACCCAACAGGCAGCATGACGGAGGCAAAACAGGTGACTGTCACCCTGAGACAAGGGCACACTGCAACCTTCAAACCCGCACAAGGCAGGCTGGAACTCGGGAGACGCATCCATGGGTCCCCGAGCCCCGACAGGGGTTTCCAGGGCCCGTAGGTTAGCAACTACGGGAAGCCCGGGCAAGGTGTTGCTAACCGGTAAGAAACCCAAACAAAACAAGGGTAATGATTAATACTGAAAACCCCTGGGACGTGTACAAGCACGGGGGCCTAGCAGAGGGCCACCAAAACAATACCAGGGGAACTATGGACCCACGAGGCAGAACCTCCACCAGGCAAAGCAAAACAAAACAAAAGAAAAACCCCGCAAAAGTACACCGTCCCCAGAGGCAACAGGAACCGGCCGCCGCTTAGGTGGCAGGCTGTGCAACACCTTGACGCCCTAACCAGCACAATACCACTCCCTACCCAAGGCCAAACAAGGGCCCCAAGCCCCAGCTGGCCCCAAGGGCGAGGCAAATGCCGAGCAGCAAGAACCTCTACGGGAGCGGCTCCCGAACGCCCCAGAGAAGATAACCCTGACACGCAAGGGCAGTACTCACAGGGCGCCTAGGGAAGGAAGCCCCTAGGCGCATGCAGCCCCGGCACTGATGAAGTACTCCTGGCCACCGCAAACCACACAAAACAGCAGAGAACGCCACACGAGGCAAACACCGCCAAGGAATTTGAGGCCAGAGAAGCGTCTATCCCGGTTGACACTAGCTTGCGAACTGAAGGCAGCCGGCGTGGTGAGGTCCGGGGCCCCCCTCCCCCTCCCGGGGAGGGGAGGGCTGCGCGGACAACCGGCGCGGCAGTAAAGTGAATGTTTGATTGTTTTCCTTGTGATTGTAGGGCGTTTTTCTACCTCTGTTCGGTTTGTTGTAGTTTTCTACTATGTGGGGTTTGTTTTGTTACGCCTACCTTTCTGGGTGCCTAACCCCGGTCGATGGCAGATAAGGAAAACCCCCAACCATATGGGGTTTTCCAGGGCCATTGCTCCCTGAAACCTCTCTGAAGGGGCCAGGTTCTGGCGCTGGTCCCTGGTAGGTCTGAACTCCATAGCTAATGTCCCGGTCTAACATAACATACATTAGCCCGATAAGCTCCAGGGAGCCGTAGGGGCTCCCCACAGAAAAAAACAACTTTAAATGTAATGAAATGCCATTTTCTGGGTGAGTCCCAAAGGCTCCCTGGAGCTATCCAGGCTGAATGGATATGTATATCTTTCTGGCATCAGTCAATGCATGGAGTTCTTGCCAACTGGGGACCACAAACCAGAACCTGGCCCTCTCTAGAGAGGCACGAGGAGCAATGGCCTATAGAGACCTCCCTATGGTTGGGGGCATTCTTTGTCTGCCATCGACCGGGACAGGCACCCAGAAAGTTAGGCGCCTCAAAACAAACCCTTATTCTGGTAAAACTATTGCGACCGAAGGCCAAACAAGTGGACAGAACTCCCGAAAGGAAAATTAGCAAACTAGCGTGATGTCATCATGTCGCCGCGCCGCTGTCTGCACAAGCCCCCCCTCCCCAGGAGGGGGAAGGGAAAGCCCCAGACCCACCTGCCGGCGACCCAACCTTCAGTTCTTGGCTGATGGGAGTCTGGTGCGGTCGTGCCTCTGGCTCCGCTTTTTGTTTCAGTTCTGTCAATTGTGGTGTGCGCTGTCTCTTCAGGAGGTGTGTGAGCCAGGAGACGTATTCCATGGTACTTGGGCTGCATGCGCCTAGGGCTCTCTTCCCTAGGTGTCCTGTAAGTAGTGCTCATGGGACTTGGGGCCACCTTCCACAAGTCACCTTGGAATCTACCTCCGCTGTGTTCTTTACTGCTCGGTACTTGGCTGCCCTTGGACATGGCTGGTGTTTTGTTGCCCTGTTTGTCTCTGGGTAGGAGGTGGTTTTTGTCACTGGTAGGGGCGCGGGGTACTGCACAGCTAATTTTCACCAATAACAGTGGCTAGCTCTATTCTGCCTGGGTACATTGTCCTCTTGCAGGGATTTTCTTTTGTTTTAATTTTTCTGCCTGTGGGGGGGGGGGGGCTTGCCTTTGTTGTTCCCTTTGCTGTTCTTGGGGTGTATGTATGTATGTATGAATATGTATGTATGTATGAATATATATATATATGTCGTACCTAGTAGCCAGAACGCACTTCTCAGCCTACTATGCAAGGCCTGATTTACCTAATAGGCCACGTTTTCATGAATTAATTGTTTTTCGACTACCTAACCTACCTAACCTAACCTAACCTAACTTTTTCGGCTACCTAACCTAACCTAACCTAACCTATAAAGATAGGTTAGGTTAGGTTAGGTAGGGTTGGTTAGGTTCGGTCATATATCTACGTTAATTTTAACTCCAATAAAAAAAAATTGACCTCATACATAATGAAATGGGTAGCTTTATCATTCCATAAGAAAAATATTAGAGAAAATATATTAATTCAGGAAAACTTGGCTTATTAGGCAAATCGGGCCTTGCATAGTAGGCAAAAAGTATGTTCTGGCTACTAGGTACGACATATATATATATATATATATATATATATATATATATATATATATATATATATATATATATATATATATATATATATATATATATATATATATATATTATATATTTTGGTAGCAGTCTTTCCTGTAGACATATGTTATTAAATATGACCGAAAAAGTAAGATTAATAATTCTAACACGAATTTTCTCAATTTTCCTTATGTTTGTTTTTACTGATGACGGTAAATTAAAAATCAATTCTCCAAAATTCATTCTTTATTTCTTAGTCTGACGCGACACTTGAGCGCGTTTCGTAAAACTTATTACATTTTCAAAGACTTTAGTTACACACACACAGAACAACTATAACTGAACAGAGTTTAAATACCTGCATTTGGGTGAGGTGACATGTTACAATGGTTTGGGGTGAGGTGAGAACAAACACAGAACACGAAACAATGGGTATAAGGGAAGAATAGATCTGTAACTGCAGAAGGCCTATTGGCCCGTATTTCTTGATGTTTCTATATTGGAGCGGAGTCTTGAAGTGGGTAGAATATAGTAGTGCGTTAATTGGCTGTTGATTGCTGGTGTTGACTTCTTGATGTGTAGTGCCTCGCAGATGTCAAGCCGCCTGTTGTCGCTGTATCTATCAATGATTTCTGTGTTGTTTGTTAAGATTTCTCTGGTGATGGTTTGGTTGTGGGAAGAGATTATATGTTCCTTGATAGAGCCCTGTTGCTTATGCATCGTTAATCGCCTGGAAAGAGATGTTGTTGTCTTGCCTATATATTGAGTTCTTTGGGGCTTACAGTCCCCAAGTGGGCATTTGAAGGCATAGACGACATTGGTCTCTTTCAAAGCGTTCTGCTTTGTGTCTGGAGAGTTTCTCATGAGTAGGTTGGCAGTTTTCTTGGTTTTATAGTAAATCGTCAATTGTATCTTCTGATTTTTGTCTGTAGGGATAACGTTTCTATTAACAATATCTTTCAGGACCCTTTCCTCCGTTTTATGAGCTGTGGAGAAGAAGTTCCTGTAAAATAGTCTAATAGGGGGTATAGGTGTTGTGTTAGTTGTATCTTCAGAGGTTGCATGGCGTTTCACTTTCCTTCTTATGATGTCTTAAGACATCATAAGAAGGAAAGTGAAACGCCATGCAACCTCTGAAGATACAACTAACACAACACCTATACCCCCTATTAGACTATTTTACAGGAACTTCTTCTCCACAGCTCATAAAACGGAGGAAAGGGTCCTGAAAGATATTGTTAATAGAAACGTTATCCCTACAGACAAAAATCAGAAGATACAATTGACGATTTACTATAAAACCAAGAAAACTGCCAACCTACTCATGAGAAACTCTCCAGACACAAAGCAGAACGCTTTGAAAGAGACCAATGTCGTCTATGCCTTCAAATGCCCACTTGGGGACTGTAAGCCCCAAAGAACTCAATATATAGGCAAGACAACAACATCTCTTTTCCAGGCGATTAACGATGCATAAGCAACAGGGCTCTATCAAGGAACATATAATCTCTTCCCACAACCAAACCATCACCAGAGAAATCTTAACAAACAACACAGAAATCATTGATAGATACAGCGACAACAGGCGGCTTGACATCTGCGAGGCACTACACATCAAGAAGTCAACACCAGCAATCAACAGCCAATTAACGCACTACTATATTCTACCCACTTCAAGACTCCGCTCCAATATAGAAACATCAAGAAATACGGGCCAATAGGCCTTCTGCAGTTACAGATCTATTCTTCCCTTATACCCATTGTTTCGTGTTCTGTGTTTGTTCTCACCTCACCCCAAACCATTGTAACATGTCACCTCACCCAAATGCAGGTATTTAAACTCTGTTCAGTTATAGTTGTTCTGTGTGTGTGTAACTAAAGTC
>WNGS01111181.1:50598153-50611985 GCA_020271785.1 Procambarus virginalis
TTATCTGGAAAAAACACCAGGACCTGAAGGGAGGAGGTTATTCCTCCCTTAACTACACTGATTCAGAGGTATGCCATCAGATTACTCCCAAAAGTGAGAGGTATGAGTTACGAGGAAAGGCTACGCAAACTAAAACCCTCATGTTCCTGAAGGACAAAAGAGTTGGGGGAGATATGGTCACAACCTACAAATTCTCAAAGGAATGACAGGGTGGGTGGGTGGGTGGACAAGACAAATTATTTAGTATGAGTGGAACATGAACAAGGGGACCCACGTGGAAACCGAGTTCCCAATGAGCCACAGAGACATTAGAAAGAATTTTTTTCAGTGTCAGAGTAGCTAACAGATGGAATGCATTAGGCAGTGATGTGGTGGAGGCTGAACTCCATACACAGTTGATTGACAGTTGAAAGGCGGAACCAAAGAAATGAAGCTCAACCCCCCACAAGCACAACTAGATGAGTACTTGAGTAAGTAGACACATATGAAACATCTAAAGTATGGGTATCTGTGCATGGACATGCTTTCACAGAGAAGGTGAAAATTAATTTGGAATTAACGTCCAGAATCAATCAGAATCAAAACTTTCTAAACACGCCCTAGAAATTGAAGTGAAGATTCTGCTTCACCAGCACCAATGTTGGTCGTGTTAGCCAAATGGTAGTGGTGGAGGGAGGCAATTAAGTGTTTCCATTTGGTGATTTGCTCCACACACTACTCTGAGAAAACTCATGTTCTTGCCCTTCTCTTCCTTATTAGCAGAATGGTTCACCTCAGCAGAGAGTGACCTCCTTGGAGGGAACCAGATGGGCTTGAAAAGGCCCTGTCCTCAGTGAACAACAAGTCATTACAGGAACCTATCATACCAGACTGTACATAGTGTATCAGTATTAGGCTCAGAAGAGCAACTGAGGGAGCCACTCCTGAAATATTTTCATTTTGCATTGTTTCACCTTTATTTAACCACAGTGTAACTCTCTCTTGCCTGGGGGAGGGGGCCTGATGGCTGAGTGGACAGCGCTCAGGATTCATAGTTCTAAGGTTCCGGAATTGATCCCCCGGTGGAGGCGGAAACAAATGGGCAGATTCTTTCACCCTGATGCATCTGTTCACCTAGCAGTAAACAGGTACCTAGGAGTTAGACAGCTGCTACTGGCTGCTACTTGGGGGATGTGTAACAAAAAGGAGGCCTGGTCGAGGACAAGGCCGCGGGGACGCTAAGCCCCGAAATCATCTCAAGATAACCTCATATCCAGCATACCAGAACAGTGTAATAATTTTTGTTACAAACCAACCTTTTCAATGACATAATTAAGATAATGAGTGGAGGGTTGAGCTTGAAAAGTTTCCATAGCGACACAAGCAGAGGCATCCTGTGATAAACTGCGATGGACAGCAGCAGGAGTTGTTGACACACCAAACACAAACACAATGGGTAAACTACACCGATGTCCACTGAAACACACAGAAAATGGGTAATATTAATTATTAATAACCTTTAAAACATTCAGAAATACAGAGGACCACTTGGTTTGCAAACTTAAGTTATCCGAAAGTTCCAGTTTCATGATCGGGGTTGGGGTTTCACGCTGCCCGAACTAAGTTCGGGAATCGAGGAAGCAGTGCACCAGGCCTCACACCTGCCCGGGGTGGTGGGTTAGTGGGCGGAAGATAGCCTAGTTTGCCCACTGACCATGTCAGGGGGCCACCACTCTGGTAGGTAGGTAGGTGGACTTGGGTGGGCTTGAGCGGGTAGGCGGGCTTGGGTGGGTTCGGGCGGGTAGGTGGGTTCGGGCGGGTAGGTGGGTTCGGGTGGGTAGGCAGCCTTTTTAGGTGGGCCTGGGTGGGTTTGGGTAGGTAGGCGGGCTTGGGTGGGTTTAGGCAGGTAGGCAAGCTTGGGTGTGCTCAGGCAGGCGGGCAGGCAGGTGGACTACCAGACTGGCTGTGATCATGCCACATCCTCTCAGCTTCCCCCATCTTCGCTACATCCTACACCCCTCCCCCATCCTCACACCGAACCATCCCAGAAATATCCCCCACCCCTCCAGGCACATGAAGACGGGTAATAACACGGTTCAAATTCTCTGCTACCTTCCTACCAGATGGTGGCCTTGGAGACTGACTGACTGACTGACTGACTGGAATGACTGACTGGACTGACTGACTGACTGACTGACTGACTGACTGACTGACTGACTGACTGACTGACTGACTGACTGACTGACTGACTGACTGGACTGACTGGACTGACTGCCTGCTCTGATTGACTGACTGATTGCCCTGACTTACTTATATACAAGAATATACATTGGGATTGTGAGAGTACATAACGTCGGTGCTCTGTAAACATCAGACTCATGTTGTTTACAAACCGTAACTGGTTGCTACCACAACTGTGTATGCCTAACAGCCTTTGACCAGTTATGACTTATGACTGTGAATGCCTAACTGAAGAGCAACATAATCCCCCACGACAAATATAAGGAAACGAGCAACATAACACCATGAGAAACATAATGAGTTTCATCAATGAGACCATCAACATAAAATAATGAGACATAATGATACAAGCAACACAACATGAGAAACGAAACGAAAAACATAATGAGACGAGCAACATTACCATATGTTGAAAAACAACATAAGACGAGCATAATGAAACGAAAAACATAAGATAATGTGAATGACTTTTGACTTGTGACTGAATGACCAGTACAATTTGTATATGAAGTTTTTTAAAACAAGATCAAAGAGAATGAAACAAATGTCAATTAGAGTCATTTGCAAAGATCTCCAAGAAAGCTGGTATTGCCTCACCGGCACCTGACTCATCACATGTTGACCCAAATGCATCAACATCTGAGGTTACTTTATCACTATTATTCTCCACTTCAGTCAACCTAACACCATCAACATCCACCACCATCTCTTCCATGTAAATAATTACGCTTCATCATCATTGATCATCAACATAACAAGTAGATCACGACTTCTTTTATTGGTGAGTACAAACAAAATACTGTCCCATCTATGCTATGAACCTGTCGATTTTTTCCTCCAGATTTGTTCCCTACATTTCTCGCTTATTTTTTGTTCATATATTTCTCGTTTACGAACTTACATGGTAACCGACGGGTCTCATCCCCAAGGGATTTGCAAAGCAAGAAGTCCTCTGTAGATGGCATTATGAAGATATCTTATTTTAGCCCTTAACCCCTTAGACCGCGCATATTTCCGCAAATATAGGGGGCATAATAGTGAAAAATATTCAAATTATGTAAAAGTAACTTTAAAGTTTTAAACAAATCTCCAACTTATTGGCTTCAGTGTCGTGAAACTTTCATCAAAATATTTTTAGAAATTGATTTTAGACAAATTTTTGAAAAATAAGAACATTTTATTGATAAGGAGAACAGCTCCTAATACCTGGAACTGAAGGATTATGCAGTAATAAAGAGATGCAGGCACCTGTCCTATGCTCAAAGAAGAACAATAGTAGTAAGAAGTGTCCACAAAGTAGATATGCAGCTGGTGCCTTTATAGCATTGCTGAGTAATACATAATAACACAAATAATAATTAATAACTATGTTAATATGCTTTATTTTATTATATATCAAATAAATACATGGTCCAATGTTAATATTCATTGCTTACATTCATCAATGTAAGCATTTTGAGCTTTCATCAATGTAAGCATCAATGTAAGCAATGTCATTCATCAATGTAAGCAATGTCATTCATCAATGACACATTTTGGAACATTCATCAATGTCCCAAAAATATTTTTTTAGGGGAATTATTTTTTAAGATTTTAGTTATTTTTTTCTCCTATATTTATTAACTGATTTTGTTGTACCCTTTACATCCTGGAGAATACATATGTTTTCATAACTATGTGAAGATAGAATGAAATTGATCAACAAATAAATCAGTCACAACTTACAAAACTTGGGACTTTTAATTTTTTGGGCTGATTTTTTCTCTGATTTCAAACTCTATTTTCTTTGTCTCTTTAGGTTTAGGTTGTTTTGATGATTAGGGACCAGATTAGGGTTCTTTCACTAATATGAAGTATATCCTAAATATATCACCTAACTCATTATAATTAGTATAATCATCCCTATATATTGTGTTTTTGGGGGGTTATTGTTTCTTGACTTCATTTCAACACATTGGCCTACAACTTTCACATATTCGAGTACGAATGCCAAACAATGTTTATAAAACATACAATTAATTAACGAATTAAAACTACCTTTATTCATTGTTGATAACTTCAACTTCAATTATCTCTAAAGCAGAGTTTCACATTTGAGTGACTTCTAAATTCAGTTATTAACCAATTCTCACTATTTTAACATATTATATGCTCAGCTGTCTGTGCTACAATCCCATCAGAATGGATTTTTCATAAACTTTATACATTTAGAGTTATAATTTTTTTTTGGTCTAAATGTGCCGCATATTTCAAATGCCCAATGGACAATTTTTTTTACAGTAAACTATACTGAAACCTATACAGTATTCTAATTTGATGAAAAAGATCATATGCTATTCTGAGAGAATAATAACATTAAATGAACAATTGGTGATAATTCATATTTTTTATTCTGAATTGAAAATCTGAAATTTTCAATATCAATTTTAAAATTAATTTTGATTCTTATTCAGGTAAATTGTCATGTGGAAAATTTGGAATGTATAATTCAGTGAATAGTGAGACAACAACACACCAGACTGTGTATAGGGGCCACGAGGCTTGTGTACACACTCGGTAGGCTGTGAAGGGTCGCTCCCCCCACTTTTACCACTGGTCAACAACCACCCACTGCCTACAACCACCACCACTGACCAGAAGCATTATGGTCAGAATGCCTTTAGTGAAGATGTGCATAGAATGCAACAAGGAAGTAGATTGCCACCAGTGCTTCCAGTGCCAACTATGTTCAGCAGCCATACACAGTAAATGTGCCAACATGTCAAATAATGCCAGGAGAATTGGTCCCAGAGACCACTCGGTGTACTGGTTCTGCAAAAGGATAATATTACTGTCTTGAAGATGATAGGATTCTGGATAAAACCCCAGCAGAGCACAGAGAATCACTTCTAACAGCCTGCACTGAAATCTCCAATGTTTTCAAACAAATTGTCAAGGACACCCAGGCAGAACCAGAATTGGAGCTACATCTCAACATGTCAGGGCCGGATGCGACATTGGCGGAGGGGCCGGATGCGACATTGGCGGCGGGGCCGGATGCGACGTTGGCGGCAGGGCCGGATGCGACATTGGCGGAGGGGCCGGATGCGACTTTGGTGGCGGGCCGGATGCGACTTTGGTGGCGGGGCCGGATGCGACGTCGGCGGCAGGGCCGGATGCGACGTCGGCAGCAGGGCCGGATGCGACGTTGGCGGCAGGGCCGGATGCGACGCTGGCGGCAGGGCCGGATGCGACGTCGGCGGCAGGGCCGGATGCGACGTTGGCGGCAGGGCCGGATGCGACGTCGGCGGCAGGGCCGGATGCGACGTTGGCGGCAGGGCCGGATGCGACGCTGGCAGAGGGGCCGGATGATTTTTTAGCAAGAGGAGGAGGAGAAGAATGGCTAAAAATGTCCAGACTCTACCACCAACTCGGTCAAATGCTAGAGAGGACGCAAACACAGTGGCCTCTTTACCAGAGCCTCAGATATTAACACCAAGTAAAGCATCTAGCACTTCCATAAACCTAACATCATTTTTATTTGCCAACATTCAGGGTATAAAACACACAAATGTAACAAAGTGCACTTCATAGATGGCCTCTTACATGAGGCAAATGCAGTATTTGCAGCCCTAACGGAAACTCACACCAAGGACAACCATGATGGTGAAATATGGATTTCGGAGTACAATCTTTTCAGATGTGACAGGAAACACAGGCTACAGGGTGGGGTCAGCCTCTACATCAAGGACACACTCATCTGTACTGAGCTGCTAAACACCACAAATGATATGGTGGAAGTGCCAATAATCAAAATAGAGATCTTAAATGTAGTTATTGTCCTTGTATACAAGTCACCGGAGGCAAATCATCAGCAGTTTAAAGACCAACTAATGAAAATAGAGCACTACTTGGAAAAACTCACAAATCCAGCCCCAAACATCATCCTGCTTGGGGACTTCAACCTACGGCTCCTGAAATGGAAGACCATTGCTGATACGGTTGTATCAGAGAGAATTCCAGGAAGTAGCCTAAATGAACAGGCACATGCAAATGACCTGCTACGCATGTGCGACAGGTTTGCCTTAAACCAGCAAATAGTAGAACCATCTAGGAAGGAGAACACGCTGGACCTCATTTTCATTAATAATGATGAATTGATCCGAAACATAATGATTACAAATACCTGTTACTCAGATCACAACTTAATTAAAGTTCTGACTAGCATGGGGAATGGGGAATAAACCTTCAAAACCAGTCCCAATACCCAATGGAGGAGATTTCAGCAAATTCAACTTCAATAATAAACAGATAAACTGGGAACAAATAAACCAAGACTTCACAGAAATAAGCTGGGAAGAACAGCTAGAAATTGCAAACCTGAACCAGTGCCTGAAAAAAATAAGCTCAGTAGTATTAGAAATATGTTCAAACCGCATACCCCTAAGAAAAACAGAGGAAGAGATGCAGATTGGAACGGGAACTTCGTTCCCTCTATGGCGAAGAAAACGAATCGTGGAACAACTTGAGAACCCTATCTCAAGAACGGCAAAGAAGGTTAAGTAGAGAAATAGAAACAATTGAACTAAAGCTACAAGAATCATACAAAACCGAGAGAAATAGAGAGAAATCCGAAATAATTCTTCTCCTGTGCAAAACCAAGATCAAAAACCACATCTAGTATTGGGCCCCTGCAAAAGGGAGATGGAATTTTCACTGATGACAACAAAGAAATGAGCGAAATACTGAGGAATCAGTACGACTCTGCTTTCAGTGAGCCACTGAACACACTGAAGATTGATAACCCAAATGAATTCTTCATGGATATGATACCAACATCAAATCATATATCAGATGTCACCCTATCCCCACTGGATTTTGAAGAAGCCATAGACAGTAGGCCTATGCACTCTGCACCAGGCCCTGACTCTTGGAACTCTATATTCATCAAGAACTGAAAAAAATGCTATTGCAGGCCCTTCACATTCTGTGGAGACAAAGCCTAGATACTGGCATTATCCCTGACATATTAAAAACAGCAGAGATAGCACCGCTCCATAAAGGAGGAAATAAGGCAGAGGCAAAAAATTACAGACCGATAGCACTAACATCGCACATCATAAAAATCTTTGAGAGAGTGCTAAGAAGCAAGATCACAAAATGCATGGAATCATAGCAACTCCAAAACCCTGGACAACATGGTTTCAGAACAGGGCGCTCTTGCCTGTCACAGTTGCTGGACCATTATGACATGGCATTAGATGCCATAGAAGACAAATATAATGCTGATGTAATTTACACAGATTTCACAAAAGCCTTTGACAAATGTGAACATGGTGTTATTGCACATTTAATGCGTTCAAAAGGAATTACCAGAAAAATAGGCAGATGGATCTACAATGTCCTGACTAATAGAACCCAATGCATAATAGTAAACAAAATAAAATCTGGACCATCAACCATAAAGAGCTCAGTCCCTCAGGGTACTGTGCTTGCTCCAGTACTTTTTCTCATCCTCATATCGGACATAGACAAGGACACAACCTATAGTACTGTAGCATCATTTGCAGATGACACTAGGATTTTTATGAGAGTAGACAACATAGAGGACACGGCACACCTCCAATCAGATGTAAATCAGGTCTTTCTATGGGCTACAGAAAATAACATGGTGTTTAACGAAGATAAGTTTCAGCTCGTGCGCTACGGAAAAAATGAAAATATAAAAACGGAAACCACGTACAAAACTCAGTCAAATCATAACATTGAACGGAAAGGCAATGTAAAGGATTTGGGTGTACTGATGTTGGAAGACCTTACATTTAAAGAACACAATAAAGTAGCCATCACAACTGCAAGAAAAATGACAGGTTGGATAACAAGAACCTTTCACACTAGAGATGCTATACTGATGATGATACTTTTCAAGAGAGCTAGTGCTCTCTAGAGTGGAATACTGCTGCACAATGACAGCCCCTTTCAAAGCTGGAGAAATTGCTGACCTGGAGAGCGTGCAGAGATCCTTTACTGCTAGAATCCACTCTGTAAAACATCTAAACTATTGGGACCGACTAAAGAGCCTAAACCTGTATTCTCTTGAGCGCAGGCGGGAGAGATACATAATAATTTACACATGGAAAATAGTAGAGGGGCTGGTCCCAAACCTGCACACAGAAATAACAGCACATGAGACCAGAAGGCATGGCAGGATGTGCAGAATACCCCCGTTGAAGAGCATAGGTGCAACATGTACTCTGAGAGAGAACTCTATCAACATTAGAGACCCAAGACTGTTCAACACGCTTCCCCCTACACATAAGGGGCATAACTGGCCGACCCCTGACAGTGTTCAAGAGAGAACTTGACAAACATCTCCAAAGGATACCTGATCAACCAGACTGTGACTCATACGTCAAGCTGCGAGCAGCCACGTCAAACAGCCTGGTTGACCAGTCCAGCAACAAGGAGGCCTGGTCGACGACCGGGCCGCGGGGTCGCTGAGCCCCGGAATCACCTCAAGGTAACCTCAAGGTAAGGTTCTCTAGTTTTTCAAGTTACGCTGTGAACATTTAGACAAAGTTGGAGCATTTGCCTATTTGATTATGCAAAAAAAAAAATGGAAAGTGTTTGTGCAAATTTTAAAAACTTATGTTAAATTATTTTTTGTCAAATCATTTATGTATGTATTGCACAGTCGAAGGGTTAAAGTAATACGCTCATCACATGAAAATTGTCTACAGAACTGATGTTATCATCATGATAATCTGCATTTTGTGTCTCTGTTTGAATACTGATGTTGCCATTAAGCTTCAATAGCTTAATGGCACCTCCAAACAGTCATCTCCCAACAATAATTGGATACATAAGAATACCATTTATAGATCTGCTAACTAATGAGAAAAGTAGCTGTTACCCGACTGCCACCAGCTGGCAGTAAAGTCACCACTACTAGGTTTGAGAGCCAGTGCGTCTTCACATAAATCTTGAGACACCGAAGAATGCTTTGGAAATCCGAGACCAACAGGGTGGGAATGGAAGTAATCAAGGAGCCACTCAGAATGGAAAATTTCACTGCCGATAATGACAAATTCTTGCTCAGGATAATCAGAGAACTGCTGCAGGACATAGCACTCTCATTAGAAAAGCCAAAGTAAAGTATTCAAGGCATGCCCATGGGTAAAGTCAAGAAACATACACAAGGGAAAACGTTAAATTCAAATAGGCACCAAGGGTACACCCGACAACCAGGCACCCATCCCCAGAGGTCCAGACTAGAAACCTGAAAAAACAAGAAACACACCTGAGTAGCCTAGAAAGACCTCCGGGAGGACTCAACTGGAGTACCCAGCTAGGGAATCAAGGTAAAAACATCCGGAGGAATCCCCAACAGGAGGGCCAGAAATGCATCATGAAGAGGAACTGGGAACCTCACATGGACATCCAAGGTATCCAACTGTGGAAAACATAATACTCACTCCAGAACCTAGCACACACCCTGAAGACACTGCAATAAAATACCCTACCAGGAACAAGACCGGCCCCCACCCCACTATCAAAATAGAGGAAGGTCTGGGGTTGTGGCACAGACCTGAAGCACTAAATAGGTTGATATCAGAAGAGGAAACACTGTTCCATAAAATAACAGCAGAATGGGCACTATACATACAATACCATGGACATCTTAACACTTTCCTGCTGTCGGTGAAGCGAAAAAAAACTCTGCCCTTGTGCTGTCGGCGTTTCGCGCGCCTAAGCAGTATGACCAAAAAATGTATACTCTTTTTACTGTCCTGACACTAATTGTAGCCGTACGTATTTAAATTTGGTATCACTGTGTTCACAATAGAATTGTCTATAAGAACATACATATAAACTGCTTCCAAAGCATAAGGAATATCACCAAATAAAAAACTATTGACATCACTTGCCGAGAGCGCCAAACAGCAACAAAATGTTTCCGCTCTCTTAATGATTGCGAAGACCACATTTATCCTACATCGTTGATTATGGTATCATTGGAACCGCAATAAAATTCTCTATACGGACATATGCATATAAATATAGAATCAATGTCGCAACCGACCCACAAGACGGTGGGAAGTGGCTGAAGTGTTAACCGCGGCGGCATATCGGCGAAATGTGTATATTCAATTCACTGTCCTGACATTATTTTTGGATGTATGTATTTAATTTTTGTACCAATGTTTCGCAATAGAATGTTCTAGAAGAACATATGTATAAACCGTTACATAAGGATGCGTTCGACCGGCAACAAACATAAAAACTACGTCGATCGTACTCGTCGTGTCAATAATACAATTGTTATACCAAGATGATTCACTGCCATGCCGTTTTCTTTAATAAGCTCTTCGGTTATTAGAAAAAACGTAAATTTCATGGCGAACATTTCTAAACTATCCCCAACAAAATCGGATAGAAAATGGAATTTATACAAATATTTTACCACTCGACGCACGGAGTCGTTCAACAAGCACAGCCATGAGAAAAATAGTGCACTATACCGCTCGAATCAAAAGCACGAAAGTGTTTTATTAACTACAAAATTGCAGTGTTTGGTGCGCACTAAAATTCTGATACTCTGTACAGTTTTCCTCTGACACTTGGGTGTGGTTTTCCCCGACACTCGGGTGTGGTTTTCCCCGACACTTGGGTGTGGTTTTCCCCGACACTCGGGTGTGGTTTCCCCCGACACTCGGGTGTGGTTTTCCACGACACTTGGTGCGGTTTCCCCCGACACTCGGGTGCAGTTTCCCCCCGACACTCGGGTGCGGTGTCCCCGACATCCGAAAAATGTGAAACTGACTGAAAATCCAGTCCTGGCTGCCAACTGCAAAAGATACAACAGTTAGAAAGTGAGTGAGATGACTTACATCAGGGCAGCCATAGGTGATTATGGTGGTGGGGCCTCATGGTGCTCAGGTATGGCGCCAGGCTGACCAACTGGTAACCAGCAAGAACACCAATAATCCTAAGGAGA
Source organism: Procambarus virginalis (assembly GCA_020271785.1). Taxonomy (NCBI): domain Eukaryota; kingdom Metazoa; phylum Arthropoda; class Malacostraca; order Decapoda; family Cambaridae; genus Procambarus; species Procambarus virginalis. Next base: position 50,609,351 of record WNGS01111181.1, read on the forward strand.
AGTTTCCCAAGGGCCTCAAGTTATTTTTTTATGAAATTTTATGAAATTTTTTTGTCAATCATCTGGACTGGAATGAGTATTTTCCCATAACTCCCTACGAGCTATAATAACCTTGATGAGACCATCTGTAAACTATCCTGTGGCATCAGTGTCAATATGTTATCCTGCCTGACTGTAGCACACTCCTGTTAAAGGACACAGGACCTTACTTTAGGGAGGGTTACAAATCTGAAAGTTAGGAAAGGTCTCTCATGCAGTCAAAACTTACTGACATACAGTATACATACCTACAGATAAGGATGAGGTCATGAAGAATATTTGCAGGAAAACTTTCACATCCTCTAAATAACTACAAAGAGGTGGACGAAGGCCTCTCTTTGGCGGAGACGGTTCTTGCTTAATTCATCTTCTTTGCAGGAGATTCTTAGGTTTAGACGGAGATTCCATAGTTCTGCAGTAGATTCCATAATTTTGCAGGGACTGCCATGGTCTTGCGAGGCGATGCGATAGTCTTGTTTGGGGATACCATTATTTGCGTGGGGATGCTACAGTCTTGCGTGGCGATGCCATAGTCTTGCGTGGCGATGCCATAGACTTGCGTGACATTACATCCTTGCAAGTATATCCTGCACTTTTTGTGGGGATCCTTTTAAATTAGAAGGAAGATCATCTTGCAATGCTGTACTTGTAAGCTCCTGGAAATTGTTGTAAAGTAAGAAGCTATTAAAATAAGTGTCCTAATTTTTCAAGTGTACCAAAATGCATATTAATCTAACTGCTCTTCAAATACTATGGTTCTATTGTTAAACAGTGGATCACTTTTATCAAAATGCTTAGGACAAACCACCCCTTTTTGCAGACATTTATGTGGTTCTTGGAAAACAAAACCCCTCCCTCACCCTGGATGACTGGAAGATTATATAATGGAAAGAATGAACTCCAGCAAACAAACAGTACGTAAATCAACTAAATAAAAAGTAAAATAAAATTATATGTAGAATACAACTAATATAATAAAAAAAAAAACCAGCGTTGAATGTAATGAAACGCCATTTTCTGGGTGAGCCCCGAGGCTCCTGGAGCTTATCGGGCTAATGTATGTTATGTTAGACCGGGACACTAGCTATGGAGTTCAGACCTACCAGGGACCAGCGCCAGAACCTGGCCCCTTCAGAGAGGTTTCAGAGGAGCAATGGCCCTGGAAAACCCATATGGTTGGGGTTTTCTTATCTGCCATCGACCGGGGTTAGGCACCCAGAAAGGTAGGCGTAACAAACAAAACCCCACATGGTAGAAAACTACAACAAACCGAACAGAGAGGTAGAAAAACTCCCTACAATCACAAGGAAAACAATCAAACAATCACTTTACTGCCGCGCCGGTTGTCCGCGCAGCCCTCCCTCCCCGGGAGGGGGAGGGGGGGGGCCCCGGACCTCACCGCGCCGGCTGCCGTCAGTTCGGAAACTAGGCTTCAACCAACGCGAAAAAATCCGCCGACCGGACGGGAGGGAGGGTAGCCAGGGAGCCTCCGGGGCTCACCAGAAAATGGCGTTTCATTACATTCAACGCTGGTTTTCTGTGGGGAGCCCCTACGGCTCCCTGGAGCTAATTACCCAAAGAGAAGGAAAAAAGGGGACGTACCGGGAGGCGGCGGCCACAAACTCCTCAACGCGAAGTCGAGACAACTGGCTGCAACCTGCGACCCAAAGCAACACAAGAACGCCGAGGAGCACGGACGTTCACCAAATAACGGGCGGCCAGGACCCTGTTCGATTCCAAAAACCACGCGCCCGAATATGTGCCCAAGACATATTACCAACACAGCAGCCAAAGCCGCAAACTTCCTAACGGCATGGGCACGAGGATAGACCGCAGGCTGGCTAGATTTAATAAACCTGCAGACAACCTGGAGACCCGAACCCTGGAACAGGGAACGAGGGAAACTGGATCAACCCAAAGCGCATCCCCAGCCATACCGGCCGAAGCGCGCAAGCAACGGCGAAAGTGCCGCAACTGACACAACACATGATGCACCCCCGGCCGAACCAACCAAGCATCAATGACCCACGGACCCCTCCGGAAAGCAGCCGTCTCGTTCTTCGCCAGAAAAGAAGGCGAGAGGCTGCAAACGGACAAACCTACCCCCAGGACCAAAGAGCAGAAACCCCTGCGCCGGAGGAGGGCATGAAGCTCCCCTACCCGGCCCCCAGAGGCCAACGCCAACAAAAAACAAAGCCTGGGAAAAATAATCAGGAACCGAAGGGGCCACCCAAACCGAGGAGAGGAAAGATAGAAGAGTACCCGGTCCAAGGACAGGACGCTCAGGAGGCGCAGAAGGCGCCGAGGTGAAACATAGCACAGGAAAGCTTACGAACGGGGCGGATGGACGTCGACACCCGAAAGCTAGCTCGAGCAGCTCCGCCAGCGAGCCGCACGAGACGAGGCGACAGTATCAGGCATCAACGCCGTCCTGAACAAGCCAAGAAAGAAAGGACAAAACCCTGATCCGAAAGAAAAGACAACCTACAAGAGCCAGAAAATGGCGAAAGAACGCCAGGAAATCATACTGTCGCCGAAACGAAGCTCTCAGGTGGGACACCATCAGCGAAGCCACCTGATCACCATAGAATGGTGA
>WNGS01111181.1:50612085-50676680 GCA_020271785.1 Procambarus virginalis
GGGTCAGTAGCACGGGCATTGGGGAGGCCCGCAATGTGACTTACCCTGGACACAGGAGCGAGCCGGTTCGAGCGCGTCCCTGTAACTTGCAGGTAACAGAAATTTGGAAGCTTTACCCATCCGCCACCGATCTAAACTTACACCTCAGACGATACATAGATTAACGCATCGTATGTCTCCTTCACTACAGCTTGGTTTCACCCTGGTGTTACCATACCAACGCGGCACGGTCCCAAGAGACTACCGCACTCAAACCACAGCAAAACAAAACACATTGGGTTGTGATGTGGTTGGCGCCTATCTAGTCATACCTACGACACCATACATTTTCCACAAACTTAAAATATTCATTAACTGTAACCTACACCACAAATGTTATAATTAAATCAAAGTTAGGAACTTACATAAAACACAACTGCATCAAACCTTTTACCCCACCAAACACTCCCCCAGATCCCTCTAGTTGGCTACCGTTTGTTAGTCGCCTAATTCCACTACCACCTACACAATTTCAGACTACTGCCCTAAGCTACCCCGCCCAACCATACGTTTGTTAGTATCCCTAACTTCAACTACTACCTACACGCTTTGCTAGCAGAAGCTACAGAAAACCATAGCCAGGGACTAACATATTGGAAGTACCCTTTTCATTTTCCGCACCGTCAAGAAGAGTAAACCCATGCCAATTCACAGGATACACCCATTACATAGTTCCCACCCCTAGCCCTCCGTCGTGCTTACCTGTTTGATACCTGGTTGATGGGGTTCTGGAGTTCTTCTACTCCCCAAGCCGGCCCGAGGCCAGGCTTGACTTGTTTGAGTTTGGTCCACTAGGCTGTTGCTTGGAGCGGCCCGCAGGCCCACATACCCACCACAGCCCGGTTGGTCCGCACTCCTTGGAGGAATAAATCTAGTTCCTCTTGAAGATGTCCACGGTTGTTCCGGCAATATTTCTTATGCTTGCTGGAGGGGACGTTGAACAACCGCGACCTCTGATGTTTATACAGTGTTCTCTGATTGTGCCTATGGCACCTCTGCTCTTCACTCACTGGTTCTATTCTGCATTTTCTTCCATATCGTTCACTCCAGTACGTTGTTTTTTTACTGTTAGATTTGGTACTTGGCCCTCCAGTATCTTCCAGTGTATATTATTGATATCTCTTGTCTCTTTTTCTTCTAGTGAGTACATTTGGAGGGCTTTGAGACGATCCCAATAATTTAGGTGCTTTATCGCGTCTATGCGTGCCGTATATGTTCTCTGTATTCCCTCTATTTCAGCAATCTCTCCTGCTCTGAAGGGGGAAGTGAACTGAACAGTACTCAAGACGGGACAACACAAGTGACTTGAAGAGTACAACCATTGTGATGGGATCCCTGGATTTGAAAGTTCTCGTAATCCATCCTATCATTTCTGGCTGTCGCAATATTTGCTTGGTTATGCTCCCTAAACGTTAGGTCGTCAGACATCATTATTCCCAAATCCTTTACATGCTGTTTTCCTACTATGGGTACATTTGATTGTGTTTTACCCTGTATTATGTTTAAGGTCCTCATTTTTACCGTACCTGAGTACCTGAATTTATCACTGTTAAACATCATGTTATTTTCTGATGCCCAGTCGAAAACTTTATTAATATCAGCTTGAAGTTTTTCAATGTCTTCAGCCGAGGTAATTTTCATACTGATTTTTGTGTCATCTGCAAAGGATGATACGAAGCTGTGACTTGTATTTTTGTCTATATCTGATATGAGAATAAGGAAAAGCAGCGGTGCAAGGACTGTACCCTGAGGTACAGAGCTTTTAACTGCACTTGGACTAGATTTTATATGGTTGACCGTTACTCGCTGAGTCCTGTTTGACAGAAAACTGAGTATCCAGCGTCCTACTTTACCGGTTATTCCCATTGACTTCATTTGTGTGCTATCACGCCATGGTCACATTTATCGAAAGCCTTTGCGAAGTCCGTGTATATCACATCAGCATTCTGTTTTTCTTCTAATGCCTCAGTGACTTTGTCGTAGTGCTCAAGTAGCTGTGAGAGGCACGATCTTCCCGCTCGAAATCCATGTTGGCCTGGGTTGTGAAGGTCATGGTCTCCATGAAATGGTGACCTGACTCCTAATCACTCTCTCAAATACTTTTATTATGTGCGATGTTAGTGCAACTGGTCTATAATTCTTTGCCAATGCTTTGCTCCCTCCCTTGTGTAGAGGGGCAATGTCTGCTACTTTAAGCGCATCTGGTCTCCCCGTGTCCAAGCTCTTCCTCCACACTATACTGAGTGCCTGTGCTACCGCACTTTGCATTTCTTTATAAATATTGAATCCCATGAGTCTGGACCTCAGGAGTCTGGACCTACCAACCAGTACAAGTATTGTACACTCATTTAAACTGCTGGTATTTTTTGAGCCCTTTCACACTAACATAACTTCTCTTCATTATACTATTCACCTCTCCTATCACTCTTCTCTCACTCACTTCTCTGTTGCTCCTACTTCACCATCTAAACTCTCATTATATCTAATACTGCCCAAACAGTCTATAGAGCTTACTCTATACCGTACTCTATCTTCTAGTACCTCTTGCCAATTTTTATCCTATAGTTGACTACTGTACTACGGTTCACTACTTTGCAACTATAAGGCTCCACAAAATCCATGTTAATACAGTATCTATTTTTTCAAACAGAATACCCTTACTTTTCCTACAATTACTAATTTTCTTCCCTTGAACACACTACTGAAATCATTCACAATACTTTTCCAATTCCTCCGGACTCTCAGCAAAGAACACATCATCTGCTTTACAGACATGTCAATAACCAGAATTTACCCTCATCACAACAATACATTACATTGCTAATGAACTTCCACTTACTCAACAGTTCTTTATAACCACCCACAATGCTTCCTGATTATTCCAATCATATACATTTTTTTAATTCCATAAAAGGCAGTATACAGCTCTTCTGTGAGGAGCCCCCCCCCCCTTTGATGGCTTCCTGAAGCTATCTTGCTGAGATGACTCCCAACTACTGGTTCACACAAGTCCATTTGCCCTACCAGATACCAGGGCCAGAACCTGGCCCCTTCACAGGGGTGCAGAGATCTGGGATGTATTCTCGTCACCCCACCGAAAAAGTATCCATAAAGTCAGTGTGAAGCTTTACATACAACCGCAAGATTCATAGCACACAAGGCAATGAGACTGCCAAACGACTCAGCAATCCATTCAGGAGAAACAGTGAACCACTGAGACTAGAGTAAACCCATCACAGTAGTACCGCTAGACACCATCAAGCGGCCTGGAGCCCAGTCTCTCAGCTGACACCAAAGCTAGTACTTCCATTGATGCAGTGTTGTAAACATGGTGTAGTGGTGCTTCCTGGGTCATCAAAGTTTGCCCAAGTCAAATCTTTTATCTTTCTGGATCTTTTAGCCATGTGTCTGAACCTGGGCATTTTCCACGGCTCCAACTCTTTCTGTTGGTTGGCCTAGCAACATTTCTCATTGGTTTGGCCTCCTGCCCTATGCATGTGGAGTTTCTGAGGCAGGTCTTTGCCATTTGCACTGTGAGCAGTTGGTTGTGTTATTGGTGTCCCACCTGTATCTCTCTTCATGGCAGCTGTATGTTGTCTGGTGCTCATTTCCCCTCTTCTGTCCCTACTCCTCCTGTTCTGTCCCTGCTCCTCCTGCTCTGTCCCTGCTCCTCCAGTTCTGTCCCTGCTCCTCCTGTTCTGTCCCTGCTCCTCCTGTTCTGTCCCTGCTCCTCCTGTTCTGTCCCTGTTCCTTCTCTTCTGTCCCTGCTCCTCTGCTTCTGTCCCTGCTCCTCCTGTTCTGTCCCTGCTCCTCCTGTTCTGTCCCTGCTCCTGCTCTTCTGTCCCTGCTCCTCCGCTTCTGTCCCTGCTCCTCCTGTTCTGTCCCTGCTCCTCCTGTTCTGTCCCGGCTCCTCCTGTTCTGTCCCTGCTCCTCCTGTTCTGTCCCTGCTCCTCTGCTTCTGTCCCTGCTCCTCCTGTTCTGTCCCTGCTCCTCCTGTTCTGTCCCTGCTCCTGCTCTTCTGTCCCTGCTCCTCCGCTTCTGTCCCTGCTCCTCCTGTTCTGTCCCTGCTCCTCCTGTTCTGTCCCGGCTCCTCCTGTTCTGTCCCTGCTCCTCCTGTTCTGTCCCTGCTCTTCTGCTTCTGTCCCTGCTCCTCCTGTTCTGTCCCTGCTCCTGCTCTTCTGTCCCTGCTCCTCCGCTTCTGTCCCTGCTCCTCCTGTTCTGTCCCTGCTCCTCCTGTTCTGTCCCGGCTCCTCCTGTTCTGTCCCTGCTCCTCCTGTTCTGTCCCTGCTCCTCTGCTTCTGTCCCTGCTCCTCCTGTTCTGTCCCTGCTCCTCCTGTTCTGTCCCTGCTCCTGCTCTTCTGTCCCTGCTCCTCCGCTTCTGTCCCTGCTCCTCCTGTTCTGTCCCTGCTCCTCCTGTTGTCCCTGCTCCTCTGCTTCTGTCCCTGCTCCTCCTGTTCTGTCCCTGCTCCTCCTGTTCTGTCCCTGCTCCTGCTCTTCTGTCCCTGCTCCTCCGCTTCTGTCCCTGCTCCTCCTGTTCTGTCCCTGCTCCTCCTGTTCTGTCCCGGCTCCTCCTGTTCTGTCCCTGCTCCTCCTGTTCTGTCCCTGCTCCTTCTCTTCTGTCCCTGCTCCTTCTCTTCTGTCCCTGCTCCTCCGCTTCTGTCCCTGCTCCTCCTGTTCTGTCCCTTCTCCTTCTCTTCTGTCCCTGCTCCTACTCTTCTGTCCCTGCTCCTCCACTTCTGTCCCTGCTTCTCCTGTTCTGTCCCTGCTCCTTCTCTTCTGTCCCTGGTCCTTCTCTTCTGTCCCTGCTCCTTCTCTTCTGTCCCTGCTCCTCCTGCTCTGTCCCTGTTCCTCCTCTTCTGTCCCTGCTCCTCCTCTTCTGGTGTACTCTCTGGGGTTCTGTTCCAAGTGTTGTGCCTCTCTTGAGTTTAGCTGCTTCTGCCTGATTCTGTTTCCTCTTGTTTGGTGTTGGCGGTGCTGCTGTTGATTGTGTTTGGCGTCATTACAGTTTTGGCATCATTCTGCAAGTTGTCTCTGATATTTGTTCTCCTCTGACTGGCTCATGCTCCTTCTGATCAGTCTTAGTCTCTTGATGAGGTTTTGGTCTTTCTTTCCCCTCCTCGGTTCATGGTTACCCGTTCAGTCTGGAGTCTTCTCATTACTATATGGAGTGGCATTTATGTTGACTCTCACCTCCGGCTGAGAGACTGGCGAGTTTGTACTCTCCTCCGGAAGTGGAATGGGTGGGAGAGGGTTTGTTTCTTGTCCACCTAGGTGGATGCAGCATTTGTTATACCAACTAGTGGCATTTTGCCACTGCCTCTGTGCCACAGTGGCCACCATGTTAGTTGACCCTGTTTTCTTTGGTCCCTGTTCTGGGCTCATTTTCCTCTAGTTCTTGGCACTGTTTTCATGGCAGGTCTGCCTATAGTCTGTCCTCGGGGGGCCCGTGGTGTTCATTTGTACTCTGTGTTGGCTGCAGTTTTCTCACCCATGGAATGGGTTATTTTTCCAGGCTTAGGTTTTGGTGTTCAGACAGGGTCCTGTGGTGCCCTTGTTTGGTTCTTGCTGTCCATCCTTGTCAATCGTGTGTGTGTATTGCTGGACAAGGTTCCCAGCCTGTTATCTCTTCTTTGTGATAGTATTTGCCATCTCTCCTACTCTCTGGCATGTCTCTTGATTTCTTTTCTCTCTGGTTTGTTAGCTTCGGGGAGGCACCAAGGCATTCCTCCCAGAAAACAGCATTGAAAGTAATAAGATGCCTCTTTCGAGTAGAGCCCTTGCTCCCTCTCTCCTTCCATACCAGGTCCATTGTTTAGGCTCTAGACTGGCTTTGGAGTCAGCTGTGAGCTGGGGCTCTGGGTCGCCTGGGGGCAGCTAGAGGTATTAATGGGTTTATGCTAGTTTGAGTGGTTCACTGTTTCTCCTGAGCAGATTGCAAAGTTGTTTGGCCGTCTCATTGCCTCAAGTACTATGAAACTTGCAGCCATCTGTATAGCTTAAGTGACTTTCTGGAAGCTTTCCTCGTGGGGTGGTGACAATATGACTCTGCTCTCTGTGCATCTGTGAAGGAGACACGTTCTGGCTCTGGTCCTTGGTAGGACAAATGGGCTCATGTGACCCAGTAGTAGCTACTGGGACTCTATCTTGAAAGAGGCATTTCATTGCATTCAACGCTGGTGTCCCCTTAACAAGAAACTTTTCAGTAGCAATTTTCAGGGTAAATAAATGTTTTATATACATTCTCCCCTTCCAAAACATACGTTGTTCCTTCCCTATCCTATTCTTTGTTCTGTTATTCTCTCAACATCACCCTCGCATACACTTTTCTTGGGATGCTAATTAACAAAATCTTTCCTACTACCCACTACCTTTTCCCTAATATATAGGTGCTCTATATGCAAAGAGAAGTTCTATTCTTACTTCTGTGTTTTACTTCACAATCACTATATTTGCATTTATACTTATGTCAATAACATGGATGTACTAGTAAATACTTTAATAGCTTAAACAGTAAGAAAAGGATACTGAAGTCTCTGATCTATTGCATTCTTGCTGGATGTATCTTCCTCTGGATCAGCCACTGAAATATAGGCCTGAAGCCAGTCATACAAATTGATGAGGCGCCCACACTCCAAGTGAAGCTTGTAGACCACGCTGACGTCTGGTAAGGTTGTCACCACACTTGATGGGTCCTCCAGGTGACAACACTCACACTGAAACACACAATACAAATGAATGATATTTATAAATATCTCAGATGTAACTGGACACTATTTACAATGTACAAATAATAACATCTAAAGAAATATGTAGATTTATTGATTAGATCAGAGTAGCAACAGATCTGTGTCTCTAAATGAGCAGCTTTCTCTCATCTGGAGTTACCACAAGCCCAAATGCCAACCACTATGTACCTAAGTGTTTGGTCGACATAATCAGTAATGACAAGAATATCCACAGAAAATTAACAAGAATGGATTTTTTTTTTTTCGTTCGGCAGCTTCGAGTTTTACTCATTAGGGTAAGTAGATGTGAGCTTGTGTAGTCCATATCAAGAAATCAAAATGTGACTAATACAATTTTGGAAAACTCTCACCTTAGCATCTTTCTAAAGACACTACTACTGCATCACATATCATACTATTATTATTATTATTATTACAGTACTGTATAAGCACACTTATGCGAAGCCCACTTTACCGAATCTTTGGGTTATTCGGCTGTTTTTGAAGCCGGATAAAAACTTTACCATATCAGAAGAGGAATTTGGATAACCGGAGATTTCGGAGGATAATGCAGTTAGGCATCGGGTCATACTGTAGCAGTGGCTTGAGACGTAGGGTATGGGAGGTGTTGAGGTGGCTGGTTTCAGGGTAGGGGGTGTTGGAGAGAGGGTGAGTCGGGAGGGACTGTCTGGGATGTGGTGGGTGTGTCTATGTGTAGGATGGTGTGGGGTGTGTGTGTGGGCTAGGGATGTGTGTGTGTGTATGTGTGTGTGTGTGGGGAGGGGGGGTGAGTGTGGGATCTGGTAGGTGTGTTTGTGTAGGTGGGTGGGTGTGGGGTGTATAGGGGTGTGGGTGGATGTGGGGGGGTGCATGTGTGGGTGGGTGGGTGTGGGGTGCACGTGAGGGTGAGGGTATATTTGGGGGCTTGGGGGCTTGGGATGTGTGGGATGTGGGTGTATTTGTGTGGGGGCTTGGGATGTGGGTGTATTTGTGTGGGGGTTTGAGATGTGTGTGATGTGGGGGTTTAGGATGTGTGTGTGATGTGGGGGGTGAGTGTGTGATGTGGGGGGTGAGTGTGGGATGTGGCGGGTGTGTATGTGCAAGTGGGTGTGTGGCCTGCCTGCCTGCCTGCCTCCTTCCCTGCCTGCCTGCCTGCCTGCCTGCCTGCCTGCCTGCCTGCCTGCCTCCCTGCCTGCCTGCCTGCCTGCCTGCCTGCCTGCCTGCCTGCCTGCCTGCCAGCCTGCCTCCTTCCCTGCCTGCCTCCCTCCCTCCATCACTGCCTGACTCCATCCTTCCCTCCCTGCCACTCTCCATCTACCATCCTTGTGAACACTCAATCCTCCCACTTCTACCCATGCCATGCCCTCATCCATCCCATTCTGGAAGAGCTAGGAGGGGAGGATGGGGATATGGCATGGGTAGAAGGGGGATAATTGAGTGTTCATGAGGGTAGGGAAGGAGGAAGCCATTGGAAGGGATTATGCAAGCACACAGGAAGGCTGGTGTGGGTATCAGGAGTGGCTGTGGAGGATCTGGAGTGGATGTGGGTATCAGGAGTGGGGTGTGGCGAGTCTCTGAATGTGGTTGTGGTTGTGGGTGTGGGGGGTCTCTGAATGTTATGTGCCTGCCTGCCAGCCAGTTAGAAATCCATCTATTCATCCAGCCCTCCCTCCCTCCCTGTCTGTTCACCCACTTGCCTCATCCACCTACCAGCCAGCCACACACTAATTATAGTGTGTGTGTGTGTGTGTGGAATTTAAATTATGTTGGTTGTGGTACCAAAAATTGCTAACATATTCACTTTTGAACATCCCGGTAAAAATACTGCTTTTTTACCTGAAACGCCCACAAATTGTGGGACCAGGTATGAGCGAACAGAGCAAGCATCTTCCCCTATCACCTCGTGAATGGGACAAACTGCGAAAGGGTCGATGCCCCTTACAAGAACCCGACCTGCGCACTGAGCAAACACCGCGCCGACCAGATGAAGACGGTTTCGAAGGTGACGCCACACCGAAACTGGCACCAGTGGCATACCACGATAAGCGGAACCCCGAGACCTGGCACAATCCCTCCGGGAAGATCCCCCGGGGATCCCTGGAGAACCAACAAGTCGGACATCAGATGACAGCTAGCAGAAGCCACCGACATAAACTCTGCCACCGCAGAATCAGCAAACAGCAGGGAACAAAAAGGCGTAGACATTCTAAGAGCCAGGGCCCAAGCAGATTCCAAGCAGGAAGCAAGCACCGCCTGCCGACATGCGAACCAGGAAGCATAAAACAGCGACTCTGCATCTTGCAGGATCAGCATAAACAGCTACAACAAGGCAGTTGATGCAAGTGCTGCCGAGCCCAAGGCGCCAGACCCAGGAACGGCCCCAAGCTCCTCTAAATCCTCCTCAAGCCAGTCCAAAGACAACTCCAGAAGGGAAAAGAAACGCAAAGTGCCAGCAGACCACGAGCGCGCAAGTCTTCAGCAACCAGTGCAGCCGAAAGGTAGGGAACCTGCATGTGAAGCTGCATGACACCCAAATCCAGAGGAGGAGCAGGGGCCAACAAGCACTCATTGAGGTGCTCAAACTTGCCCCCCCCCCCAGGAAAACCTGGACCATCATCAACACCTCATGCCACTCAAGCGTGCGGGAATGACAGAAGGTATGCTAAATCTCCAAAGCAAACACAGGACAGTCCGCGAGCCAGGACGAATCCGGATCCTCATACCGAATCCAGTAGGGAAACGAAGACCCAAACCTGAACGTAGACGGATCCATGATAAAGGTGTAATCCGGATCGCGCAGGAGGTAAGCCACAAAGGCCTCCTGCACCACAGGAGGCGAGATGCAGGAAGCCGAAAACCTCCAGAAAGATGGAGGGACCCGAAGGGACACGGAACCGAACCGGGGAGGGGCAGACACCAAATCCAACTCGTACGAAGAGGGGGGGGGGGGGAGAAAACCCTAATCCTTGTAACAGTAAGCCCCGCTCAAAGGGGTAGAAAAACCCAGGCGGGGGTCCAATGGGGCCCAAGGCCCCCAAGTCAGACCCTCCCCAGCCCCAGGAACCACCACATCAGGACCCGGGGCCGAGTCATCTCCCAAAGCTTCAGCCTCAAAAGAAAAGGCCGGTGCAGCCGTAGAAACCAGAAGAAGGACCGACTGGTCAGACCCAGACGCTTTGGCAGGGAGGAACGACTTGAATGCCTCCGTTGCCAACCCGGAAGGGGCATCCCCCGAGTCTCAACACCACCTAAACCCTCCCCCAACCCCGAAACCCTCAGATGTTTTGGAGCCGGATGCAGGGGAGGGAGGGGACCAGACCGAACCACAGCAGAGGAGGGACAAGGGGGGTGCAGACCCCTCTTGACCAAGGCCAACGTGAACAACACCCCCAAGTCCGGGTCCCTATAACCAAAACGAGGCAGCCTTGGGGCTTCCGGGTCAGCAACCAAACCAGTGCGTTGCAACAACCGAAACCTAACATGCAACGCTTGCACTGCCTGTACCCGAATATCGTCATCAATAGACTTGATAAACCAAGTCACCAGCAAGCAACAAAACTGGCAAGACTCTGGGTCAAAAGTGTCGCTGACCCAGCAGGCAGGCAGTGTGATGGAGGCAAAAACAATGATAGTCACCGAGACAAGGGGACAGAACAACCCTCGAACTCGCACAAAGCGAAGGGGGGACTCAGGGGGTCACATCCATCGGACCCACGTGCCGTCGTGGGGATTCCCAGGGTCCTGAGACGGAACACACGCTCAGGGAAGCCCAGGCAGGGTACTGCTAACTGGCTTCCAAGTCCACCAAACAACTTTCTAAATAAATGAACCCCTGCGATGTGTACACTCACGGGGGCCATGCAGAGGGTACCACCAGAACAGAGACACCAGGGTCAACAACAAAAGGCAGACCCCCCCTACTAAGCAGGAAAACAAAAAGAAAAACAAAACCTCGCAAGAGCACAGTTACCCAGACGGAACAGAGCCGGCCGCTACGAGAGGTGAAACTAGCTGCACAGTACCCTGCGCCATACCAACGCAAACTGCCTCTTTCCCTAAGGTGAACAAGGATGCCAGAACACCGCAGCACACAAAGGGTGCCGAAAGCTGAGCAGCAAACACCCAAGCAGAGGCAGAACCAAAGGAACTTGTGGAAGGAGGCTCCAAGCCCCAAGGGCAGTACTTACCGGGCACCTAGGGAAAGTAAACCTAGGCGCATGCAGCCCGAGTACTGAAGAATTATTTCTGGCTTGCGCACCCCCTATAAGACAGTCACCACACCACACAGGCACAGAGCTGAGTACCAATTCAGGAGACAGAGCACACGACTTTCGCCAAGCACATCAGCCTGAGAACTGGGGGTCTTGGGTAGCCAACAGGAGGGGTCTGGGGCTCCCCATTCCCCTCCTGAGGAGGGGGAAGAGCTACGCAGATGGCAGTGTGGCGACATGGTGACGTCATGCTCATTTTTGTTTGGGGAGTTCTGTCCACTAGTTCGGCTCTCAGTTGCAATCTTTAACCAGAATAGGGGATTGTTTTGGGATGCTTACCTTTCTGGGTGCCTGACTCGGTCGATGGCAGACATAGAATGCGTCCAACCACATGGGAGGTTTCTATAGGCCACTGCTCCTTGTGCTTCTCTGAGGGGGTCAGGTTCTCGCTCGTGGTCCCTGGTAGGCCTAAAGACCTCCATTCACACTGACTGATGCCAAAGTCTAATATTAGCAATATCAGCTTGGATAGCTCCGGGGAGCTGATGGGGCTCCCCCAGAAAAACAGAACAAAACAAAGAATGAGAACTCAGATACTGTAATAGTATCACAGACTTTTCTTGTCAGTGCTGGGACAAGAAGTCATTCAGCGCTACAAAATATCACTTCTATTCTGCAAATCAAGTCTATCCCATTTTATCCGAGTAATGACCATAAGAACATAAGAATGAAGGTACCTGCAGAAGGCCTTTTGGCCCATACGAGGCAGCTCCTATTTATACCCACCCAAACTCGTTCATATACTGCATATGTCTAACTACGCTTGAAGTTGTGGGTGAAGCTTGGGGAACTAGGGGAACTAGAGGAACACTTAGTGTTGCCCTAGTCTGTGGCACAGTCCACCCAAACAACACTGGGATCACAGCAAATATTAAATGACTTTTCTGTCTGAGAAACTCCAGAAATATCCTAAGTACAGGTATGTCGCTCTGAAAATTGCAAATTTTTCCATCCCAAAACTGTGTAAAAATTATCTAAACAAGAAGGAATATTTTAACAGCCTGCCCAAGCATTTCAAAATGATAGGATGGATTATGAGAACTTTCAAATCCAGGACTCCCCTCACAATGGTTGTACTATTCAAATCATTTGTACTGTCCTGTCTTGAGTACTGCTCAGTACTCACTTCTCCCTTCAGAGCAGGAGAGATTGTTGAAATAGAGGGAATATAGAGAAACATATATGGCATACATAGACGCGATAAAGCGATAAAGCACCTAAATTATTGGGATCGTCTCAAAGCTCTACAAATGTACTCACTAGAAAGGAGACGAGAGAGATATCAAATAATATACACGTGGAAAATATTAGAGGGCTAGGTGCCAAATCTACACAGTAAAATAACAACATACTGGAGTGAACGACATGGAAGAAAATGCAAAATAGAACCAGTGAAGAGCAGGGGTGCCATAGGCGCAATCAGAGAACACTGTATAAACATCAGAGGTTCGCGGCTGTTCAACATCCTCCCAGCAAGTATAAGAAATATTGCCAAAACAACCGTGGACATCTTCAAGAGAAAATTAGATAGCTTTCTTGCAAGAAATGCCAGACGAACTGGGCTGTGGTGGATATGTGGGCCTGCGGGCCGCTCCAAGCAATAGTCTGTTAAACCAAACTGTCACAATTCAAGCATGGCCTCAGGCCAGGTTTGGGTTGTAGAAGAACTCCCAGAACCCCATCAAGCAGGTATATCAAAGGAACAAATTGAAAGAAATCAAAAGAATTATATATTAAGAATATAGCAACACCTAGACATACCAGGGAGATTTTTAAGTAAGAGAAGAGGAAAATAATGGCAAAAGTGTCAAACTCTACCATCAACTCGGTCAAATGCTACACAGGACACATAATGTGGCACCCCTACAAGAACCACAAATATTAAACAAAGTAAAAGACCCAGCGCTTCCACACATAAGATAACTTCTCTCATATTTGCCAACATACAAGGTATGTTGACAAATATGTTCACTTTATAAAGTGCCTCTTAACGACCCGCCAGAACCCTGTTCAACCTCCAAAAGCCTCATGCACCAATGTCAGCCCAGGACATATTACTAAAAACAGGAGCCAAAGCTGCGAACTTACAAATGTCATGGGTATGGGGATAGACTGCAGGCTGGCTGAACCGAATAATCCTGCGGACAACCTGGGAGACCCGCGCCCTGGAACAGGAAAGAAGGGAAACCGGGTCAACCCAAAGCGCATCCCCCACCATGAAGGCCTTGGCACGCAAGTAATGGTGAAGAGCTGCAACTGGACACAAAACATTATGCACCCCCAGCTGAACCAACCAAACCTCAACAAGGATCCCAACAGAACCAACCCAAGGACCCCTCCAGAAACCAGCAGCCTCATTCTTCACCAGAAAAGAAGGAGATGGCTGCAAACAAACATCCCGACCACCGGGACCGAACGAGCAGAAACCCCTGTGACAGAGAAGAGCATGAAGCTCCTCGACCGACCCACAGAGGCCAATGCCAACAAGAGAAGAGCCTTAGAAAAGCATTCCTGAACTGAAGGGGTCACCACAAACTGAGAAGAACAGAGAAAAAAAGAACACCCGGTCTAAAGACCGGGACTTTTTTTGCTAGTTCGGCTTTCGGGTTGCCATTTTTAACCAGCTGTAGTTTGTTTTGGAATTGCTATCTTTCTGGGTGCCTGACCTGGTAGATGGCAAAGACTGCTTCCAATTACACGGGGGTGTCTATAGGCCATTGTGCCTCATGCCTCTCTGAGGGGGCCAAGGTTCTGGTGCTGGTCCCCAGTAGGCCTAGAACTCCATCGATTGACTGATGTCACGGTCTAATATATACAACATCATCCCGGGGTTTCTGGGGAGCTAAAGGGGGTCTCCACAGAAACAGTATGTGTTATTGTTCACCGAATATAGCATTTAACTGATACTGTGACTAGAATATATGTGTGTGTACCAATATTCTATACATTCTAATACAATAAGTATTATTGACAGCCCATAACATTACACTTGAAAAATCCATGGTAAAAATATTCAAAATGCAAAGAAAATATATATTCATGCAAAATATGCATGACTAGGCTGAACTCTGATAACCAGTTATAAGATTATTACACTCACCAGAAATGCTCAGTCATTCATAATGGTGCATGAAAATGTAGATAGTTATGTATATAAATAGTATATATGCAGTGCAATAATACCAAAACCAGTTTCATTGTTCTATGAATATAATAATTGTATCACTAATATGTACACCATATTTTTTAGTACAGTATAGTGATGGTCCACACATTTTATTTGACAAATTTATCACATTACAAACCAATGAATAATATTACTGAAAAAAAAAACCAGGGTTGAATGTAATGAAGCGCCACTTTCTGGGTGACTCCCAGAGGCTCCCAGGAACTATCCAGACTGATATGTCTAACCTAAACTTTGGCATCAGTGTGGATGGAATTCTAGGCATATCGGGGACCACGAGCCAGAACCTGGCCCCCTCAGAGAGGCACGAGGAGCAATGGCCTATAGAAATGCACATGTGATTTGGAGCATTCTATATCTGCCATTGACCAGGACAGGCTCCCAGAAAGGCAAGCACCCCAAAACAAACCCCTATTCTGGTTAAAACAACGAAAATAGACAAATGAGTGGACAGAACTCCCCAAACGAAAACAAGCAAACAAGCATGACGTCATACGAGCCACGCCGCATGTCTGTGCAGCTCTCCCTTCTCCGGGAGGGGGAAGGGAAAGCCCCTGGCTCCCGCCCGGCACTCAACACCCCAGTTCTTCAGCTGATGTGAGGTGACATGGTCGTGTGGCTCCAGCTCCAGACTCTGTGTTGTGCTGTACTTTGGTACAGTGCTGCTCTTACTGTGGTGTGCGAGCTGGGAGTAATATTCACAGGTACTCGAGCTGCATGTGCTTAGGGTCACCTTCCCTGAGTGCCTTGTAAGTACCACCCTTGGGGCTTGGGGTTACCTGGTAAAATAATATGACATTTATGTTTATTTTCGTTTAAATGTGATGTGTGCGCACATCTACATTTTTGTATTTTATGTTGAAAAATATAGGAGCAATGTTGAAATGATGATAAAAATGTAAATATTCAGCACTACAACACATAATTTTCATAAAACCAGCGTTGAATGTAATGAAAGGCTATTTCTGGGTGAGACCCAGAGGCTCCCTGGAGCTATTCAGGCTGATATACTAATGTCAGACTTTGGCATCATGTGTATGGAGTTCTGTGGGATTACCAGGGACCACGAGCCTGAACCTGACCCCTTCAGAGAGGCATGGGGAGCAATGGCCTATAGAAACCCCCGTGTGGTTGGAAGCATTCTATGTCTTCCATCGACCAGGTCAGGCACCCAGAAGGTAAGCGTGCCAAAACAAACCCCTATTCTGATGAAAATTGCTACCAAAAGCCGAACAAATGGATAGAACTCCCCAAAAAAGAAACAACCAAATGAGCATGATGTCACACGCCGCTGCACTGCTGTCTGCACAGCTTCCCCCACCTCAGGAAACGGAAGGGGGAGCCCCAGATCCTCGCGTCGGCTATCCACCCTTCAGTTGGCTGGATGTCAAAACATGCGAAAAACCGCTGACCGGGGTGCCTCCGGGTCCCACCTAGAAAATGGGGTTTCATTACATTCAACGCTGGTTTTCTGGGGGGAGCCATTTTGGCTCCCCGGAGCTAACTACCCACAGAGGAAACGTTGAGGGATTTACCTGGGAAGCAATCGCTGCTCATTCCTCAACCCGAAGTGGAGACAACTGGCTGCAACTGCCAACCCAAAGAAACCCCGTGCCCGAATGTGAGCCCAGGACATGTTGCCAAAGACAGCAACAAGATCAGCTAACTTACGAACATCATGGGCACGGGGATAGACTCAGGCTGGCTAGCCTTAATAACCCGGCGGATGACCTGGGAGACCCGCGAACACGGTAGAAGGGAGACCGGATCAACCCAAAAGCACGTCCACGGACACAGAAGCCGTGGTGCGCAAATAATGGTGGAGGGCCGCAACCAGACACAAAACATGATGCACCCTCGGCCTGACAAACCAAGCATCAACAACCCAAGGACCCCTCCAGAAGGCAGCAGTCTCATTCTTCGCCAGAGAAGAAGGAGACGGCTGCAGACGAACAAACTGATCGCCACGATCGAAAGAGCAGAAACCTCTGCACCGGAGGAGAGCATGAGGCTCCCCAACCTGACCCCCAGAGGCTAATGCCAACAGGAAAAGAGCCTTCGAGAAACAATCGGGAACTGAACACAACAAAACGAGGAGAAGAGAGAAAAGAGAGCACCCTGTCCAATGACCAGGACGGCTCAAGCAGCGCATGAGCAGGCCGGAGGTGAAACAATGCATGAGACAACTTGTGAAACAGTGCAGAAGTTACATCAATACCGAAAGCAAGCTGAAGCGGCTCCGCCAGTGCCGCACGATACGAGGTGACAGTATTCGGCATAAGATGACGGTCCTGGAACAACCAAGAGAGAAAGGACAACACCACCCTAACCGAAAGCGAAGCACAACGATGAAGAGTCAAAAAGAACCGGAAGGACTGCCAGGAAACCTCATACTGCCGTCAAGACGAAGCCTGCAGGTGGGACACTAGCAAGGAAGCCACCTGATCACCATAAAGATGATGATAAACTCAAGTCAAAGATACCACATGCAAAGACTCGAGGAGAAGATTGAACCAGCCACGTGACGCTCCAGTCCGATCTGCTGGAAGAGGTGGAGCCGTGGGAAAACCTCCAGGTTCGGACACCGAACAAGCAGAGCCTGAAACCACGGCTGGGTCGGCCACCATGGGGCCGAGAGGACTACTCTCCACTGGTACGTCTCCAAGCGAGTCAGGATCCGGAGCAACAGCGGAACTGGGGAAAAGAGGTACAGAAACCTCCACCTCGACCAGTCCTGCCGAAAGGCATCGACCCGGATGGCCTCGCAGTCGGGGAAGGGCGCCACATACAGCGGAAGGCGCCGCAACCACTCGGATGCGAAGAGGTCCACCTCGGGGTGCCCGAATATCTGGCAGAGCCAACGGAAGGAGTCGGCGTCGACCGTCCATTCCGTGGACAGGGGAACGAAATGAGACAGGCTGTTCACCAAGACGTTGGACACTACCCGCACGTGAACTGCCAGGAGAGCCAAACCCCGAGAACTCAGCAGACGAGACACCCGAAGCGACCATCGCCAAAGAGCCAACGACCACATCGAACCCCCTCTGTTCTGGCAATGAACCACTGGGGAGCAGTCCGAATGGAGCTGGATCATCAATCCGCAGGCGACCCGAACCCTCCGGAGAGCAAACCACACAGCTGCGAACTCCCGCACCATGCTTTGGGCCCGATAGAAGGTCGGACCCCACCATCCCTGGCCGGCCTGGTGAGCACTGGTCACAAAGGCCCAGCCGAGAGACGATGTGTCTGTGAACACATCGAGCGAGGGCTTGGGGGCCAAGGCACTGAACCTCGAAAAAACTGAAGAGGATGCCGGCGACGCAGCAGCCAACGCAAGGCCCCCCAGGAGCCGAACCCAGCGATCGTGAGAGAGGCGGAAGGGACGTTCCCGAAGGAACCAGAACAGCCGACGAAGCCAAACCCGACCCGACCCGGCAGGTAGACCATCATCACAAAGTTCAGGCTCCCACACCAACCCTCGAGCAACCGCCTGGTGACCCGGGAGCCCCACAGAAACAGGCGCATGCGGGACCGCAGCCGCAGGAGAGACTCCGGAGAAAGAGACAAGGAAGAGGTCCGAGAGTCCCACACAAGACCCAGACAGGTTCGAACCTGGGAGAGGAACCAGATGGGAGTTCCTCCAGTTCACCAAGAACCCGAACTCGGCGAACTGGGAAAGAACCAAATCCCTGGCTAGCAGACAAGAGGATCGGCTGGGAGCCCAAACCAGCCAACGAGGTAGGCCAACACCCGAACACCTAATAGATGCAGACAGGCCACAGCAACCCGGGTAAAGCGTGTGAAAACGCGAGCAGCCAGGTTCAACCCGAACGCGAGACAACGAAAGCAGAAACCTTCACGCCTCACAACAAAACTGAGCCAGTCCCTGAACCCCGGATAAATCGGGACGTGCCAATAAGCATCCCGGAGGTCCAGGGACACCATCCAAGAGTCCGGCGCCAACAGGAGCCAAACCTGGGACAGTGTAGTCATCCAAAAGAAGGGGCAATGAACCCAGGGGTTCAGACGGGACTAGTCCAGAATGAACCTCAGGTCTGCACAGTCCCGTTTCGGTACTGGGAACAGACAGGAAACCCATCTGAGGGATGTCGTCATTTCGACCACGCCCAAGTGCACCCACTCCAAGACGACTCGACAGAGCGCAGGGACAGAGGCCTGCCCCGCCAGTCTCAAACTCCCCGAAGGAGGAGGGACCACCCAACGCTACCTCAGGCCGAAGGAAAGGACCCAAAACGCCCACAAATCGTGGGATTAGGTGTAAGTGAACAGTGCAAGCCTGCCCCCTCCCATTGCCCCATCAATGGGGCGAACCGCGAAAGGGCCAGTGCCCCTTACAAGACCCCGAACTTCGCACAGAGCGAACACCACGCCGACCAGACGAAGGTGGGTCCGAAGGTGGGGCCGGACCCGAACCTGGCACCAGTGGCCTACCACGACGAGGGGAACCCCGAGCCCTGACACGACCCCTCCAGGAAGGCCCTCCCCGGGACCCCCGGAGAACCAACAAGTCAGACATAGGACGACAACTAACCGAAGCAGCCTGCAAATACTATGCCACAGCAGAATCCGCAAAAAGCAGAGGACAAAACGGAGAGGACATCCTAAGACCCAGGGCCCAGGCCGATTCCAGAAAGAACGCAAGCACCGCCTGCCGACATGTGAGCCGGGAAGCATAGAACAGCGAAACCGCATTCTGCAGGATCGGCACAAAGAGCTTCAACAAGCAGCCGACGAGCGAGCTGCTGAGCCCAAGACAGCGGACCCAGGAACATCCCCAAGCCTCCCCACATCCTCCACAAGCCAGTCCAAAGACAGCTCCAGGAGGGAAAAGAAAGTCAAGGCCGAAACCAAGAGGCCAAGGGCACGCAAGTCCTCAGTCACCTGCACAGCTGAAAGGGAGGGAACCTGCACATGGAGCTGCACAACGCCAACATCCCGGGAAAGGGCAGGGGCAAACAAACACTCAATGAGGTGCTCAAGGTCGCCCCCAGGAAAATCTGAACCACTGTCGAAGCCTCGCGCCACTCAAGCGTGCAGGAACGACAAAAGTAATGCCAAGCCTCTAAAGCAAACAAAGGACAGTCTGCCAACCAGGACGACTCCGGAACCTCGTAACGGACCCAGAAAGGGAACGACGTTCCAAACCTGAAAGAAGATGGATCCATAACCGAGGCATAATCCGGGTCATGCTAGAGGTAAGCTGCTAGAGCCACCTGCACCGCAGACAGTTGGATGCAGGAAGCCAAAAAACTCCGGAAGGACGGAACCAACGCACCCAGGGGACACGGAACCAAACCTGGGGAGGGGTAGATACCAAATCCAATTTGTACGCAGAGGGGGGAAAAGAAAACCCCACTCTTTGAAATAGTAAGCCTCGCTCAGAGGGCAGAAAAACCCAGGCGGAGTCCAACAGGGCCCAAGTCCCCCAAGTCTGCCCCTCCCCAGCCCCAGGATCCTTCACCGCAGGATCTAAGGCCAAGTCACCCCCAAAGCACCGGCCTCAAAAGAAAAGGCCAGCGCAGCTGCGTAAGCCGCTGAAAATCACTGGAGCCAGAGCAATGACCTTCGCCTCTAACATCAGCCTTAGAAATGAAGGGTAGATAGCCGGCGCGAGGGTCTGGGGCTCCCCCTTGCCCCTCCCGGTGAGGGGGGAGCTACGCAGACTGTGGCGCGGCGACGTGTGACGTCATGCTCGTTTGCTTGTTTCCTTTTGGGGAGTTCTATCCACTTGTTCGGCTTTTGGTAGCAATTTTCCCAGAATTGGGCTTTGTTTTGGGACGCTTACCTTTCTGGGGGGAGCCCCATCGGCTCCCCGGAGCTATCCAGGCTGAATGGATATGTATAACTTTCTGGCATCAGTCAATGCATGGAGTTCTTGCCTACCGGGGACCACGAGCCAGAACCTGGCCCCCTCAGAGAGGCACGAGGAGCAATGGCCTATAGAGACCTCCCTTATTATTGGGAGCATTCTATGTCTGCCATCGACCGGGAATGGCACCCAGAAAGGTAGGCGCCCCAAAACAAACCCCTATTCTGGTAAACTATTGCGACCGAAGACCGAACAGGCGAACAGAACTCCCCAAATGAAAATTAATCCTCATGACGTCATCATGTCGCCGCGCCTCCGTCTGCGCAACCCCCCCCTCCCCGGGAGGGGGAAGGGGGAAGCCCCAGACCCCACCGCCGGCGACCCAACCTTCAGTTCTCAGGCTGATGCGATCTGGTGCGGTCGTGCCTCTGGCCCCAGTTTGCGGTTGCAGTTCTGTTCCTGGTGGTGTGAGCTGTCCCTTCCGGTGGTGTGTGGGCCAGGAGTATTATTCTACGGTGCTCGGGCTGCTTGCGCCTAGGGCTATCTTCCCTAGGTGCCCTGTGAGTACTGCCCTTGGGGCTTAGGGCTACCTTCCCTGGGTCTCCTTGGGATCTACCTCCGCTGTGCCGTGTATTGCTCGGTACTTGGCCGCCCTTGGGGTCAGCTGGGGTTTTTTCTTGCCCTTGTTTGTCTCTGGGTAGGGGGTAGTTTTCGACACTGGCAGGGGCGCGGGGTACTGCGCGCTAGTTTTCACCAATTACAGTGGCCGGCTCTGTTCCGCCTAGGTACGTTGTCCTCTTGCGGGGTTTTTCTTTTGTTTTTGTTTTTGCCAGGTGGGGGGGTCTGCCTGTTGGTCCCCTTAGCTGTTTTTGGGGTACTTCTCCACTTTGTCTGTTGGTGGTACTCCCCGCGTGGCCCCCGTGAGTGTACACGTCCCGGGGGTTCAGCTTATAGCAGTTTGTTGGTAGTTCTGGGTGCCGGTTAGCAGTACCCTGCCTGGGCTTCCCTTAGCGTGTTATCAAGGCTAAGGGCCCTGGAAAACCCCACGGGGGCTATGTGGTCCGATGGATGTGATCCCTGAGTCCCCTCTCGCGTCCTGCGAGTTTGACAGTTGCTCTGTCCCCCTGTCTCCGGGGGACACTCACCGGTTTTGCCTCCGCCATGCTGCCTGTTGGGTCGGTGATTGTTTTGACCCTGAGTCGTGCGACGTGTGTTGTCTGTACGTTCTCCAGTTCACCCAGGCTACTGCGCCTGATATGCGGGTGACGGCAGCAGAGGCGTTGCATGCTCGCTTTAGGTTGCTGCAACGTGCTAGGTTGGTCACTGCCCCGGACGCCCCGAGACTGCCCCGTTTTGGTTATAGGGACCCGGACTTGGGGGTGGGTGTCGCTTCGACACTGGTTCCGTCCGCCCCTCCAAGTCCTTTCCCTTCTCCTGCTCGTTCGGTTCCCCCCCCCCCTTGCTGCCGGCTCCTAAACGTCTGAGGGTTTTCGAGCCGGGGCTGGGTTTAGTTGGTTGTGAGACTCGGGCGGTCTCGGGGGTCTCCCCTTCTGGGGCAGGGGCGGAGGCATTCGAGCCTGGTCCTTCTGCCGAAGCTTCTGGGTCTGGCCAGTGGACCCCCTTTGTTACTGCTTTCTCGGCTGCCCCCGCCTTTTCTTTGGGGGTGGGGGCACAGGAGGACGGCTCGGCCCCGGACCCTCAAGGTGAGGTTCCTGGGGTTGGGGAGGGGTTGGCTTGGGGGCCTTGGGGCCCGTTGGACCCCGCCTGGGTTTTTGTGCCCTCCGAGCAGGGCTTAGTGTTACAAGGAGAGGGGTTCTCTTTCGCTCCCTCCGCGTATGAATTGGATTTAGTGGCCACCCCTCCCCGGGTTCGGTTCCGTGATCCCGATGCTTCTCGCCTCGCGTGTCGTCAGGCGGTGCTGGCTTCCTCCTTGGATTCCGCCTGGGCCCTGGCTCTTCGTTTGTCCTCGCCCTTTTGCCCGTTGCTGTTTGCAGAGTCTGCTGTGGAGCGGTATATGCAGGCGGCCTCGGTCAGTTGTCGGCCTATGTCGGAGTTGTTGCTGCTCCAGGGGGCTCGTGGGGGTCCTTCCCGGAAGGGTCGTGCCAGGGCTCGGGGGTCTTTTCGTCGGGGTAGGCCATTGGTGCCAGATTTGGGGCTGGCGGCGCCTTCGGTTCTGGCGGTTGCTGGACGGGGTGGGACCCGTTCTGTTCGTCGCCTTGGTTCTCGGAAGCCGTGTCGGCCCTTTCGCGGTTCGCCCCGTTGACGGGGCGAAGGGGGGGGCGGCTTGCCCGGTTTGCCCGCGCCTGGTCCCACGATTCGTGGGCTTTTCGGGTCATGTCGCGCGGCCTGTGGTGGCGTTGGGTGGCTCTTCCTCCTTCGGGGGTTCGGGTCTGGCGGGGCAGGCCTCTTCTCCTGCGCTCCGTCGGGTCATCTCGGAGTGGGTTCGCTTGGGCGTTGTCGAAACAACGGCGTCCCTCAGGTGGGTTTCCCGCCTGTTTTCAGTTCCGAAACGGGACTGTGCGGACCGCCGGTTCATTCTGGACTTGTCCCGTCTGAACTTGTCCCGTCTGAACCCGTGGGTTTTGTGCCCCTCCTTTCGGATGACTACTCTGTCCCAGGTCCGTCTTCTCTTGGAATGGTGTCCCTGGATCTCAAGGACGCGTATTGGCACGTCCCGGTTCATCCGGTATTCAGGGACTGGCTAGGTTTTGTGGTGGGGCGTCAGGGTTACCGCTTTCGTTGTCTTCCCTTCGGGTTGAATCTGGCACCGCGCATTTTCACACGCCTTACTCGGGTCGTGGTGGCCCGCCTGCGTCTGCTAGGTGTTCGGGTTCTGGCCTATCTCGACGACTGGCTGGTTTGGGCTCCCAGCCGCTCAGAATGTCTGCTCGTCAGGGATTTGGTTCTTTCCCAGCTCGCCAGGTTCGGGTTATTGGTGAACTGGAGGAAGTCCCATCTGGCTCCCTCTCAGGTTCGGTCTTGGCTGGGTCTGGTTTGGGACGCTCGGACTGCTTCCTTGTCTCTTCCTCTGGCGGCTCTCTTGCGCCTGCGGTCCCGCCTTCGCCTGTTTCTGAGGGGTTCCCGGATCACGAGGCGGTTGCTCGAGAGTTTGTGCGGAAGCCTGAACTTTGCCATGATGGTCTACCCGCCGGGTCGGGTGTGGCTTCGTCGGCTGTTTTGGTTCCTTCGGAGCCGGCCCTTCCGCCTCTCTCGCGATCGTTGGGTTCGACCCCCGGGTGCCTTGCGTCGGTTGCTGCGTCGCCGGCTTCCTCTTCGGGTTTTTCGGGGTTCGGTGCCTTGGCGCCGCCCCGAGCCCTCGCTCGATGTGTACACGGACGCGTCGTCTCTGGGCTGGGGTTTTGTGACCAGTGCTCACCAGGCCGGCCAGGGGCGGTGGGCTCCGTCCTTATGTTGGGCTCACAGTACGGTGCGGGAGTTCGCGGCTGTTTGGATGTCGCTCCGGAGGGTTCGAGTCGCTCGCGGATCGACGATCCGGCTCCATTCGGACTGCTCCCCGGTGGTTCATTGTCTGAACCGGGGGTTTCGATGCGGTCCTTGGCTCTTTGGGGCTGGTCGCTTCGGGTGACTCGTCTGCTGAGTTCTCGGGGTTTGGCTCTCCTGGCGGTTCATGTCCGGGGGGTGTCCAACGTCCTGGCGGACGGCCTCTCTCGCTTCCGTCCCCTGTCTTCGGAGTGGACGGTCGATGCCGACTCCTTCCTTTGGCTGTGCCAGACGTTCGGGACTCCGGACGTGGATCTCTTCGCGTCGGCGTGGTCGAGGCGTCTCCCGGTTTATGTGGCGCCCTTTCCCGACTGCGAAGCCGTCGTGGTCGACGCCTTCTGGCTGGACTGGGGGAGGTGGGGTTACCTGTACCTCTTTCCCCCGATTCCGCTGTTGCTCCAGGTCCTGACTCGCTTGGAGACTTACCAGGGTCGTGTTGTCCTTCTGGCCCCTTGGTGGCCGGCCCAGCCTTGGTTTCAGGCGCTGCTTGCTCGGTGTCCGTGCCCGAGGGTCTTCCCACGGCTCCGCTTCTTTCAGCAGATCGTTCCAGCCCTGTACGAGGCTGGTTCCATCTTCTCCGTGAGTCTTCGCGTCTGGAGTTTTTGACTCAGGTTTATCATTCGTTGTATGGTGCGCAGGTGGCTTCGTTGTTGGTTTCCCACCTGCGTGCTTCGTCTCAGCGGCAGTATGAGGTTTCCTGGCGGTCCTTTCGGTTTTTCCTATCACTGCGTAGGTGTTCTTCGGTCTCTGATAGGGTTGTTCTGTCCTTTCTCTCTTGGTTGTTTCAGGACCGTCGTCTTATGCCGAATACTGTTGCTTCGTATCGTGCGGCGTTGGCGGAGCCGCTTCAGCTTGCTTTCGGGGTGGATGTTACTTCCGCCCCGTTTCGCAAGTTATCTAGGGTGTTTTCACCTCCGGCCTGCTCACGCTCCTCCGGAGCCGTCTTGGTCTTTGGACCGCGTGCTTTCGTTTCTCTCTCTGCCCCGGTTTGTGGTGGCCCCTTCCGTTCGGGATTGTTTTTCCAAGGCTCTTTTCCTGTTGGCTTTGGCCTCGGGGGGTCGGGTGGGCGAGCTTCATGCTCTCCTCCGGCGCCGGGGTTTCTGCTCTTTCGGTCCTGGTGGTCGTTTTGTTCGTTTGCAGCCGTCTCCCTCTTTTCTGGCGAAGAATGAGACGGCTGCCTTTCGGAGGGGGCCTTGGGTTGTTGACGCTTGGTTGGTCAGGCGGGGGTGCATCATGTGTTGTGTCCGGTTGCGGCTCTTCGCCGTTATTTGCGGGCCACGGCTTCTGTGGCCGGGGATGCGCTCTGGGTTGATCCGGTTTCCCTTCTTCCCTGTTCTCGGGCTCGGGTCTCTCAGGTTGTCCGCAGGGTTATTAAGTGTAGCCAGCCTGCGGTTTTTCCCCGGGCCCACGACGTTCGTAAGTTTGCGGCCTTGGCGGCTGTTTTTGGCAACATGTCTTGGGTGGACATTCGGGCCCGGGGTTTTTGGAGATCGAACAGGGTCCTGGCCGCTCGCTACCTGGTGAATGTCCCTGGGCCTAGTCGGGCCTGCGTTGCATTGGGTCGGCGGTTGCAGCCAGTTGTCTCGCCTTCGCATTGAGGAGTGAGGACGGCCCGCCGCCCGGGTAAGTCCCTGTTTCTTATCTTTGGGTAGTTAGCTCGGGGAGCCGACGGGGCTCCCCCCAGAAAACCAGCGTTGAATGTAATGAAACGCCATTTTCTGGGTGAGTCCCGGAGGCTCCCCGGCATCCCTCCCTCCCTACCGGTCGGCGGTGTTTTTCGGGTTTTTGACATCCAGCCTAAGAACTGAAGGTTGGGTCGCCGGCGGTGGGGTCTGGGGCCCCCCCTTCCCCCTCCCGGGGAGGGGGGGGGTTGCGCAGACGGAGGCGCGGCGACATGATGACGTCATGAGGATTAATTTTCGTTTGGGGAGTTCTGTTCGCCTGTTCGGTCTTCGGTCGCAATAGTTTACCAGAATAGGGGTTTGTTTTGGGGCGCCTACCTTTCTGGGTGCCTTTCCCGGTCGATGGCAGACATAGAATGCTCCCAATAATAAGGGAGGTCTCTATAGGCCATTGCTCCTCGTGCCTCTCTGAGGGGGCCAGGTTCTGGCTCGTGGTCCCCGGTAGGCAAGAACTCCATGCATTGACTGATGCCAGAAAGTTATACATATCCATTCAGCCTGGATAGCTCCGGGGAGCCTCCGGGACTCACCCAAAAATGGCGTTTTCATTACATTCAACGCTGGTTTTTTGGGTGCCTGACCCGATCGATGGCAGACATATAATGCTTCCAACCCCACAGGGGGTTTCTATAGGCCATTGCTCCCCATGCCTCATCTGAGGGAGCCAGGTTCTGGCTCATGGTCCCTGGTAGGCCACAGAACTCCATACACGTGACTGATGCCAAAGTCTGACATTAGCATATCAGCCTGGATAGCTATGGGGAGCTGTAGGGGCTCCCCCCAGAAAAACACATTTCATATGGCATCTGTTCTCTAGCAAAATTCAGTTGCAAACATGTTGACACCATATATTTTATAACTCAAAAAACTAAATGAGAATATATATATATATATATATATATATATATATATATATAGATATATATATATATATAAAAAAAAAAGAATAAACATTTTTGGCGTTGCCGAGTGGAACATTGAGATGTCCGGAATAGTTTCAGTCGGGAACGTGCAGACAGTTCAGAAAATTAAAGCATTCAAACATTAAAGGATACTGTATAGTACTTGGAAACATGCAACATGAAGCATAATACAACTAACTGACCTGTAAGTAGTGGTGGGGATTTGACAAAGCTGTAGTGAGAGCAGCTCTTGGCATGCCCACCAGATGTTGCTTCACTGACGACGAAGATTCGAAGAAGAGTATCTCGTGAAGCGGCTGTTTGTTTACAGGTTGTAAGTGTAGTTCAAAAACATTTGACAGCAGTTGTAATACTTCTGAACGTAGCAGCTCATAAGCATTTGGTCTCTTGTTTTTCTTCTTTGCAATTTCAAGTAATTTCTGAGAAAAAATAGCATGAAAAATAACACGGACATAGTTTTTTTGTTTGGAAGTCATAATTAAGCAATATTTTTAATACTAGATACAAAATGCCACTCTGGTTGAGACCTGGTGGTTCCATGAACCTATCTTGCTGATATAGCTACCATCTACTAAGTCACATCAGCTGTGAAGCTCTGTTGGCATACTGGAACCCAGAGCCAGAACCTGGGCCCCCACACAGAGGCTGAGAGCAGGTGACACTCCGCCACCCCCCACTGGGAAATAATTAAGAAAGCAAGTGAACAAATACAGACCACTGCTGGGTTTAAAATGATCAAAGCCTCAAAACTACCCAACGAACTTCCACACACAAGGTAAACAAACGATTCAATCTCTCGAAACTAGCACGAACTCGTTAGCACCAACTCCTCTCATCCCCATGCCAGTTGGGGGGGAGGGGCTAGGAAGTTGGAGGTCCAAGTTCCTGCTAGCTCTCCACACCAATTGTGGAGCAAATGTGCAGAACCAACCAACCAACAACCTGGACGGAAGGGAGAGGGGAATCAGGGAGCCACCGGGGCCCTCCCAGGAGGAGGTTTTTCATTATATTTAACCCTTAAACTGCGCATGGCGTATATATACGCCATGAGTAACATGTCTGACCGTGCGCTTGGTGTATATATACGCCAAAGGGTGCCAGGCACGATTCAAACGTCCCGTGGTGTAAAGGGGTCACCCATCCCATAGCCACGGGCTATTGTAAACAGACGCCATTTTGAAAAAAAATCTAGAGCAGGCCTCCTTTGTTTCACAGGCCTTAGTTAGTGGCCAGACACCATGGCGAGCGCATCACGACCCAGCGTGCGACCTCGCTTAGCGCACCGCGCCGCACAGTCTTTGACCGAAGACGAAATTGCAGATGAATTGTTCAAGGACGTTGACGAGTCTGATATTGACGACTCTGATATAGATGAAGATTATACCCAGCCAGAAGAAATCGAAACAACGGATAGTGAGGGTGAACATGTGGGTGCCACGAGGGTGAGGATGCCTCACGAGGATACTACTCAACACCACTCAACACCACCTCGCGCCCAAGCACGTCGTTCATCTATACCACTACACGTTTATGATATGATCAACGATTCAGAAACAAGTGAATCTTTCTCAGGTTTTAGTGATGAAGAATCTGAGAATAGTTTTACCCCGGCTGTTAGTGCCAGTACAAGTTTCGCCGCATCAGCTGCCCGCCCAGCCAAGCGCCGCCGCATGGGACAATATGGCGACAATGAGGAACAAATTCCCTCATGTTCCAGATCTTTTTCCTCATCTACCGTTCCTGCCCCTACTGTTACAATGCCTGCTTCAGCTCCTGGTCCCCGGATTCCTCGCCGTCGTGCAGCTAATGGCTCTCGGAAGGCAGCAGATTTGTGTGTGTGGAGTGATGGGGAAGATTTTGTACCACAAATTCCCGACTTTGACAACAGAGATGTGGGAATTACAGATCTTTTCCCTGATACTGGTGACGAAATGTGTGAAAGTGACTTTTTTACTGCATATTTCGATGAGCCGCTCATGGAACACATTGTTCATGAAACGAACAGACTTGCGGCCGATCTCATTGAACTTGAGGAAGTTACAGAATTTTCACGACTACAGCGTTGGAAAGAGACAACTGTTGGTGAAATGTATGTGTTTTTCGCAATTTGCATGTTGATGAAACATTGTGTGAAACACGTAATTTCAGATTATTGGAGCAAAGACAACGCTGTTCCAACACCATTGTTCGGGAAATATATGTCCCGAGACAGATTTCTGTTGATCCTACGGTGCATTCATTTTGCAAATAATGCAGACGAGACACAGGATGATAGGCTTTGGAGGGTGAGGCACGTGCTAAATGACCTGATTGGAAAGTTCCGAGATTACTACGTACCAGCTCAGAAGCTGGTTATAGATGAATCCCTTGTGCTTTTCAAAGGACGTGCTGCCTTCAAGCAGTATATTCCCTCAAAACGTCACCGATTTGGACTGAAATTCTTTGTGCTCTGTGACTGTGAATCAGGAATGGTGTTACACATGATACTTTATTCAGCCACAAATGTAGATATTCCTGCTAATGACGAACATGGCTTCTCAGGTAGTGTGGTGAAGTCACTGCTTGCACCATATCTGAACAAGGGCCACATATTGTACACATAACTATTATACCAGTCCCTTGCTAACGAAATTCTTGCTTGATAATAAGACTGGAGTGTGTGGAACAGTAAAGCCAAAACGAAAGGAAATGCCTGTGTTTGACACTGCTATGCAAGTAGGTGATTGCGAGGTAAGAAAAAGTGGTGCAATGCTTTCAGTGCGGTGGAAAGACAGACGTGAAGTGAACATGTTGACCACCATTCACCCTGGTACAATGGTGGACAGTGGCAAGGTGAACAGAACAACAAAGCAAATAATATATAAGCCAGATTGTGTGATGGACTACAACATCAACATGCGTTTAGTTGATAAATGTGACATGATGGTGGGTGCTGTAGAGTGTGTACGGAAGACTGTGAAGTGGACGAAGAAAATGATTTTCCACCTAATTGACGTAACAATGCTGAACAGTTACAACATGTTTCTTGTAAAGACAGGTAGAAAACCATATTTCCGTTCGTTTAGTTTTCAAGTTGTGAAACAGTTGCTAGGTAAATTTGGCAAGGACACACCTGGCATACAAAGACCCATTCGAGACCCAATATTGAACCATGCTCCTGCACCCAGGCTCGCTTACAGGGAGGCCTTTCTGATGCACCAAATCAAGAAATTACCACCAACTGGAGCTCGTGCAGCAGGCCAGCGTCGGTGTGTTGTGTGTTCCAGTACCAAATTGAGGCCACAGAAACGTAAATTGGTGTTGACATGGTGCGAAGCGTGTGCCGTCCCTCTGTGCCATATCGACTGTTTCGCACAGTATCACAGTCTCCAGGAGTACTAAATGTGTAATTCTTTGGTAAATAAATGTACATATCAAGTTATTTTTTGTGTTTATTTTGAAAAAAACCCAAATACATTGAATATTTCCTGTAAATTATACCATTTTGGTGGGCATACTTGTGACACTAATATGTGAGCGCCTATTGAGTTTAGACCATTTTTATTATAATACAACGTCTATTGCTAATAATTGGAACAATACTAGCGAAAAAAATTTGAGTAAAATGACCCAAAAATACTGTAAATAATTCCGCGAAAATAAATTCGCGGCAACTCGGGCCGCGAGAGCGGCCGTGAGTGACGGCTGGCTGACGCAGCAGCCTCGAGCGCTCACGTTCTGTGACGTCATCGGCCAACTTCTCGGCTCAATTGTGTCATTGGTATGCATAATAGAATTTTTTTATTATTTTTCCCGTGCTCAGGGGACCCAAATTAACATGTTTAGAAGACGACAAAAATTTTTGGAATTTTTTTTTTCTTGCGCACAGGGGTGTAAATGTGCCCAGGACCCCTGAGCAGTGTAAGGGTTAATACTGCTTTTCTGGAGGGAGCCCCCTCGTGGATCCCTGAAGCTAATTACCCAAGCAGAAGACAGACAAGGGCTTATCATGGAGAAGAAACTGAAAACTGTCAAGACAAAGACGAGACACTTGGCCGAGAGGAATGATCCAAAGCGACGCGACACGTGCATGACAAGGCCTGGAAACATTTAATTAACACCAAACCATCAGGATCCTGTTAGACCACCAAAACCCCCCAGCCAGAATAACAGCCCAGGACAAATTAGCAAAAACAGCAATGCGAGCAGCAAATTTACAAACAACACGGGCAGGCTGGCTGGATGTGATGACACTGTAGATGACCTGAGAAACACGATCCTTGGAACAGGGGACCAAGGAAACAGGATCAACCCACAAAGCCTCCACCAAGTCAGAATTGGTGGCATGAAGATAATGGTTGATTGCCACCACTTGGGACAGCACATGATGCAGCCCCTGCCAACCAACCAAGCATCAATGACCAAAGGACCACTCTGAAATCCCAGTGACCTACGAGGGCCAAAAGAACGAAAACCATGCCTTCGAAGAAGAGCATGCAGCTCCCCTACCCTACAACCGGAGTTGAGTGCCAATAAGAAAACCATTTTAGCAGAAGAATTATGGACTAAAGGGAATGCAGTAAACTGAGAAAAGAGGCAAGAGACCTGGAAGGGAGAGAAGCCCGACATACCACACTTCAGAGGGGAAGGAAGAAGAGACACGGAGGGAGCAGATGTGGATTTCACTAACATCTCCAATTCCAGGTCATTAAAAACAAGATGGGGCCAACTCTGGAACATCCAACCAGGCACAAAGCCATCAGTGCTGAAGGCAGGCAAAATGAACCCACAAGGTGGCAGCTGCTTGATAAGCTTGCCGTCATGTGCAGGGTCAGAGAGAAACCATATGGGGGAACAAACCCCGCAGGACTCAGGGTCGTAGGTGTCACTGACCCAATAGGCAGCACGGTGGAGGCAGAAAGAATGATCGTAGCCCCAAGGTAAAGATGACAAAAAGCCCTCAAACTCCCAAAATGCGAGAGCCTAGGATTACCAGGCCCCAGAGGGCAGACCAAACAGGACACACGGGTACTAGGAATGCTTGCCGGGAGTTAACTACGTAGACTGATACAACCTGGTTAATGTGGCGATTAAGGCCCATGTCAGAGTGCTGTGTAAAACAAATGCACAAACAGCCTGTGTACCTCAACGAGGCAAAATGTTTGCCGAGGTAAGGCCTCGACCTCGGTGGTCTGATCTCTAAAGAGCAAACTCCCAAACACCCAGAGAAGAGAACCCTCTAAGTACAGGGGCAGTGCTAGAGCATACAGGAAAGGGAGCCCTGAACACATGCAACTCTAAGGGCCCAATGAGCCAGATCCACACAGCACATACCAGACAGAAAACACACTCATGAAACTAATTAAAATATGGAATAACACCAAGCAAATGATCCCTGATGGACAAATTCAAAGGAAGGCTGGCACTTACCTTAGAAGCAGCAGGACCCGTCCAGCTGATAAAATACTCAGGATGTGTTTATTAATTTAACACTATCGCTCTCTTTGGATACCCCTCGTGTCCACTTTTTTTCTCTCGTGTCCTAGCTTTGGACACTGCTCGCGTCCAATACAAAAAATATTTGTATAAAATTCATTTTCTATCCGATTGACTTTGGCATACTGTAATTTCAAAATGAGCACCTTCAGAATGCGCACAATTTGATATCAACATGGAAGATGTAACACATAATTTGATGTCAGAACACTTGAAAGATTATAAATACGTTTTTGGTCAAAATTTTAAAATATTTGTTAAAATTCTATTTATTGTGCTATTATTATGGGACTAGTTTTAAAATGTGCGCCTTTACATTGCGAACAATTTAATACTAAAATTAAAGATGTAACATGAAATTTTATGTCAGAACACTGGAAGGATATACATAATTTTGTGATGATGAGCTTGCAAAATTAAAATATTTGTTAAAATTCCAGTTATTGCTCTATCATTATGGGACTAGTTTTAAAATACGCGCCTTTATATTGCGAACAATTTGATACCAAAACGAGCGACGGAACACGAAAATTGATGTTATCAAACTGAACGAGTATACACATTAGGTTGCGTGTGTGATAATTGGTTCTCGTTCACGGGTAACTTTAGGCTTTGCTAAGGGAGTCACGCTGGGCTTTTGGACAATATAGGCATACACAACTGTAGGGAATTTAATTGCAAACGCATTGATACCAAAACGAACGACATAGCACGAATATTAAGGTGAGAAAACTGAAACGAGTATACACATTTTACCGATTTTGTGCGCTCACGGGTAACTTTTCCCAACTTTAGGCTTTGCTGTGGGAAGTCAAGCTAGGCGTTTGGACCTTATATGCATATACACCTGTAGGGAATTCTATTGTGAACACAACGATACCAAAACGAGCGACGTAGCACGAGAATTAAGGTGAGAAAACTGAAACGAGTATACACATTTAGTGTCGCCGAGCACTCGCCTGCACCATCAGGTCTACTTCGTGTATACGCACGGAGCGCACGCCCAGGGCACAATACTGTTAAATAAACCCTTCAAACTTGAGAGAATTCACCAATAATTCAAGATATGAGAACAATTAACACTAGGTTTCTGATTAACCTCCATGCTACGCTGCATTTATTGTGACATTCTGGTGATGCACGGAAAATAAAGTGTCTCCCAAATTATTTTTTCTTTTTAAATGGTTAAAACCTTTTCTAAAAAAAAAAAAAAAACACAGCGTTGACTGCATTGAAATGCCATTTTCTGGGCGAGTCTCGGAGGCTCCCCGGGCTATCCAGGCTGAATGGATATGTATAACTATCTGGCATCAAGTGCTAGGAGCTTTTGCCTACCGCGGACCACTAGCCAGAACCTGGCCCCCCTCAGAGAGGCACGAGAGGCAATGGCCTATAGAAACACTTGTGGTTGGGAGCATTCTATGTTTGCCATTAACCGGGATAGGCACTCAGAAAGGTAGGCGCCCCAAAACAAACCCCTATTCTGGTGAAAATATTCCTATCAAAAGCCGAACAAATGGACAGAACGCCCCAAACAAAATTATCAAACTAGTATGACGTCATCACGTCGCTGCGCCACCGTTTGCGCAATCCCCCCTTCTCCAGGAGGGGAAAGGGGAGCCCCAGACCCTCCACGCCGGCGATCCAACTGGCAGTTCTTTGGCTGGATGTCAAAATACGCAAAAATGAGGCCGACCGGGAGGGAGGGAAGGATGCCGGGAAGCCTCCGGGACTCACCCAGAAAACGGCATTTCATTACATTCAACGCTGGTTTTCTGGGGGGAGCCCCTACGGCTCCCGGAGCTACCTCACCACAAATAAGGAAAAAGGAAAAGGATCCAGGAGGCGCGATGCATGCCCCTAACCTAAAAACCAAGACTACAGATGAAACAAAGATCCTGCAGACCTGAACCCCGAACAGGAACGGAGAAGGGAATGCGAACAACCAAAAGCGTCTACGATCCCAGATGCCAAGACGCGCAGAACAGTGAAAAAAACTGCAACTGAACAACAAAGGAAGCGGCCCCCCCTGCCCGACCAACCAAGCAGCAACCCAAAGACCAAAACGAGAAGAAAATAGACCACCCCAGGCCAACAACCAGACAGCACCAGAACTCANAGACTTCAAGTGTTCTCCTATAGCCCTTAGAGAGAAGTCTACGCCGGGAAAACAGGCTCCTGCACAACCTCAGCTACCCCTATACCTCCGAGAGCGTGAACGCCACATCCCCCGGGAAAGACAACTGTGTCCTACCAGTTCCATCACGACGCGGTCGCCTTGGTGGTCAGACGCTCGCCGGGGGCGCATCTGGCAAAATGCGACATAGCAGAGGCGTTCAGGATCGTCCCGGTCAACCCCAGCGACTACCACCTACTCGGCTTCGCCTACGGAGGCGGTACTACCATGAAAAATGCTCATCATGGGGGCGGCACCTTCCTGCAGGATCTTCGAGACGTTCTCCGACGCCCTGCAATGGATCCTTGCGGAGAAGTTCGGCGTGCGGATGTTGTAAAGGTGCTAGACGACTTCCTCTTCGTGAGTTCTAACTACGAGGAGTGCTTGCGGAGCCTGCGGGTGTTCATTGCCCTCTGTGAGCGCCTAGGCGTACCCCTGGCTCCCCACAAGACTGTAGCCCCATCCACTGCCTCACATTCCTTGGACTTGAAATCGACGCACGACGTATGGAGACAAGGCTGCCGACGACAAGAGGACGAAGTACACGACCGCAGTGGAAGACGCGCTGCGGGCCGAGAGCCTTCCCCTGCGGGACCTGCAAGGGATTATCGGCAAACTGCAATTCGCCACGGCAGTCATACCAGGGGGACGGGCTTTCCTCCGACGTCTTCACCCGCTCACCCGTGTGTCACGTACAACGCCCCACGCCCCTGCCAGCTGGACGAGGAGGCGAAGCTCGACTTGCGTGCCTGGCACACGTTCCTCGGCGCGTTCAACGGAGTTACGGTTTTTCCACCAGACGGTGGATGGGGGAACGCCATGGCCCTCACTATGTGCGCGGATGCCTCTCCATGGGTTATGGACTCACACTCGGAGCGGCCTGGCTCAGGGGTACCTGGCCTATGGACTGGAGCCGGCTGAACATCGCGCTCCTCGAACTTTACCCTTTCTACATGGGGATATCCATCTTTGCACCAGTGTTAGCAAACAAGAGGCTTGTGTGTAGGTCCGACAACGCCGCTGTGGTAAATGTGCTAATCCCTGTCTGCCAGGTGCCCCCTCCTCATGCAACTGGTCCGGCCACTGGCAATCCTCCTCCTCACACATAATATTACGCTTCTTCCTTCACACCTCCCGGGCAAGTTAAACGGGTTTTGTGACGCTCTCTCCCGGTTGCAGGTACTGCCGCCGCCTCGCTCCTGCGAGACGCAGGACTCGCCGAGAAGCCAACCGCAATCCCGCAGCACCTCCTGCCCTGCAACTTCACCCTGAAACTGTAAGGACGCTGTTCGACTCCCTACAGCCTGCGACACGACGAACGTATCAACATAGTGGGCGGAGTACGTGGAGTATGTAACGAACGGCAGGAGACGAGGTTGCCCCTTCGAGGCTACGTCCGCGACACTGGCGAACTTCCTGCAGTCGCTGCTGTCTCGAGGTTTGGCATACCGTTCTCTTAGTGCTTACCTTGCGGCTATCGCCTTCATGTTCAAGCTGCATGGTAGGGAGGACCCCACACGTCAGTTCCTAGTCACACAACTACTTAAGGGAGCACGCAACAAGGCCCAACGGGCCCCCGCACGACGATTGCCCGTGACCAGGCGACTACTCCAGCGACTACTGGGGCCCTGCGAGGTGTCTGCCGCTCGACGTACGAGAAGACCTGCTACCGAGCGCTCTTCTCCCTCGCCTTCTATGCTTGCCTCCGCCCAGGGGAGGCGACCTACTCGGGGAAGGGACAACACACACTACGCTTGGACCAGCTAACCTTATCGCGGACGGGGATAGTCATCGCGTTTGCCTCCTACAAGCACAGCGCAGGGCGTACCCCCAAGTTAACTCTGAGTGCAGTCCCCTACAGTAAGTACTGCCCGGTCCGTGCTATGACGAACTTCTTAAAACGACGGGGCTTGGAACCAGGACCTATCTTCCTGGGCGAATCGGGCTCCCCCGTCACCAGACAGATTTCACATGGGTGCTACGTGCCGCCGTTCGAGCCCTAGGACTGCCTCCAAACGATTATGCACCACACTCCTTCCGAATCGGCAGGGCCACGCAGATGTCCATGGACGGCCTGTCAACGGCAGCAATCAGAGCAGTCGGCAGGTGGAAAAGCGATGCGTTCCACTCTTATGTCAGGCAAGACGTCATTCCATTACCTAGTTAGGTTCTTCTGCGGCCAGCGGGCACCTCGCCCTTCAGGGGGGTGGGGGACCGGCTTCGCTGGCCTGCGAGTGGGGTGCTGCGCCGGATCCCCAAGTCTAGGGCTGCCCGCAGCTACTTACCATATGTCAAGTGCTCACTACTGGTGCAAGTTGGGGTTGCAGACTTTACATGTACTAGGCACTAGCATGTCATTACCCCTGGAAAATCTTAATTAATTTTCATGCCCTCTGCGTATGCACAATATATATTTTATCCATACTGTACTGGCTGTGACAATCATTTATCTCGGGCATTGTTTAATTATAGCATTACGCTATTTTACCATGGAAATCTTCATTATTCTTCCTAGGCCCTCTGCGTATGCAGAATATATTTTATCATACTGTACTGGCTGTGCCACTCATTATCTCTGGTATTGTTTTAATTATAGCTCTACGCTGTTTGCGAGTAATCTGCGTATGCACAATATATTTATCCATACTGTACTGGCTGTGACATTCATTTATCTCGGGCATTGTTTAATTATAGCATTACGCTATTTTACCATGGAAATCTTCATTATTCTTCCTATGCTCTGCGTATGCAGAATATATTTTATCATACTGTACTGGCTGTGCCACTCATTATCTCTGGTATTGTTTTAATTATAGCACTACGCTGTTTGCGAGTACTGCAACATTGCTTCGGTTAGCCGACTCTAGGCACGATTAACGTTCTAGGACTTATTCCCTTAGTTGCATCTTTGCAGTACTGGCATGCTACTCAGTCATGTTACGATTTATTTTATTGTGGTACAGCAGTCGCTCTGTAAATATTAATTAATAAATTAAGGTCCCCCCGCTCCTGTGTGTTTTCTCTCCGCCCAGAAATGGCCCCTGCATAATTTAAATTAAGCGGGGGAATTCTGGGAGCGAGAATAAACATATACGCAGCGCTCAGGAGAGCTGCGCGCGCCGTGGGGGGGGGCGCACATTTAAGCAAACGCACACGCAGTTTCTCCCTCTTTCCACTAGGCTCCGCTACGCTTCACACGAAACACCCGCCCTCCTCCCTTGACTGCAGAACTTCTTATGCTCTCCGAGCCCCACATGTTTCCCTACGCTTCTCTTTAATTTAGTAATTTGGGGGGTGCTGCGCCGGATCCCCAAGTCTAGGGCTGCCCGCAGCTACTTACCATATGTCAAGTGCTCACTACTGGTGCAAGTTGGGGGTTGCAGACTTTACATGTACTAGGCACTAGCATGTCATTACCCCTGGAAAATCTTAATTAATTTTCATGCCCTCTGCGTATGCACAATATATATTTTATCCATACTGTACTGGCTGTGACAATCATTTATCTCGGGCATTGTTTAATTATAGCATTACGCTATTTTACCATGGAAATCTTCATTATTCTTCCTAGGCCCTCTGCGTATGCAGAATATATTTTATCATACTGTACTGGCTGTGCCACTCATTATCTCTGGTATTGTTTTAATTATAGCTCTACGCTGTTTGCGAGTAATCTGCGTATGCACAATATATTTTATCCATACTGTACTGGCTGTGACATTCATTTATCTCGGGCATTGTTTAATTATAGCATTACGCTATTTTACCATGGAAATCTTCATTATTCTTCCTATGCTCTGCGTATGCAGAATATATTTTATCATACTGTACTGGCTGTGCCACTCATTATCTCTGGTATTGTTTTAATTATAGCACTACGCTGTTTGCGAGTACTGCAACATTGCTTCGGTTAGCCGACTCTAGGCACGATTAACGTTCTAGGACTTATTCCCTTAGTTGCATCTTTGCAGTACTGGCATGCTACTCAGTCATGTTACGATTTATTTTATTGTGGTACAGCAGTCGCTCTGTAAATATTAATTAATAAATTAAGGTCCCCCCGCTCCTGTGTGTTTTCTCTCCGCCCAGAAATGAAGAAAAAGCGCGTATTAAGAACTATGCCTCTTCAATGCAAGCAGAGCTAACTGCGATTGTTATGGCGTTAAGGTTTCTTGAACGGAACACTAATGGTGCAGTGATTTGCACCGATTCAAAAGCAGCACTGCAAAGCCTAAGTAAAAATCGGGCAGAAAATCTTGCAATAGTCGCTGAAATTAAGAGAGCTGTGAGAGTACTTACCACTCAGGGAAGAGTCATCAAGTTTCTGTGGATCCCCTCCCATGTTGGAATATGTGGGAATGAACGATCAGATGTGCTGGCTGCTGAAGGCGACCATATTGAATACTTCATACCCAAGACTCTACTACTAATTAGAGGTATTGTCAGGCAACATCACCGTGACAAGGTAACTGAGGAATGGAGGATGGAAGCACAAACCAGTGAATCTGTACGATGGTACAACATGGTTGCTGCTGGCAATCCCAATCATTATGGTCGAAGAGGAGGAGGACGAGGGAGAGAATCAGTAATAGCCAGAATCCGTCTTGGATACAAATATCCATGGAGATATGGAATGGAAACAACAGTTGATCAGCGAAGTTGCAGAATCTGTGGTGAGAGTGAGAGAATCTGTGGACATCGTCTTGACCACTATCTACGTGAATGTGAACACCTGGGAGAAATCAGAAGTATGTGTAGAATAATAAACCCCACATTGTTTGAGTTAGGAAAACACTATTTGTCAAATATTGATACTGTTCTTAAAAGATTCCCCCATTTTGCACCCGCAAGATAATGTAAGCTTTTAAGGGTTGATAGATGTTAATCTTCTTGTTTGAGGAGCTGTTCACTTGAGACAGTTAAGCAAGTCCCAGCTGTGTCTGGGTACAAGTGACAGGATGAACAACCCAGCGGGTTTTCTTCCTATTGAGGTGTGTTGTACATGCTGCTATGGCGGTGTGTCCACTCACAAGATGAGTGGCGCTGCCCAATAAACTCGCCCCTCGGGGCAAAATTTAATTTTAAATCTGAAGTACTGTAGGAAGTGACTCCTGATTACATGAGAAGGTTATTGTGGTTAACTGTGTCAAATGTGTTATGCAGGTCAACAAACAGACCTATGGGGTACTCATTTTTGTCAAGTCAAACACATTAATTAGAGTATCAAAAGGCCTTCAAATATTTTGGACAAGGCGGGCAGGATTGATATGGGCCTAAAGTTTATTATTTCAGTGAGATGACCATGTTTATGGACTGGGATTGGTCTAGCCTTTTTAAGAATATCAGGGAAGATTAGAGTTTAAGTGATTTATTGTAATGTTAGGATAGAAGATAGAAGAAAAAGAGGTGATATGATCACTACATTCACAATAGTAACAGGAATTGACAAAATTGATAAAGAAGAATTCTTGCGACCTGCATCTTCAAGAACAAGAGGTCACAGACTCAAGCTAAGGAAACAAAGGTGCCCACCCCCCCAAAAAAAAAAAAATTAAGAAGTTGTCTTTTGTAAACAGAGTGGTGGACGGTTGGAACATGGTAAGTGAGAAGTTGGTGGCAGCCAAAACCGTCTGTAGTCTCAAAGCATCATATAGCAATAGAGTACTGGGAAGATGGGACACCACAAGCATAGCTCTAATCCTTTAACTACACTTAGGTAATTATAACTATTTTCTAAAGGAATGAGTGTACAGGCATATGTAATTTCTATAAATACGATATTATAAAATAAAGAACATCATAATTGTTGTATTAAATTAGCTGGAACTCTATACCTACACTTCACTTCTCAACTTTGCCGTTTTGAGCTACATTTAATATAGAAAGCGCTCCATGTTAATTTATGTTTCTAATATCAGTTTAAAACTGCATGAACTGAATAAAGAAAAAACAACAAGCATTCAATGTAATGAACCGCCATTTTCTGGGTAAGACCTGGAGGCTTCCCAGAGCTATCCAGGCTGATATGGATATATTAGATTCTGGCATCAGTCAACGTGCATGGAGTTCTTGCCAACCGGGGACCACGAGCCAGAACCTAGCCCCCATCACAGAGGCATGAGGAGCAATGGCCTATAGAAACCCCCAGTGAGGTTGGAAGCATTACTTGACCTGGTCAATGGCAGACAAGGAGCAAGATAAGTGCCCTAAAACAAACCCCTATTCTGGTTAAGAAATTGCTACTGAAAGCTGAACTAGTGGACTGAACTCCCCAAACGAAAACGAGTAAATGAGCATGACGTCTCCACGTCACCACGCCGCTTGTCTGTGCAGCTCCCCCCTCCCCGGGAGGGGGAAAAGGGAAGCTCCAGACCCCCTCACACCGGCTATCCACACCCCAGTTCTGAGGCTGGATGTCAAAAAACATGCCAAAAAACTGCCGACCAGAGGGAGGGATGGTTGCCAGGGGAGCCTCCGGGTCTCATCCAAAAAATGGTGTTCATTACTCAATGCTGGTTTTCTGAGGGTAAGCCCTTTCAGCTCCCTGGAGCTACTTACCCAAAGATAAAACAAGAGGGACAAACCCGGGAGATGATCGCCAACACAGCAAACACATAACGTTCTGGGCACGACGATAAACCGCAGGCGGGCCGAACTGACGGACCCAGCGGATGACCTGGGAGGCCCGAACCCTAGAACAGGGAAGAAATCAAAACCAATCAAACCAGTCAAACCCAAAGCTCGTCCCTGNGTTTGGTGAATATGAACCATTATTTAAGGAGAGTTCCATTCACCTGGGCTTGACGAGAGACATCTCCCGTCACGCAGGGTGCAGTCGCACCTCCACAGATCTCCAGTATCAGCTCTTGATACTGGTAATGGCTCAAAAGGGCCACCACTTACGGGCTATTCATGCCCGTGCCACCTTTTGGGTGGCTTAATCTTCATCAATCAATCATCAATGATCTGAGCTCTTGAAGACTCGAACCGCGGACCCCACGTGCGTGAGGCTGAAGCTCTGTCGACCGAGCTATTGAGTAGTCTTAATAAGGAAAGTTTCCAGAAGCAGCAACATCCTGCTGCCAAACTGGAAGTTTTGACATTCCCTGACTACTACTACTGAAGCTCAGAGGAATTACTGACCCATGCCTGAGTCATATAATTTGTCATCACACTTCTTTTCTTTTTTAAGGAGTATGTTCACCGGCCCTACATAACAGCTGGGACAGAGGAGGCAGTGGAACATCTCACGACTGACGGAATTAAGAATATTGTTTTGGTAACTCCTGAAGCGGGAATAATTTACACTAACGTTATTGTTGGTACGTATCCGACATGCTTGGATCCTGAATCTCTTCATCTCAACCATGAAAGTGTTGTGTGGGCTAAGAAAAACATTGTACTTGGTGAAAAACAGTCAGATTGTTGCCTTGTTAAAGGGCGAGGCTCCAGAAAGACTTTATACTCACCTTGCGTCCTTTGTCCAAGAACTTGGATACGGGAAAGTAGCAAAATATATTGAGGAGTCTACACTACTGTTCATGAACATGGAGTGTTTCTCACTGGGAACATATGGCTTGGAAATGCCCGTTTGACCCCAGATGTCGGTATTGTGGTAAGCATGACTCGCGACAGTGTAGAGTTAGGATTGACAAAGGAGAAAAATGTTGGTCATTGTTACCACCCTTGAGACTAAATAAGGTTCTTCTCCCAGCAGTGTACATATAAGATTTAAAATCGGCCTTTATACTATTAGTCTAGGGGTATAAGATAAAGCACTGCATAAAATGGGGAACAATATATTTATGCTAAGGGGGACAAACATAACAATTAAATGGTACGTAATAAAGCCAGAAATATTTATCAGCATGCAAATTAAAATAAAATCCTTATCGAGCAATGAGCAATATTAATAGCACTTAAAAAACTTAATTGAGAGAATACAATATCATCTGACCAGGAAATAAAAACTTTGAATGACTAAATATACAAATCAAGGACTTAACTTAATACATGTCTACACTCGACCACAGCCACCACGCTACTGACGGAGTGCTGGCTTCGCCTGGAGGGCGTCCACCAAAATATCAACTAACTATCCACATAACATTGTGGAATTACTAATAATAAATGGTAGTACTAAATATCAAGACATTATTAATCATAAGAGTACACAATTACATTAATTTATACAATAGCATTTACTGACAAATAAATGGGAGTTATAAATCAAGGTTAA
Source organism: Procambarus virginalis (assembly GCA_020271785.1). Lineage (NCBI taxonomy): Eukaryota > Metazoa > Arthropoda > Malacostraca > Decapoda > Cambaridae > Procambarus > Procambarus virginalis. The sequence continues at coordinate 50,654,134 of WNGS01111181.1, forward strand.
ATCATAAACACTCGCTTGACAACACTTTCCCACGCTAGTCACATATCCAACCTGATCAACCCCCACAGAGAAACACATGAGAATTGTAACACGAAAGCCTCATACAATAATATGCAACTCAAGCACACTAATACATGCTATAATATATATCATATAACATACAAAATCTCATATCATACAACTGGATTCTATAATAATTAGAGAATAAGACAATACAGTAATACAATAATTAAGAGTAATGAGAGGATCTTAACAAGATTCGTAACAGTCATATTGCTGTAATTGTCGAAGCATCCACAATGCTGGTTCCTCTCTGTGTCCCCATGAAGCACCATGTGAGAGATTCCAAGCCGGTAACCATAAGCAGGGTAAACGAGGCTCCGAAGGAAGGCAAGATCGTACGGCAGGAACAATGAAGAAACAGTGGAGAGACAACCATAGCCCCCGTGACCAACGTTTAGGAGAAAGGAACGATGATTAAGGCTAGCCTAGTGCCCGTAGGAACCAGTCGAGAAAATGTACCCTCGCGGTGATGTGGTGCAGGGCAGCGTCGTGGACTCTGCGGTCGGTACACAGATCTTGGAGTACCTCAAAAAGTTGGACAAGAGGATTGAAGCGTTAGAAACAATTGCTAAGGCAAACAGATGGGGTGTAGTGGGGAGTGTAGTGGGGAGTGTAGTGGGGGGTGTAGCGGATAGTGTAGTGGGGAGTGAAGTTGGGAATGAAACGGAGGGGGAAGAAAGTAAGGAAGAGGATGGAGTATCACGGATGGAAGAGTCTCTGGAAAATAAACTAACTATCCACTAGTGACGGCAGTGTTCAACCCCGTGTGGTGGAAAATGTTGATGGAGAAGCTGAGGAAAAATGGTTACAAAAATAGAATTTGAAGACATAGTTAAAAATAGAGTTACCTTGATTGTAGTGGGGGCACAAATGTTGAGCAAGCAGAAATGTCAAAATGTTGGGAGTCTGTGACCAGGGCGATATTGCTTCTCATGGAATTATCAAACGGCGGCAAAGTTAAGAGTCTGAGAACAGAGAGGGAAAAATTACTGCATCTACATTACATTCCTTCCATGTTGGTGTTAATTATTTATTTGGCAATTCTTTATCATTCTTAAAGGACTTCATATTTGCAACATTAGAACTTAAGGATCTTATTATGCCTTCACATGCATTATTCATTTCTTCCCACCTTTTTCAGAGACAGTTACAGCCCCGCTCCTGTGCCAGGTAAGTCCACTTACGGGATCACCATAGCCCGTGCTACTTCGAACTTTTTATTCCGAGTAGTTGAATCTAAAACAACAACAAATCCCACTTTTAAGGTGCAGCCCGTCCTCAACTCACAGCCCGTCCTCCAAACAAAGATCCAGAAGTGATTCTATGCACCCGCCAAACCCCCTGTTTATGAATGAAAATCGGTTTACACACGACTCACAACTGCTGACGTTTGAACATATCCGGAACAAGTGCTTCACTGACGAATTTTGTTCGAATCACAACGCTGTAAATGCTTCACCCACATACTACAAATACAAATAATCGCCAACAGAACCTAAACACCTGACCTAACCTATCCTATGCCTATGTATACACAATATGCCAATATATTATAATATTAATTTATACTTGAGAAAATTGCCGTTTTGAATGAACAGCATGTTATTAAAATTTATGAATGCATCTGTGGGGTCGACCGCTGAATGTAATGGACTTGAGTCGAGGATGGGTTGCAACTCAAGTCCATTACATCCAGCGGTCGACCCCACAGACGAATTCATAAATTTTTACATGCTGTTCAGTTAAAACGGGAATTTCTCAAATATAAATTAATATTATAATATATTAGCATATTGTGCATATATAGGCATAGGTTAGGTTAGGTGTTTAGGTTCTGTTGGCGATTATTTGTATTTGTAGTACGTGGGTGAAGCATTTACAGCGTTGTGGTTCGAACACCAGTCGTCAGTGAAGTACTTGTTCCGGAAGTGTTCGAACGAAATCAGTTGTGAGTCGTGTGTAAACCGTTTTTCATTCATAAACAGCGGGTGGCGGGTGCATGGAATCACTTTGGGGTCTTGTTTGGAGGACGGGCTGTAAAGTGAGAGGATTAATTCATTGGCTCCCTCGTCTCCAGCCCGTCCTCCAAAGACCCCCCCCCAAAAGTGATTCCATGCACCCGCCAACCACCCCCCCCTCCCCAGGTGTTTATGAATAAAAAACGGTTTACACACGATTCAACTGCTGACGTTGGAACACTTCCGAACAAGTGCTTCACTGACGAATTTGATTCGAACCACAACGCGGTAAATGCTTCACCCACGTACTGCAAATACAAATAATCCAGCCCGTCTCCAAACAAAGATCCAAAGTGATTCCATGCACCCGCCAAACCCCTGTTTATGAATGAAAAGCGGTTTACCACGACTCACAACTGCTGGCGTTCGAACATATTTGGAACAAATGCTTCACTGACGAATTTTGTTCGAATCACAACGCTATAAATGCTTCACCCACATACTACAAATACAAATAATCGTCAACAGAACCTAAACACCTGACCTAACCTAACCTATGCCTATATATACACAATATGCTAATATATTATAATATTAATTTATACTTGAGAAATTTCCCGTTTAATGAACAGCATGTTAAATTTATGAATGCGTCTGGGGGATGACCGCTGAATGTAATGGACTTGAGTCGAGGACGGGTTGAATAATCCCAAAGAACCTAAAACACGTAACCAAACCTTTGCCTATAAATGCACAATATGCAAATATATTATAATATTATTTATATTTGAGAAAATTCCCGTTTTGAGTGAACAGCATGTAAAAGTTTATGAATGCGTCTGTGGGGATAGCTTCTCTGTAATTAGGTGGTATTTCATCAGACCAGAAGTCTTTTTTCATGGACACATTTTACTTAGCAGTGATATATACATACTTTGAGGTTCAGAAGTTTGAGAGCCTTTCATGGATGTTGTGGTGAACATACGGTACTGCAAATTGTTCACAAGACTAGTAAGAAACTATTGATAATTAATGGAGACGATTTTCTTGTTGCTTGTTATGGTAATTCCTCCCACTTCCCCTTCTCAATTGCCTTTTTTTTATATATTTATAAATAACAATATATACATAAATACAGAGGCACACACGTACAAAAAGAATGCACATGAACAATACAGACAATATGCACAGAACAACATTTGCAACGGTATCAATGGTGAAAGACAAGTACATTTGGAACAATAGCATGAAAAACACAACACAATAAAAGTAAAACATAATAACCAGAAACCATTATAAACTGTGACCATGAGCAACAAAAACACAATAAACCATATGGATACACTCGTTTAAAGGAATGCATAACAACACAGACAATATTTACAGAATTATGAGGACTGGTAACTATAGGTAAACAAAATGTACATTCGGGAACAAATACCAAGTAAACTAAGACAATAACCGCAAAACAGAAGAACATAACAAACACAATAAGCAGCAAAACATAACGTACAAAACACGGAAACAGTGCAAACACAGTTGCACGGCTCAAGCAGCTAAATAGGATGCAGACATATACACACACAACAAGGTAAAGAAAATTATTAAACGCACAAAAAATTGGAGTAAACCACATAGGGCAGTAAACCACATAGGGAAGTAAACCCATTCACATACACCCAACCAAACCAAAAACGGACACGGCCATAGACAAGGATAGCCGCACACACAAACACGCCAACCACACTCATAGAAACAAAATCATACAAAAACCACACACCCAACAACAAGAAAGCACATAAACGGTAATATACATGATTCAACCACACTCACATCCACCTACGCCACAACCACAAAATACACAGCACACAGACAGGGTACAGGCCAAAACAATATACGGCCTCCAACTAAAGCGTACATAATTTTCAGCACAGTATAAAACAAAAAACAAATCTACCCCGGCCCACGCAGGGACCAATTCCCCACACAATCCACACACGCCTCCGCATACCGACAAAGTATGCACCAGGAGGCACATAGTCACACCACACATCACACATACACAGGAGCAGCACACCCGCAAACCCATGGGAAAAACACAACCATGCACAACCCCCTCCAAGGACACCCAACAGGGGGACAGCAGCGCAAAAACAAAAAACCCCGACCCCCCTCCCCCGCCAACCCCCCTGACACCCAAACCGCACCTAAAATCGAGACCCACCCCATCCCCACAACAACCACCTACCGGAAGTCAACCCCACGGACATAGGCAACCGTAAACCACCTACCAAATTCCACTGGAAAAGTCCGCTGTAACCACCACCAAGTGAATCGCATGCGACCCCGCAAAAAACCCCAAAACGCGCGTAACCCAAAACCCTCGCGCCTCCCGACCCACACACAAAACACATAATCCGCAATCAAAACACATAAAGTATTACGCACATGCCGCGAATAACCCGGAAAGTGCAAAAACAAAAATTGCAAAACATCACCTCGACAACCAGGACCACAGAACCCCTCCAGGACATCCCGAAACCAGTCCACCAAACCCCGCAACCGGCCACAAAAGTAAAACACATGCACCTGCGACTCACATAACCCACAATGCACACACGCCTCTGAGGCACGCAGACCCAACATACACAACCGCTCATTCGTCGCCAGCGACAGATGCAAACACCGGAACAACAATTCACGCTGCTGGGGCGCTAAAAACCGGCCCCTAAAGAAGACCAGATAGCACCCCAATCCCAACACGGGAACAACCCCTCCACCCGCGGCCGCACCCGGGGCAACAACACCTCATACACAGCCTTACAAGAAAATGACAAGAAACCAGGAAAACGGCAGAGTTCTCGAAGAATCTCTACCGCCCAAGAAAAAACAGGGGGGGGGGTAGATAAAGCCACCTCCTGAGAAACCTCCAAAGCAACCAAATAACTAAACCGAATCGAACAGAAAAACACACCCAGCGTATTCAAACCACCGCCGAGCACCAGCCCCTGATACAACGAGACCCAGAAAAGGGCCCGGGCCTTCGTGAAAACGTCAGGAATGCCAACACCCCCCTCACGCACCCGAACACCAACGTCGAACGACGCACCGGTTGGTACCGTCCACACCACACATACTTGAAAACGACGCGCTCCAGAAGCAAGGCTTTACGACGATCCAAAGGAAAACACCGAGCCAGAAACCAGACCCTCGACAACACCTTGCATGTAACCAGCAAGCCGCGCTGATAAATGGTCAGAGGACGACGCGACAGAAGGCCAACCGCAACCCCAACCGAACGGGAAACAACATCCCAATTCCAGGCCAAAGACCTGTCATAGGAGGCAAACCAAGTAACCCCTAGCACGCGCAGCAAGGAGACCACCGGAAACCACGACCTCTCCCACACCAGGCGGGAGGCCCACGCACCGATCCCCATCAACCCCGACTTTGCGCGATTGAGCACAGCCCCCGTGGCTGACTCAAAACGGAGAAGAACATCCTGCACAGCTAACACCGAACCTTCCGAAGCTACAAAAAGCACTGTGTCATCAGCATAACCGCAAATGGGAAGCCGAAACCCGGACGGCAGGCAAGGAGGCACAATCAAGGGGCACGCTTTCACTGCCCTGAAGAGAGGTTCCTGAAAAAGTACATAGAGCAACATTGACATCGGACACCCCTGACGAACCGAACGACAAATCCTGAAAAAAGAACTGAAAAACCCATTCACACACACACGACTGCGACTCCGGACATATAACAAACGGACCCACCCAATAAACACCTCCGGGAACCCAAGTTTTTCCATCGCACGAAAAACAAACGCCAACGACACCCGATCGAAAGCCTTGGACCAGTCCAAGCAGATCATAGCCGCCGAAAGCCGATACTCGGACGCATAAAGAAGCACGTCCCGAAATAAAGCATTGCAATGCGTCAGGGCACGGCCAGGCACACCGCAAAATTGCTCAACCGAGACCACTGACGCAACGACTCCCCGACAGCGACGCGCCAAAACCTTGGAAAAAATCTTGTAATCAACATTCAATAATGTAATCGGCCTCCAATTCGCAAATAAACTCAAGTCGCCCGGTTTCGGAAGCAGCCGCACGATCCCGTCACAAAAAGAGTCCGGGAGAGCACCCAAACGCAAACCCTCACGCTCCACCTCCAAGACCACCACCCCCAACACATCCCAAAAAGTGCGGTAAAATTCAATGGGCAGGCCATCCGCACCCGGCACTTTCCCAGACGTAAGCGACCAAACCACCTCCCGGAGCTCCAGCATGGAGACATCCTGCACCAACGCAGCACACTCCGACGTCGACAAACGGGAGAGCACGCATCCAAAAAGGAGCCCGCAATTCCACCATCCACACTCACCTCACCATAAAGAGTCTCCAACTCCTGCCTCGCGTATCGCAAAACACCAGAGGTGCTAGAAAGCACAGTGCCATCGGAACGCCGTAGACCCTGAAGAAGAACGGAACTCCGAACAGCCTTCTCCCTCTCCAAAAGAAAGGGGGAGATCCTCTCCCCATCCACTCGCTCAGCCACACGCGCACGCACCCGAACCCCGTCAGCCAACACCGCACGCAAATCACAAATACGCTCCTTACACTCAGCAATTTCACTGAAACAGTCAATCCCAACATTTAAACGCTCATATAAAACCGACAAACGCGCCTGAAACAACCGCAGAAGACCAAACCTCCCAGCAGCCTCCCGCTTCGCAACAACCCTAAAAAATCCCCGACACTCCACCTTACACCATTCCCACCAAACAAACAAAGAAGAGAAATCATTTCTCCGAGCAACGATACCGACCCACCAGGCCCGAAACTGCGCACAAATGCGCGGACACCGCAACAACCTACAATTTAGTTTCCACCACCCAGGCCCCACCCGCACCTGACTCCGGACACCCACCCGGACAACCACCAAACAATGATCCGAAAAGGCTACCGGGACCGTCCGAAAAGCAAAGACCGAACACTCTCCACCAGAGACATAAAACCGATCCAAACGAGAGCTTGCCCCGCGCGCAGCGAAGGTATAATCCAACGCCCCTCCACACAATACAGCCGCATCCCGAAGCCCACACGCACGCAAAACTTCAATCAATGCGGCCGACACATGCCGAGGGTGCTGACTAGAGCAATCCCGCACACATGTAACACAATTAAAATCGCCCCCAAAATTAAATCCCTCGTATCATGCCGCAGGTACGGTAAAAGCCCTTCCCGAAAAAACAACTCCCGTTCCTGACGATGCACCACCCCAGAAGGGGCGTACACCGTCAGGAACGGAATCTCAACCCCTAAAAACCCCGCCCGAACAAACAACACCCGCCCGTCTTCGTCCATTTCCGTGTGAAGCACGGAAAAAGACGCCCTCCGCGAAAATAACATCAGCGTCCCCCCAAAGGATGTCCTTGGCGGGTTCAAAATAACGACAAACTCGGCACACAGAACCTGCAATACAGACACATCCTTAACATTGTGCTCTTGGATAAGAGCCACATCTACACGCTGCTCCCGAAGCACATCCAAAAGGCCCAATTGAACCGCCAAAGCATTCAACCCACGAACATTCAGAGAGGCGCAAACAATAGCAGGCGCCATTGAGAACAATCAAGTACCCACAGCACCTTCAGACACCCCGGTAGGCACAGAGCCACCCCCAGCAGATACGGTGTCAGCCACTCGAAGGCCAATCCGCTGGAGTTCGTCCACCGATGAGAACCCCCGGACGCCAGACGACGGATCCCGCCTAAGTCGAAAAGTGCCGACATCACATAGCGAGGCACGACGTGACCCCACTGTCACAGACCACGAATCTTCGTCATCCACCCTCGAGGAGAGCACTTCGCCGCCATCCGGAACTGCATCACACCCGGAATCCATCTCGGACTCAGGGGAATTAGGGGGAGGTGGGGGGGGGGGCTTCCGGGGCACAGCTCCACGCAGCCTCAACCCTTTTACCAGGGGGTTCCCCACTGCTTGAACGCCCATCCGCATCACGCTTCCGGCGAGGTGCAACGAAGGCCAAACCTTCCCCAGGAATCACACAGGCAGGGGGGGGCAGGAACCGGGCCATCACAGCACTCCTCAGGAACATTTGCCACATCGACGACACAGTCGGCACCCGCACGACGCTCAGCGCCCACACCAGAAGACACCGATAAGTCACTGCCAACGCCAGGCTCATCTCCTAACGCGCCACAGGGAAGAGGGTGCACCTCCACAGCACGGAGAAGACCAGAACCAGAAGCATCCATGCAGCCCACCACAGCTGGCACAGGGGACACCACAGGCGCAGACAACATAGGAGCCACAGCCGACTCAGGCTCCCTATCGGGCACCACCGCTGAAGGCCCACCACCAGACACAGGAGTCGCAGGAACACCACTAGGCACACCAGACATAGGTGCGCCACCAGGCACAATATTCGCAGGGGCCCCATCATGCAGAAGCTCCTCAGGCACACTAACCGGCACAACCGCCGGAGGCATCCCACCGGGCACCACACCCTCGGGCACCACATCCGCAGGCGCCGCATGAGGCGCACCCGCACTCCCAGGACCTGCCAGGGCGGCAACGGGGCTATGGAAGGGAGGGAAGTCCCCCGCACTGAAGACCGAAGTGGTCCGCAAACGAGGAGAGTCACATCGGGCAGCGTCATGCCCCTCCTCCCCGCAACGGAAGCACGTGCGTGCCTGTCCAGGGTAAAAAACGCGGAGAGGGAACCCACAGCACAGCACCTATGACGGTATAGGCCCCGTCAGCCGCATATGCAGCGTCCTAGATCCCAGTCGGAGGCCCTGCAGTCGCCCAGCACCGAACACATTGAACCTGTGCCGTAGGACTGACCCAAACCGCGTGAATACAGCAGTAAGCTCCTCCACCGGAAGCGTCACAGGCACACCGTGCACGCTGACATAAGTCTGAGGCCCCCCACGGATCCGACACCGTCACTGAACAAGCCGCCTTAGGAACGGAAGTCGGCTGCTCACACCAACGCGCCACCAAGTTCTCATAGCCACTTGCAGAGGCGAAAGTTACTGCCACACGAGTGGGAGAGAACCTCTCCAACCCAACTAGTCCATGTACGTCCACTCCCAGAACGTCCAATAGCGCGGATGCCACACCGTCCCAGTCTACAGGGCTGGAGAAATCCAACCGGGCGGTATTAGACCGGCGGAGGCGACCCCCTCCAGCCGCCGCCATATTGCTGACCCCCGCCCGGGTCAGCTGACGCCCCACACCACACCACCACCTCCAGACAGCGCTGAGCAACAACTGGCGGCTCACCCCAAAACAACAGGAGCGGTCAGCTGACACGTCTGCACCGCACGGCAGCGCAGGCGAGTCTTTCTCAATTGCCTTTTGAGCTTCTAAAGTTCTAGTGCCAGGTTTCTCTTTTAGTCCATGCAATAATCTCTGCCGTTTTTTTAATACATTAGGTACATCTGCATTTGTGCAGCTACCCTAGACTATATGAAGGGGAGTACAGTGTCAAAAAGCTAGCTACGTGATGCTAAAAAATCCCCATCACACAAGATGGTTAGTCATACAGAGGCAAGTGATCAGCAGTCTGCACTGACAGACTCTGGGTGCATTATGAGGATATCATCAACACAAGAGTGAATAAGGCCGCAGTGATACTAAAAGTCCCCATCTCGCAGGATGGTTAGTCATACAGGGCCATATGTTCAATACCCTGCACTGGCAAATTTTGGGTACACTATGAGGATATCTTCAAGAACACGAGAGTGAATAAAGTAATTGCAATGCTCCAGGTACTTCATGCCAACTGGTCTGAAAGGTCTAATAATAGGTCATTCGGTGATGTAGTGTGGGAGATCATGTCGCAGTTCCTGCTCACAGAGTTTGCACCTGGAGTGCTCAGGATTGGGAGACTCGTCACCTGTAGCCACCTGCCACAGGTAACGGTAACCCAACCTGATCCTGGCAACCACTGTGTCGCACAGTCTGGTCCACGTTTTGTGCTGCCCATAGATATAGGTTTCAGATCTGAACAAATCACAGCTTTTTATACTCGTGTTTTCAGGTCGTTGGGAACCAGTAATTTCTTTCCTTTCAGACCTGAATGTTTGGACAAATATAGTTTTGACAGTAGAGATGGGGATACCTAGATCTAATTCAACTGCATCTTTGTTACATTTCAGCCAAATCTCTACCGTCTTTTTTTTATTAAGATATGAGGTACATCTGCATTAGTGCAGCTACCCTATCTCTGCCGTCCTCTGTTATACAAATGCTAAAGTCTATGGAATCGGAACTAAACATTTCACAATCACACTTCATGAAGGAAGGGCAGTGGGACGGTGGTGCCCCTTCAGGGGGAAGGGGGCATAGGGTCGACCCCGACCCCCACGTCACCCCTGATATAATCACCGTTAATCGTCCAAATTATCTGGACTCCAGCCTCATGGATCTTTCTCATCGACACAGCTGAATGTTCACGAAAAATATCAAAGAAATGAGTGAAATATTAGGAACACAGTATGAATGTTTTCACTGAACCTTACACACTGGGACACATCATGCAGTGCCCCGGCCACCAGTGCCCCGGCCACCAGTGCCCCGGCCACCAGTGCCCCGGCCACCAGTGCCACGGTCACCAGAACTACGGCCACCAGTGCCACGACCACAAGTGCCACGGTCACCAGTGCCACTGAAATTTGTGGTTGCCCAAGAAACCTAAACGACGAACCTCTTGCCACTGCAAAGATAGGGGGAAAGTGCAATCAATATTTGAGGCTGGAGATCAAATCACAGGAAGGTGGGCTGAGCTAGTGGAGTGACGGAGGCCACTGTGGGAGATTCTTTACCTCACCTCTCAATACTGTCATTCCCAGAGACCCCACATTGTGAGGACGACCTCAAGACCACGACCCAGTACACCTTCCCCCCATGGAGACCAAACCATACAGGTAGCCCAAGCACTGCTGAACCAGGTAAGCATACTGAGGACGCTGACAGCTGAATGGACAGCGCTTCGGATTCGTAGTCCTGAGGTACTGTGAGCCCCTTGAGGGACCATATATAGACGAGGGTAGAAATAGCCTAAGTTACTTTATCCTTTTGAGATGTATTTCATTTTCTCAATAAACTTGAACGAGTCTGAGGAAATCAAACTGGGACAGAAAGCTATACAAGAGATAAAAAAAAATCCAAAATATTTTTGTCCTGAGATACAGATATTAATGGGAATGTTAATGGTGTTACAGGTGTTAATGGTGATGACACCAAGTGTAAACTATGTGGTATGTTAAGGTCTCTCACCCTCACCCATTATGTTAAGGGCTCACACCCTCACCCATTATGTTAGGGTCTCACACCCTCACCCATTATGTTAGGGTCTCACACCCTCACCCATTATGTTAGGGTCTCTCACCCTCACCCATTATGTTAAGGGCTCACACCCTCACCCATTATGTTAGGGTCTCTCACCCTCACCCATTATGTTAAGGTCTCACACCCTCACCCATTATGTTAGGGTCTCTCACCCTCACCCATTATGTTAGGGTCTCTCACCCTCACCCATTATGTTAAGGTCTCACACCCTCACCCATTATGTTAGGGTCTCACACCCTCACCCATTATGTTAGGGTCTCACACCCTCACCCATTATGTTAGGGTCTCTCACCCTCACCCATTATGTTAGGGTCTCACACCCTCATCCATTATGTTAGGGTCTCACACCCTCACCCATTATGTTAGGGTCTCTCACCCTCACCCATTATGTTAGGGTCTCACACCCTCACCCATTATGTTAGGGTCTCTCACCCTCACCCATTATGTTAAGGTCTCACACCCTCACCCATTATGTTAGGGTCTCACACCCTCACCCATTATGTTAAGGTCTCACACCCTCACCCATTATGTTAGGGTCTCTCACCCTCACCCATTATGTTAGGGTCTCACACCCTCACCCATTATGTTAGGGTCTCTCACCCTCACCCATTATGTTAGGGTCTCACACCCTCACCCATTATGTTAGGGTCTCTCACCCTCACCCATTATGTTAGGGTCTCTCACCCTCACCCATTATGTTAGGGTCTCACACCCTCACCCATTATGTTAGGGTCTCACACCCTCACCCATTATGTTAGGGTCTCACACCCTCACCCATTATGTTAGGGTCTCACACACTCACCCATTATGTTAGGGTCTCACACACTCACCCATTATGTTAGGGTCTCACACACTCACCCCCTTCTGTTAGGGTCTCACACACTCACCCCCTTCTCAAAGCAGAAGGAGCCATTTAGCGACCTTCTTCGGCGCTCTAGCTCCAACGGCACCCTCACTCTTCGAGCGACGTCCCAGAGAGTCCCGGGCATCGTCTGCCGTCAGGTACAACCGATGAGTCACAATAACGGGGCTGAAGATATGATGACCAAACCACACATCAGAAAATGGAAATTTTGTTCTCTCTCTCTTACCTGCTCCTCACCTCACACTTATCTTATTTATTTGCTCGTACTTTTCTCTCTTCTGTGGGTGCTCAACATTGCAAACAGAATTATATACCCTGAAAGAGGCCATAAATTATGCAATTGAGGATAAGTTACATGATGGCATCATTCATACCGACTCTTAAAACTTCACTCCAGGCATAGTTATCCAGTCAGCACAGAGATAATATATAACTCACCACAGAAATCCTACTTTTTTTATTAATACATTAGGTACAACTGCATTTGTGCAGCTACCCTAGACTATATGAAGGGGAGTACAGTGTGACAAAACACTAGCTACGTGATGCTAAAAGTCCCCATCACACAGGATGGTTAGTCATACAGAGGCATGTGATCAGTAGTCTGCACTGGCAGACTCTGGGTGCAATTTTTTTTATTTTCTGCCACAGACGTGGCCACACATTTACAATGCTAACCAACATATATACATTTTCTTCTGTCCTCCATGGACAGGGTTAGAGATGTTTTAAACATATAGTTCAGGGATTTATTGAACAATCAACCATAGAAGGTGATTCGGTGCTTTTAAAATGCTAAGCTAACCTACATACGTAAATACATAGATACACGGATTTACGTATGCCCTACATAAAGTGTTCGATGTGTCTTTTACATAGTGTCATTAATGTGCATTTACAAAGGTGAAATGTAATTCTGATCAGCTTCCATATATACTTTATACACATACATATACATACATACACATATATACGTACATATACAATATACATACATATACACACACACACATGCATTCACATATATTTGTCTCTTTTACTCTGACAGGGTGAGATAGCTGATAGAGAAACTAGTGTGCAATTAAGCACTTAATCACTGAAGGTGATTAAGGTGCTTTTACAAGCTCAGGTTATATAGTTACATCACATACATACATTGTATAATTGATACATTACGTGGTCAATCTTGGGTACAAGTCCAATATATCATCAAGTGTTCCAGTACTCTTATAGTAATTACACAGTTCAGCATACCTTAGCCCAGGAGGGCGAAAGTCAGCCAGTATGGGACATTCTACAATATAATGTTCAAGAGAGTGCATGTTTTCTCTTTCACAAAGTTGACACATTGTGTACTCGACATTTGGGTTTTGAGAAAGCTGCCAGATACGTCTATATCCCAGGCGTATTCTGGCCACTATAACATCCCCATTGCCGGGTTCTTGTTCTATTAGTCCCATATGTGAATGTCTCCTCACGATATTTATCATAATATTTAATGCTACAACTTTCCGGTCTTTGTGAATTTGTTAGGTCGGTGAGATCTTCATTAGATATTTGTTTAAGTATTCTCTTTGTCACTGTTAATGAAACACCCATATCAATTTCTACCACTGGTTTTCTACAGGCTGTCTTTGCAAGCATATCAACAGTGTCATGCCTTGACATGCCAACATGTGATGGTGTCCATAGGAATTTAATTTCAAATCTGTTTTCTTTAGCAGCTAAAACATTCATTCGAATATCACTGACTATTTTCTGGGTGTCACTACTATGTGCGTTCAATGCCAGGAGTGCACTCTGGGAGTCACAGTATATAAGTCCACTGCCTTTGTCTTTTAAAAATTCAGTGGCAAGGTATATATATGCCTGCAAGTTCGGTTTGAGTTGTACTTGCCCAGTCATTGACGCGCTTCATTGCTGTATGTACGAGAGAAGATTGTTCAAATATATTACATGCACATCCGGTACATCGTCCACCTTCTTCTACAGAGCCGTCGGTATAGCACTGATACACATCGTTACCCATACTATGAGTACTTTCAGTGATGCTGCACTGTGTTAACTGTTTTAAGAATGTAGAGTGCACATTATCTTTCTTGGGCGCATTTACAAAATCAATTAATAGATCCCAGTTATCCAATGGAGTAATTGGTTGATTAATCATTAATTGAGTTATGTACATATTTAATATTTTGATGGAGTTGGCTACCTTGTAGAACCAAAATACATAATCAGATTTCGTTCTTCTTCTATAGACCTCAGGTGAGTGCAGTATATTAGAAAGTTTAGCTTGAAACTTCATGTGTTGTCTAGATCTACTCATTGCCTTCACGTTTTCACGTGAAGTCATTGCCTTCACGTTCATTGCTAATAGACAAAATTCTCTTACTTAAGGTAGGTAATTTTAACTCTGCTCTCATATTAACTATTCTCGTGGACTTTGGAGCCCCAAGGATGAGACGCATAGCTTCATTTTGCAAGGTTTCAAGAGATTTCAGCTCTTTGTCAGTATACAGTGTGAGATGTAGAGCATTGTAGTCAATCACAGAGCGTATAAATGATACATAAAATATTCTAGCAAGTCTCACGTTAATTCCATGGTTGACACCAACAAGGACCTGCAAGGGCTTTAATCTCTCCCACAGTCTCCTCTTGAGAGAAGAAAGGTACCTAGGGTCGTTAATGGGGACACCAAGGTATCTGTAAGACTCGCAGTTCTCAAGTGCTCGCCCATCTATATGATAATTGGGTGGTGGAATACCACATGGAATGAGGGCACGAGTTTTCTGAACAGAGATAAGGAGGCCACATTCCTCAGCTCTAGTAGCAAAAGCATTGAGCAGGACTTGCATTCTAGGCTCGGAGGCAGCCTGTAAACATATATCATCAGCATAACAAATGACAGTGTCTTCATTATTAGTTGGAAGATCTTTAATAAGTTTATGCATCAGAACGTTGAACAACAAGGGGCTGAGGACCCCTCCTTGTGGAGTTCCCAGTTCAAAGTGTTTGCTCTCTGTGCTTTTAATACCATTAAACAAAACATATGCTGTTTGATTAGACAAATAGCCCTTTATCCATTTCAGTAATTTTCCTTGTATTCCCAGCTCAGCAAGCTGTTCCAGTATGATTTCTTTGTTTGCTGTATCAAAAGCTGCAGCTAGGTCGATGAAGACTGTTTGAGGGGAAGCTTCAATATGTGCAAAGTACTCGGCAAACTGAGGGGCAACAATATCATGGCATGAGAATCTATGTGAGCAATGCTATCCTCAATGTACTTAATTAATCTATATGTTCCAGTAGGAAAGTTATATTATATTAATCTTCCGGCCTGCGCTCAAGCAGAGACAACCATCATTCTTGGTGACTACAATGCTAGACACAAGGACATTGGTGGCTCTCGCTTGATACCTGGTTGATACCTGGTTGATGGGGTTCTGGGAGTTCTTCTACTCCCCAAGCCCGGCCCGAGGCCAGGCTTGACTTGTGAGAGTTTGGTCCACTAGGCTGTTGCTTGGAGCGGCCCGCAGGCCCACATACCCACCACAGCCCGGTTGGTCCGGCACTCCTTGGAGGAATAAATCTAGTTTCCTCTTGAAGATGTCCACGGTTGTTCCGGCAATATTTCTTATGCTTGCTGGGAGGACGTTGAACAACCGCGGACCTCTGATGTTTATACAGTGCTCTCTGATTGTGCCTATGGCACCTCTGCTCTTCACTGGTTCTATTCTGCATTTTCTTCCATATCGTTCACTCCAGTACGTTGTTATTTTACTGTAACGTAACGTTACTCGCTTCAGTAACGGGAATGGGAATCAACTGCTGTCGCTACTAAATAGTCACCATGATGTGCAGTGTGGGTGACCTTGAACCCACGCATATTTGTGGAGGCATTCTAGACCTCTGTGTTGGTTTCAACGTCTCTCACGTCTGTTGCACATCATCTATTGTAATAGATTTGTTGTCAGATCATCACCCTAGATTGACTTCTCTATGTATAGGAAATGCCATCTTGCCCGGTGGAACTTTTAAACGCAAACGGCTCCGTGTTCCTCCTGCTCGACGTGAAGACTTTGTTGCTCATGTGTCAGAGTGGTACAGCACTTATGATCCCTCCACAGTCCAGACATTTAACAACGGTCTAGTACAGAGCATTCTACAATGACTCCGAACAAGTGTTCCCTGACCCTTTAGGTCGGCCCCCTGCACCATCCAATAGTCGGAACGATATGAAAGGTAATAAACACCATGCCTATTACGATGACCCCAAACTGCGTACTTTGAAACGCACTGCCAGACGAGTTGGACTTGCATATAGGAAAACACTTACACCAGAAATGCTCATACTCTTTCAGAAAGCCCTAGCCAAGGCGAGGGAGCGCATGACAGAGCTCAGGCAAGATAACTGGGAAACTTTTGTTAACAGTCTCAACTCTCACACCCCCCTCAGCCAGGCATGGAAAGATATTAAAAGAATTAAAGGCGATAAGATCGGCCAAGTAGCACACCCTCACCCTCTACACAGAGCAAACGAGTTAGTCGATGCTTGGGCAACCACCTCTAGCTTCAATAATCTTCCCCCAGACACACAATTCTCTGGGAATTCTCATTATCTGCCGATGTAGACCTGACAAAATGTAAACTGTGTCAACAAAATTATTCGCACACCCTCCGTCACTATGTGATGGAGTGCGAAAAGATACGTGAATTTAGAGACAATTCTATAACCAATGTTCCAGCGATGTGTAAATATTTCATTCAAAATGATCTGCTACCAGAAATTTTAGCCAAATATCCCCAGTTTGCTAACTGTAGGTAGTAACTGAGTGATTGTAACCTATCCACCGCTGTCCACTGGATGGGAGGCGGTGTGCAGGACAAACATATAAATTTTGACACTAGCTCTCCACATATATCAGTTGCTTAATTTAGAACCTGTACTTGAGGTCGATCTCGAACCCATTGTTGATGTGACGACTTATATTGAATTTTGTAACTAGCTCATCAAGATTGTAACTTGCTTAGCTAAATGAATTGTGGGGTTCAGTCCCTGAGCCCATTATGTGCCTCTGTAACCCTTTCCACTACCGCCCACAAGATGGGTATGGGGTGCATAATAAATGAACTAACTAAAAAAAAAAAGACACACAATTCAGATTAAATGCTGGTTACGGAAATCGAGAAAGGCTCGTTGACTTCATGTTCCACAAGGAAGATGAATGCAACGTGCCATTCACTGAGTTTGAGTTATTTTCGGCCCTAAACAAAGGTAAAGCCACATCCCCCGGTGAGGATGGTATCACTTATGACATATTGCACCTGCTCCCTTTAGTACCAGGGAATCCCCTGCTTGAGCTGTATAATATGATTCCTGGTTGATACCTGGTTGATGGGGTTCTGGGAGTTCTTCTACTCCCCAAGCCCGGCCCGAGGCCAGGCTTGACTTGTGAGAGTTTGGTCCACTAGGCTGTTGCTTGGAGCGGCCCGCATGCCCACATACCCACCACAGCCCGGTTGGTCCGGCACTCCTTGGAGGAATAAATCTAGTTTCCTCTTGAAGATGTCCACGGTTGTTCCGGCAATATTTCTTATGCTTGCTGGGAGGACGTTGAACAACCGCGGACCTCTGATGTTTATACAGTGTTCTCTGATTGTGCCTATGGCACCTCTGCTCTTCACTGGTTCTATTCTGCATTTTCTTCCATATCGTTCACTCCAGTACGTCGTTATTTTACTGTGCAGATTTGGTACTTGGCCCTCCAGTATCTTCCATGTGTATATTATTTGATATCTCTCTCGTCTTCTTTCTAGTGAGTACATTTGGAGAGCTTTGAGACGATCCCAATAATTTAGGTGCTTTACCTCGTCTATGTGTGCCGTATATGTTCTCTGTATTCCCTCTATTTCAGCAATCTCTCCTGCTCTGAAGGGGGAAGTGAGTACTGAGCAGTACTCAAGACGGGACAACACAAGTGACTTGAAGAGTACAACCATTGTGATGGGATCCCTGGATTTGAAAGTTCTTGTAATCCATCCTATCATTTTTCTGGCTGTCGCAATATTTGCTTGGTTATGCTCCTTAAACGTTAGGTCGTCAGACATTATTATTCCCAAATCCTTTACATGCTGTTTTCCTACTGTGGGTACATTTGATTGTGTTTTGTACTCTGTATTATGTTTAAGGTCCTCATTTTTACCGTACCTGAGTACCTGGAATTTATCACTGTTAAACATCATGTTATTTTCTGATGCCCAGTCGAAAACTTTATTAATATCAGCTTGAAGTTTTCCAATGTCTTCAGCCGAGGTAATTTTCATACTGATTTTTGTGTCGTCTGCAAAGGATGATACGAAGCTGTGACTTGTATTTTTGTCTATATCTGATATGAGAATAAGGAAAAGCAGCGGTGCAAGGACTGTACCCTGAGGTACAGAGCTTTTAACTGCACTTGGACTAGATTTTATATGGTTGACCGTTACTCGCTGAGTCCTGTTTGACAGAAAACTGAGTATCCAGCGTCCTACTTTACCGGTTATTCCCATTGACTTCATTTTGTGTGCTATCACGCCATGGTCACATTTATCGAAAGCCTTTGCGAAGTCCGTGTATATCACATCAGCATTCTGTTTTTCTTCTACTGCCTCAGTGACTTTGTCGTAGTGCTCAAGTAGCTGTGAGAGGCACGATCTTCCCGCTCGAAATCCATGTTGGCCTGGGTTGTGAAGGTCATTGGTCTCCATGAAATTGGTGACCTGACTCCTAATATGAGCTATATTACTGGGGAACTTCCTATCTCTTGGACCAACAGTATAATCATTCCAATTCCCAGCCAAATCAAGAGAATGCTTTCCGCCCAATTTCCCTTACTAGCTGCATTTGCAAAACATTCGAGAGAATGATCCTAAACCGTCTCCTCCATAGAATTATGAACCATACTATCCCCCCAGATATATGGTTTCATGCATGGAAGGAGTGTGCATCATTGCATCACCACCTTTCTTACCCTGCACACTGAAAACTCATATAACACCTTACTAGATCTCAAGTCTGCCTTTGATATTGCAAATCGACATGTAATCATTAGTAAGCTTGCAAGAATGAATATTGGTGGTCGGCTTCTTTGTTGGATCAGGGGTTACTTATCTAACAGGATTCATCTGTATTTTTCCAGGGGCATAGGAGTGTAACAAGAGACTTTGAACTAGGTACCCCGCAGGGAGGTGTCCTTAGTCCTACCTTATTTAATATCTTAATAAACACGGCTGTTAAACTCTGTACCGAGCAAACCCAACGTCCACATCATTAGCTATGCTGATGATATAATGATACACACCACTGGGTATGCTAACACGCAAAACACTCCTAATTCTACATTAGACTCATGTCAGGACCTAGGCATGTTCAACATGCCTGTTCTATGCTACACATGCCCGCAGATTCACCTTTCTCAGTAAATCATGGGCCAGTCCTCTATAGTATCGTTAGTGTCAAAACACCACTTCACTTCCAGCAACACACTGGCCTCAATTATACACCTTAATTATACACCACCTTAACAGACGGACATTAATTCTATCTCGTAACTCAACTTGGCCATCCCGGGATATGCCGGTCTAATCACCAATACTTCACTAAGTATCACAGATAAATCACAGTCTACACCAACTTGGCTACTTGTTCCCACTGGAACACGTCATGAGTTCAGGACTACCCTAACTGCAAATATTGACTAACTAAATGACTAACTGCAAATATTGATATTCCGGAAGGAACACAACAAGTGGGATATGCAGATGATGTCCTAATACAAGCTCCCACCTTGGGGAAAATTGAACAGTCCATTGAACTCCTTGGAAGGAAATGTATTGAGCTCGGTTTCACTCTCTCCACAAACAAGACGAAGGTATACTCCCATCACAAGCGGAGAGCAAATGAAGAACTGCAAATTAATGGTGTAACACTTGAATGGGTTGACCACTATCGGTACCTTGGCGTCACTGTCGGCTCTATCAAGGGGAAGAAAGAGGAGCTCAATCAACTCATAGGAACATGCAAAAGTCGAGTCAGGGCACTGAAAGCTATGACCTGGAATGGACATGGAGCCTCTATTGCTGTGCTTAAAATGATGTACACAGCCTATGCGCACTCCATCATAGACTATACCGCACCAGTTCTGTGCACCTACTCCCAAAGCGATATGAAAAGGCTTGAAAGCATTCAAAATGAAGCCATGACAATCATTCTTGGAGTTCCAAGAACTGCCAAAACGTCTAATCTATGAGAGGAGTTGTCCCTCCCCAGTGTTAAAAGCAGAATTAAGGAGCTGAATGCTAAGCTTGCAATTAGGATAGCCAGAGATCCCCATTACAATGATATTGCTAAGAAAAAACTGAGCTCTGTGCTACTTTCAGGGGGAAACAGGAGAAGCAAAAAATGTCATCATAGATCAGTCTGCTACCTCGAAGAGCTTCACCTGCTTGACCTAGCCCGTGAGCTCCTGCCTGTAGAGAGGTTACCTCCCTGGGAGGATGACTCATGCAAGATTATCATCAATGAAATGGCAATGAAAAATCCAACATGTTACCACAAGAAATGAGGCACAAGTATCTCGAGGAAATTTATAAAGAAGCCGGAGATGAACTAGATCAAATCTACACTGACGGGTCATCTAATCCTGTCAATGGAAGGGCTGGTGCAGCATAAACGGTAATCAAGGATAATACTTTCCAACGCAGAAATGAAGAAAAAGCGCGTATTAAGAACTATGCCTCTTCAATGCAAGCAGAGCTAACTGCGATTGTTATGGCGTTAAGGTTTCTTGAACGGAACACTAATGGTGCAGTGATTTGCACCGATTCAAAAGCAGCACTGCAAAGCCTAAGTAAAAATCGGGCAGAAAATCTTGCAATAGTCGCTGAAATTAAGAGAGCTGTGAGAGTACTTACCAATCAGGGAAGAGTCATCAAGTTTCTGTGGATCCCCTCCCATGTTGGAATATGTGGGAATGAACGAGCAGATGTGCTGGCTGCTGAAGGCGACCATATTGAATACTTCATACCCAAGACTCTACTACTAATTAGAGGTATTGTCAGGCAACATCACCGTGACAAGGTAACTGAGGAATGGAGGATGGAAGCACAAACCAGTGAATCTGTACGATGGTACAACATGGTTGCTGCTGGCAATCCCAATCATTATGGTCGAAGAGGAGGAGGACGAGGGAGAGAATCAGTAATAGCCAGAATCCGTCTTGGATACAAATATCCATGGAGATATGGAATGGAAACAACAGTTGATCAGCGAAGTTGCAGAATCTGTGGTGAGAGTGAGAGAATCTGTGGACATCGTCTTGACCACTATCTACGTGAATGTGAACACCTGGGAGAAATCAGAAGTATGTGTAGAATAATAAACCCCACATTGTTTGAGTTAGGAAAACACTATTTGTCAAATATTGATACTGTTCTTAAAAGATTCCCCCATTTTGCACCCGCAAGATAATGTAAGCTTTTAAGGGTTGATAGATGTTAATCTTCTTGTTTGAGGAGCTGTTCACTTGAGACAGTTAAGCAAGTCCCAGCTGTGTCTGGGTACAAGTGACAGGATGAACAACCCAGCGGGTTTTCTTCCTATTGAGGTGTGTTGTACATGCTGCTATGGCGGTGTGTCCACTCACAAGATGAGTGGCGCTGCCCAATAAACTCGCACCTCGGGGCAAAATTTAATTTTAAATCTGAAGTACTGTAGGAAGTGACTCCTGATTACATGAGAAGGTTATTGTGGTTAACTGTGTCAAATGTGTTATGCAGGTCAACAAACAGACCTATGGGGTACTCATTTTTGTCAAGTCAAACACATTAATTAGAGTATCAAAAGGCCTTCAAATATTTTGGACAAGGCGGGCAGGATTGATATGGGCCTAAAGTTTATTATTTCAGTGAGATGACCATGTTTATGGACTGGGATTGGTCTAGCCTTTTTAAGAATATCAGGGAAGATTAGAGTTTAAGTGATTTATTGTAATGTTAGGATAGAAGATAGAAGAAAAAGAGGTGATATGATCACTACATTCACAATAGTAACAGGAATTGACAAAATTGATAAAGAAGAATTCTTGCGACTGCATCTTCAAGAACAGAGGTCACAGACTCAAGCTAAGGAAACAAAGGTGCCCACCCCACCCAAAAAAAAAAAAATTAAGAAGGTGTCTTTTGTAAACAGAGTGGTGGACGGTTGGAACATGGTAAGTGAGAAGTTGGTGGCAGCCAAAA
>WNGS01111181.1:50708484-50725153 GCA_020271785.1 Procambarus virginalis
CATAGCTCCATTCCCTGATAGACAAGTTCTTGCTGTGGATGTCTTTTGACTGGATATGTCGATGTGGAGATGCATTTATCTTTTCCACCAGTTCAGTTGTTGCTCCAGATATGTCCCACCTGCGTCTTTCCTCACGGCGGCAGTATGACATTGAATGGTGCTCCTGTTTCTTCTTTTTTTCAGTTTTGGTCAAAGTGGTCCTGTTTTCTGTATTGGTTTCTTGATCGGCATCGCATGCCAAATACTGCTGTTGCTTTATTGCTCAGGGCTGAAAGAGCCCTGTTTCTTGTGTTCAGTGTTACCACTTTCTTGACACTGTTCTGCACGTTATCTCATGCACTATTCACCTTTAACCGGCTCCTCCAGAGGAGGAGCCGGTTAAAGGTGAATATGCCAGGATGGCTCCTCCAGAGCCATCCTGGCCTCTTCACCGGGTGAAGGTCTTCCTCTTCTTGACTCATTTTATGGTTTCTCCTTCGGCTCATAATATCTTTCTCAAAGCTGTGGTTTTGTTGGCTCTCGCCTCAAGCTGTAGAGTTGGGGAACTTCAGGCTCTTCCCCGGAGGTGAGGTTTTATTCCCTCGGTCCTGTTGGGCAGTTTGTTTGCAGCCTTCTCCTCATCTGGTGAAGAATGAGTCGACCAACTTTAGGATGGCTCTGCAGGTGACTGATGTTTGTTTGGTTCAGTCAGAGGTGCATCATTTGTGTCTGGAGGTGGTTCTGATTTGGTGGGTGCCTTGTTATTTGTCCCCGTTTGTTCCCTGTTCCAAAACCTGTACTTTCCAGGTTATCCTCAGTGTAATCACATCTAGTCAGCCTGCAGTCTACACTTGGGCCCACAATATTCGCAAATACACTGCATTGGCCACAGTCTTCTCCAACATGTCCTGGGCTGATATTTGGGTTTGAGGGTTTTGACATTCTAGCAGGGCTCTGGCAGCTCAAAATTTGATTAATGTCCCTGGTTCCATTTGGTCTGTGTTGTCTTGGGTCATGTCTCCCAGCCTGGATTTTCTTCTTTGTCCTAGGACATGGTGCATCTCCTCCCATTAAGTCCCTTTTTATTTTTTTTGGTTAGCTGCAGGGAGCCAATGAGGGTTCTCTCCAGAAACTTAGCATTAAATGTAATGAAATGCCTCTTTCTGGATGAACTCTGGTGGCTCTATGACCCCCTCCTTCCCTACTAGGTTAGTGGGTTTATCAGTGAGCTGTTTATCAGCTCCAAAACTGGGTAAGGAGGGTAGCTGTACGCAGAAGCTGGGTCGCCTGGTTGTGACATTCGGTACTCTTGAGTATTGTGTTTATTGTGAATGTTTCTCTTCTTCTCTGTGAATCATTTGTGATGTTCTTTAGCAATTTTGCAACTCCAATCTTTGATAACTCTCCAGTTGACTGTAAAGCTTTGCTGTCTTTCTGGATGCTTTGCCAGCATGTTGGTGAATTGTCTCGCTTTCTACACCTCTGTGAGGGGGGCCAAGTTTTGGCTCTGGTCCCTGGTAGGCCAAACTGAACCCTCACATCTGATGTGACCATTTGCATGGATCAATACTAGCAAGATAGCTTCAGGGAGCCACCAGGGCTCATTTTTAATTTTTTTTTATATAAAGGTTTTGAAGATATTATTCAAACTAAAGCTCCTGTTCCCAAATGGTGCTTTTCAAAATACAGTCATTGTTGTAGGAGTATAATCTCAAAGTTTGCATCTCTGAAGAGCAAGTTAAAGTGAATGGTGACAAATTGTTTATTATTCAGTCAACAGTTTACATTTTATTAATACTCTACTTAAGCTATATGTTAATAAATCTGGCAACCAGAAGACCAATTTATCAAAGTCATGGAATAAAAATACAAAATTAAATCTACAGTATTGTCTTACTTGAAGTGAGAGACTCCCGAGCGACCCAGATAGGACAGGACATAAGACCCCGGTCGGCGGTCGGACTCCCGCACCAAGTAACTTCCAAGCTTCCCAAACTGCCGTAGTCTTTCTTCACTCTGGGCCCGGTCCAGTCGTCCATGATACCAACTGTAATGCAAAATATTTTAATAAGAATTATTCTTTTTTTATCAATTGTCCAAATTTTTTTACTATTCTCTCAATGACAAATCAGGCCATTCGCTGACATAAATAAAATGACTAGGTACACTACTGTGATACACATTAGCAAATAAATTCATAAAAATTAATTTTTTAATTCCCTTCATATATAAATATTACCAGCTCCATGACTCTGCTCCTCTCCACTAAATGAGTAACCTAGATACATCACACAAACTCTGTAATCATTTTATTTGCTTACTGGGTACTTACATTCCATGCCAAATCATCACAAAACAAAAATCAGCGTTGATTTTGTAATGAAATACAGTACCAATTTCTGGGTACGCCCCAATGGCTCCCTGAAGCTACTATCTGACAGTGTACTATACTACTATGTCCCATCAGTCACAATTTTAGTGCCCTACCAAGGACCACAAGCCAGAAACTGGCTGAAAAAAAAAAGAAAACCCCACAAAAGCACAAAGTCTCCAGGTAAACGGAACCGGTCGCTATGCGTATATCAGACAGCTACACAGTACCCCATGCCCCAGCCAGTGATGAAACTACCTCCTACCCAAGGGTAAACAGAAGTAAAAACCATCCCAGCTGAACGCCAAGTACTGGCAATCACCGAACAGCAACCTAACCTTCCGGAGGTAGTGTCCCGAATGGCTCATGGAAGGTAACCCTAAACCACAAGGGCAGTACTTACAGGGGAACCTAGGGAAGGTGGCCCTAGGTGCATGCAGCCCCAGAACTCGTGTGTTATTCCTGGCTCGCAAACCACCAACACAGAAGAACAATACCGCTATGGACAGTACTGCTCAAAAGGATGGAGCCAGAGTCGATCTACCGTCACCAATGCCTTCTGAACTGAGGTGGAGTAGCTGGCGCAGAGGTCTGGGGACCCCCTCTTCCCCCTCCTGGAAAGGGGGGAGTTGTGCAGACGGCTGCGTGGTGGCTGTGGTGGCGTCATGCTTGTTTTTGATTGCGGAGTTCTGCTTGCTAGTTCGGCTTTCGGTTTGCAATTTTTAACCCAACCCAGCTGTAGTTTATCTTGGAATTCCTACCTTTTGGGTGCCTGACCTGGTAGATGGCAGACATAGATTGTTTCCAATTACATGGGGGTGTCTATAACCATTGCTCCTCATCCTCATCTGAGGGGGGCCAGGTTCTGGCGCTGGTCCCCGGTAGGCCTAGACCTCCATCAATTGACTGTTGCCACGGTCTAATATATGCACATCAGCCCGGTATAGCTCCGGGGAGCCGAAGGGACATCCACAGAAAATCCACCAACGCAGAACCGGTGACACATAGTTAACAGCAAAAACGCCGAAACTAGACACAACATACAACCAGCCCGACCCACCAAGCATCAATGACCAAAGGACCCCTATGGAAGCCAACTGACTCATTCATTGCAAGAAAAGCAGCCAGCTGCCAGTAACAAACTGCCCACCAGTGCCAAATGAGCAAAAGCCCCAGCACTGGAGAAGAGCATGAAGGTCCCCCACCCAATAACCAGAGAAACAAAGACTGCAAGAAGAAACAAACACGGACTGAAGGAGACTGAAGGGGACTGAAGGGTCTGTGGTATATGCGAGGTTGGCTAACATCAGAACAGCATTCAGGAACCTGTGTAAGGAATCATTTAGAATCCTGTACACCACATATGTAAGACCAATCCTGGAGTATGCGGGCCCCAGCATGGAGCCCGTACCTTGTCAAGCACAAGACGAAGCTGGAAAAAGTTCAAAGGTATGCCACTAGACTAGTCCCAGAACTAAGAGGCATGAGTTACGAGGAAAGGCTGCGGGAAATGCACCTTACGACACTGGAAGACAGAAGAGTAAGGAGAGACATGATCACAACCTACAAAATCCTCAGGGGAATCGACAGAGTAAACAAGGATAAACTATTCAACACTGGTGGTATGAGAGAAGAAGGGACACAGGTGGAAACTGAGTACCCACATGAGCCACAGGAACGTTAGAAGGAACTTTTTCAGTGTCAGAGTAGTTAACGGATGGAATGCATTAGGCAGTGATGTGTGGGAGGCTGACTCCATACACAGTTTCAAATGTAGATATGATAGAGCCCAGTAGGCTCAGGAATCTGTACACCAGTTGACTGACAGTTGAGAGGCGGGACCAAAGAGCGCCCCCACAAGCACAAATAGGTGAGTACACCATAACTCAAATGGACAAAAGAAAAGAATGAACACAATCTAGACACCAAACAGGCTCAGGTAACACATGACCAGACCAGAGGTGAAAGAACACAGGAAACAGCTTGTGAAACAGAGCCAAGGTAGTATCAACTCTGAATGCAAGCTACAGTGGCTCCACCATCGCCGCACAATACGAGGCAAACAGGAGTCAGCATAAAATACCGATCAAGGAAAAGCCAAGACGAAAAGAAGAGAACCACCCACTCAGATAACGAAAGACAGCAACGAAGAGAAAGAAAGTGACAAAACGAGTGCCACAACACCTCATACTACTGCTTTGAAGGACACAGACATAGCCACCTGACCACCATAGTGTGTGCAATAAACACACAACAGAAAGTCCAGACGTGTAACGTGGAGAAGTTCGAGCCAGCAAAGTACCGTATAGACTATGGAGCCCCACAGGATCCAAACCCTCCCCAGCGCATGCCAGTTGCAATCTGCTGCACAGTACTATGAGCCCAACTAAAGAGGGGGGGGGAGGATAATGGCCCCTGACCAGCCTGGTGAACCAGAACCAGATATGGAAGAAAATGCAAGATTGAACCAGTGAAGAGCAGAGGTGCCATAGGCACAATCAGAGAACACTGTATAAACATCAGAGGTCCGCGGTTGTTCAACGTCCTCCCAGCGACTATAAGAAATATTGCCGGAACAACCGTGGACATCTTCAAGAGAAAACTGGACTGTTTCCTGAGAGAAGTCCCGGATCAGCCGGGCTGTGGTGGGTATGTGGCTCTGCGGGCCGCTCCAAGCAACAGCCTGGTGGATCAAACTCTCACAAGTCGAGCCTGGCCTCGGGCCGGGCTTGGGGAGTAGAAGAACTCCCAGAACCCCATCAACCAGGTCAACCAACCAGGTAAGCCGAATAGACAGTATGTTTTAATGCTAAATGTAATAAGTACATTCCTGACTGTCTGCATAGTACATAAATACACTTAATCGTCAACATCGCACCTCTCTCGTAACAAAGAATGAAATAAAATATTGTGAATACAGTATTAGAGTTTAGCTGAAAAGCTGTATAGAAAACCATGACCACAGACAACCTAGGGAGTGTAGAAGGACAAGCATGTAAATAGCATTTATTGCTTCTTAATTTCAACAAATTTTAAGTCTTTCAATAAGTTATAAAGTAACTCAGGATATTTTCAAATTTTGTATAAAATCTCTATTACAGTATTTAATAAAACAGAAAAATAAATTATTTATATTTAAAACTTGTGTATATAGAATTTAACACGAAAAGTTCAACCTAAAAATTTTGAGTGTATTACACAAAATTAGGAGAATATATGGGGAGGTAAATGTAAGGGCAGAATTAAGTGTATTTATGTACTATGCAGACAGTCAGGAATGTACTTATTACATTTAGTATTAAAATGTACTGTCTATTCGGAGGAAGGGTTGGGTGAACGCTTGTCACAAAGCCCCAACTGAGACTGGAGGCAACCAGGAAAACGTTCAGCAAGAGGAAAGCATCGGGAAAACGAACCCTTAAAAACCCAAAGATGAAGCCGGCAACTCAGTGGCCAGCAAAGGGCTTCCAAAGTCTGGACCCAGCAATCTAAGCTGCCTCAGAAGAGCAGGCTCCAGAGAAACAAAAAAGGTCTCCGAAGTCAAGCCCTGACAAAGGAAAGCACAAGAAAAGTTAAGTTGAGGCTTCCACACAGCTGCTCTAGCAATCTTGGTGACACCCGGTGCCCACTCAACATTAATAGGAGGCGGGGCTGCAGACGAGGAAGGCCGCAGGAGGCAGGGCCAGCGAATCTGATCGAGAGTTCCAAATGAGGCTGTTTCCTGCCTAAGTTGAATCCATTTCTGGAAGACATTACCAGACAGAATAGCAGCAAAGGAGTGGGTTGTAATAAATTTATTTTGAGCTGTGTATATACATTGTAAGTTAACCTATACATTGTTCAAGCTGTGTAAGCTAACATATACATTGTTCAAGAAATTTAGCAAATGATATACATTACAACATTTAAAGAGGGCCTAATGTAAAAAAGAATAGGAGAAAATGAACATGTGTTAAGGGGCAATACTTAAAATTAAATAAGATATGGTAACACTGATGGATTGTTCAAAGATATGAAAATAATTAACAATTATACAAGGGACATTTATTAAGAGTCGCCGCCTTAATACACAGTTACTAATGTTATAATTGTACCATTAGTAATAGTGCTGGGGAGACTGGACACCACGAGCGTAGCTCTCATCCTGTAACTACACTTAGGGAATTACAATTGAAGATGAGATTTAAAATAATGACATATAATTTGTTTGTGATATTCAGAAATAGCAGTATTTAGTAACAGTACAGTATTTACATAGTAATTAAGAATTGAAGTTCACCACATCAGCAAAACCCAGGTAGGAAAAGGTTAGGAAAATTGGTTATATCAAGTTGTTGCACAGGGTTACATAGACGCTGACTCCATGTGGCTTGTGATCTTACTTCTTAGCATTCTTTCAAAGGAAAAGAAGGTAGTTATTCAACTTTATAAATCTTTGGTGTGCTGCACTTGCATTATTAAATCCAAGCATGGAGACCTCATCTTCAGAAAGACATCTGCTTTAGAGAAAGTTCAACACCGGGCAACAAAAATCATTCCAGAACTAAGTCGACTCTCGTACCAGGAACGGTTGAGGGCCACAGGACTAACAACGCTGTAGACCAGACATATCGGGGCCGAGCTCATCGAAATTTTTAAAATAATGTACTGAACAGTTGGGAGAATACTGATCCAGACAACTTTCTTAAAAGGTCAGATGTAATACAAGGAATAATGGTTTCAAGCTTAACAAGTGTAGTCATCAGAAGGAGCAGCAGCTTCACGCACACTTCATGTAGATATACACACACACACACACACACACACACACACACACGTCTACATACCTACCAACAAGTAGGTATAGACACTGTACATACCATAGATAAGCAGCTTAAGCCACAATGTAGGACAGAAAACAGGGGGATGCTTTTTATCTATAGGGTTATAAACCTATGGAACTGCCTACCTGCCAAAACTATAAATGCCAAAACAGTTTCAATTCAAAATCCAGCTCGATATAATCATCGTGACAAATGGGGGGGAAGGGAGAAACCTCTGACAAGCCGCCACCTTTCTGTCTCCATCGAGGCCATCAGTTAGTGGCCCTCAGGTAAATTCAGGTAAATGTGATGTTAGTGCTATTGATCTATAATTGTTTTTGTCTGCATTACTATTTGCTTTGTGGAGTGTCATGATCTCTGCTCTTTTAAGTGTTGGGAATGTTGTTGATTGAGAGGCGATGACGATCGAGGGATCGGATGAATCCCAAACTGTCAGGAATAAAACCAGTATCAAGGCCTGTGTAACGTACGATTATGTTACGTTTTTGGGTAGATTAGGTACACAGTGTTTTGTAGGTTCTGATATTTATTTAGTAGTCTTTGTTATAGCAGTGTCGTAGACGTTGAGATGGAGCTTGGAGCAGAGCAGAGAGCTGAGTGTGGCCGGAGTCGTCGAGCTCAATGCGGGCGAGCGTGGCGGCTTGATGCGGGATGGCGAGTGTCTAAACTCGATGAGGGATGGCGAGTGTCTAAACTCGATGAGGGATGGCGAGTGTCTAAACTCGATGAGGTGGCGAGTGTCTAAACTCGATGAGGTGGAGAGTGTCTAAACTCGATGAGGTGGTGTCTAAACTCGATGAGCTGAGAGCGTGGTAGCTCGATGCAGTCGTAGTCTGCTTTGTGTCGAAGCTGGAGTGTCTTGGGGTCGATTACAACCTCATACACCGAGTGCTACATTCTTTAGGTTGAAGAGGCGTGGTAACTCCGAAGCATCTATACTGAAGTTAACTGAATCACTGTGGAAATCATACCCATCCTTACTTGCTTCTCGATTACTTATACGATTGGACTACACCTCACCATCTTCCAATAGGTTGGAAAGATGGAAGGAAAGTTAACTGTAATTAGGGAAAAGATTTCAGCTTCGTAATTAGTGCTAAGAGTTTGGAGCGAGTATATTGTTTGTACTCGCTACACCCGTAACAATGGTTTATTTTTTGTAGCAATTTCAATAGTGAATACTGTATATTGAATTCCAGGAATCTGGGCCTTGGGCAGAGTAAACAGGAAGCTGCCTGTGGCAACTCAAAAGTTGAGGGGGATTAGGGCGTCACACTGACAAAGTGAGCCTCAGTTATAATGGCCACGCCCATGCTTCAAGGTGCGGCTTACCAGCTCTGTAACTGTACTGGTCATATTTATGTGGCTTAGGCTACTCTTATCATCATAGATACTGAGGTTCACAGTGAATAGTTCTGTAACAAACTTTTCAACACATTATTAATTGGGGAAGAGTGCTAAGACGCTTCGACATAATCGGACGTCCTCAGCCTAATCCTCTAGTGAAAGTTCCTACAAGACAAGTTGCAACAACATAAGTGAACCCCAGAGTGTCTCACTACACACCAAGACTGGCACTAAGAAGAGTGTGTGTAGATAACCTGCCCTCATCCACCACCATAACTTGCCTTCTACCAACCAACCCAAAGAAAGTGGGTGTAAATACCGGCCAAAAATGCCTCCAGAGCCACCCTATGCCCCAAGTGGCCTACAGCCTGGTGCCCACCCCAGGGCCCCGGGTATCCCCAGGGCACACAACCCAGCCCCACCCTTCACCACACAAACCCTTTGTGGGGTGTTCATCTCATGTGTACCCCCCTGCACGACCTGCCCTGGGGGCCAGACCCCCTCAGGGGTGTGGTGGAGGCGGGGGGGAGAGACAGGGCCCACTACTGACCTCTCCTCCGGGGGAGCGGACAGGGAGCTGTCCACCTCGTCCGGTTCATCAGGGTCGTCATGGAAGGGGTCGAAGTCGTCGCCGAAGCCGACATCGTGACCATCGTCGCTGCCAGTGCTGGGGGAGCCATGGAGCTTGTCCTGGGCTGACGGAGACATTCCTGGCGGCCGTGGCCACGCTCGACACCACCTCCGTGGTCGCCATGCCCGCTCACCCTCCTCCTCCTGCTGCTACCCGGGCCACTTTGCCACCTCCCTCCTCGCCCCTCGCCACCCTCCCAACACACACACGCGCCCCCAATATACCCCCCAGGGGACAAGTGCCACTTGTGGGGGGAGGGGAGGGATGTGGGCCCGCACGGAGCACAAGGTGGATGATTTCCCTGGANGGAGCTATCCAGGCTGAATGGATATATATAACTTTCTGGCATCAGTCAATGTGCTTGGAGTTCTTCCCTACGGGGACCACGAGCCAGAACCTGGCCCCCTCAGAGAGGACAAGGAGCAATGGCCTATAGAACCCCCCCCCCCCCCCGTGGTTGGGGGCATTCTATGTTGCCATCAACCGAGACAGGCACCCAGAAAGGTAGGCGCCCTAAAACAAACCTTTTCTGGTGAAAATATTGCTACGAACGAACGAGTGGCAGAACTCCCAAACAAAATTATCAAACTAGCATGACGTCATCACGTCGCCGTCTGTGCAACCCCCCCCCTTCCCCAGAAGGGAAAGGGGGGGCCCCAGACCCCTGCGCAGGTGATCCAACCGACAGTTCTTAGGCTGGATGTCAAAATACGCAAAACCACCGCCGACTGGAGGAAGGGAGGGATGCCGGGAAGCTCGAGACCACCCAGAAAATGGACTCACCCAGAAAAATGGCATTCATACATTCAATGCTGGTTTTCTGGGGGAAGCCCCGTCGGCTCCCTGGAGCTACCTCACCAAAGATAGGGAAAAGAGGGAAGGACCCGGGAGGCGGACGCCATGCACTCGAACTCAAAAACAAGACCACAGACCAAACCAAAGGACCCTGCAGACGACCCAGGAGACCCAACCCCAGAATAGGAAGGAAGGAAGGAAGAAGGGAACTGGGCAAACCAAAATGCGCCCACGGCCCCAGAGGCCAAGACGCGCAGAGAACAGAGAAGAGTCGCAACCGAACACGACACACGACGTACCCCGGCCTGACCAACGAAGCAGCAACCTAAGGACCCCTCCGGAAAACAGCAGACCCAAACATCACTCGAAAAGAAGGAGACAGCAGCTAACGAACAACCTACCACTAGCTCGAAAAAAAAAGAACTGAAGAGAACACGACAAACGAGGAGAAGAAAGAAAGAAGATAGACCACCCGGGCTAACGACCAGGACGATACCGGAGGCGCATGAGCAGGCCGGAGGTGAAACAACGCACTAGACAGCTAGCGGAACAGTGCAGAAGAAAAGCAACACCGAACACAAACTGGAGTGGCCTACCAGCTCCACCCAATACGAGGGGACAGTATTTGGCACCAGACGACGGTCCAGGAACAACCCTGAAGGGAAGGACCAGACAACCCTATCAGAGACCAAAGTACACCTACACAGTGATAAGAAAACCAGAAGGACCGCCAGAAAAAACACACTGCCGCCGAGACGAAGCATGCAGGTGGAAGACCAACAACAAAGCCATTAGTGTCCGACACAAGTGACGAGAATCTCGAGACAAAAACCCCGAGACGCGAAGACTAGCGGGGAAGAACAAACCAGCCTCGAACTGGGCTGGACCGATTTGCAAAAAGAGGTGGAGCCACAGGAAGACCCTCAGGATCGGACGCCGAGCAAAGCAGCGCCCCCAACCAAGGCTGGCAAAGAACCAGAAGGAAGGCCCGCCAGGGAACAAAGGAACCCAAACCGGCAAGCAGAAATGCCTCATCCGAGAGAAACCACGCCCCGGGACCTATGAAGGACCAACAAGGCTGAAAACAGATAACAACGAGAAGAATCCATTTGCTGAAAGAGCCGAACCGCAGACACCGCAACCGCAAGGACCAAATGGCGACAAAAAACCAAAGAGCCAGGGGCCAGGCAGAGGCCAACGAGGAAAACGAGCACCACGAATCAAATCGCGAGATGCGAAGCAAAAACGCAACCCGCTGGTGCAGCGCAACCAGCTCCAGCAGGGAAGACCGACCCACACGTCTCCAAGTTACATATGAAAACTACTCAGGACGTGTATCGCACGAAAACAAAAAATGTACGATCTGGAAAAGAAACACAAAGAAAAGCCGTAGCCAGGACCATAATCCTAACTCCTCCCGCCCCAACGAAAAGGACCCGTAAGGGCAGGAGTGGTTGATCGGAAATCTACAACCGCCCGCAGACATTGCAAAACAGAAACTGGCAGGGACATACTGTACAAGGAAAAATGAAAGAACTCTGTTCCATAACTGAACACGGGGGCAGTCCAAAATCAGGGAACTGAACATGTACAAAGGCCAACCTAACACCAACACCAGTACAGCCAATAAGCACCTACCTACATACACAACAATGAGTAGTATAGAGGTAGGAAAAACAGAAATAGGTAATGAGACACACTAATGTATATATAAGGTTGCAGCCAGGCACTGAAAGAGAGGCAACGAAGGAGTGTCCAAGGATCATAGGCGAGGCAATGAATGAGTGTACAGACAGCATGGACTGAGGCCACGAAGGAGTGTCGAGATATTGAGAAAAGATCCAGGCGTCGAAAGAATAAACAAAAGGCACTGAAATTCGGGGCCGCGCCTCCAGTGTAACTAAGAACAAGATACACGGACAAAGGAAAGTCACGTAAAGATGTGACTGATTACAGAAAGTTATACATATACATTCAACCTGGATAGCTCCGGGGAACCGACAGGGCTCCCCAAGAAAATATATTTTTTGGACATTGATGAAATAATAGATATTAACATTGGGCAATATATTTTTACGATATATAATAAAATAGAATATAATAAACATACCTATTCATTATTATTTGTGTTATTATGTATTACTCAGCAATGCCATAAAGGCACCAGCTGTATATCCACTTTGTGGACACTTCTTACTACTGTTCTTCTTTGAGCGTCAGACAGGTGCTTGTATCTGTTTATTACTGCATTATCCATCAGTTCCAGTTAATAGCAGCTGTTCTCCTTATCAACAAAACTTTCTTCTTTTTAAAAAATTTGTCTAAAATCAATTTCTGAAAATATTTTGATGAAAGTTCACGACCCTGAAGCCAATATTTGGAGATTTGTTTTACTTTTTAGATAATTTTTACATAATTTGAATATTTTTTACTTCTTGAAAGAGGCGAGAGAGGACTTGAAGACATGCTATTGGTCACCTGGAGCCCTAAGGAGATTTCCAGGGCCTGCAGGGGAAGGAGGGGATAAATTCCTACAGGGAATCCAAGCACTGGGCTTGGATTCTTTTTGACACATTACCCCATTTGAGACTAATGCATAAGCTGGAGATGCAGGCAGGAGTAAAAGTGGAAGGTACTCCATTGGATAAGGGAATACATAAGCACAGAAGACGAGTAACTGTGAGGGGTGTGGTCTCAGAGTGGCGAGACGTCACTAGTAGAGTCCCACAGGGATCAGTCCTTGGACCTACCCTGTTTCTGATATATTTAAATGATCTCTCAGAAGGTATATTCTCGTTCCTCTCAATGTTTGCTGATGATGCAAAAATTATGAGGAGGATTAAGACCGAGGATGATAGGAAGAGTTACAAGATTACCTAGACAACCTGAAGGAATAGTCAAACAAATGACTACTAAAGTTCAACCCAAGTAAAGGTAGGTAATGAAACTAGGTAGAGGGAACAGGAGGCCAGACACAGAGTGTCAAGTGGGAGACAAAGTCTTCCACAAAACAGAAAGAAAGATCTAGGAGTTGATCACGCCAAACCTGTTTCCTGAAGCCCACATCAAAAGAATATCATCAGTGGTGAATGCAAGGCTGGCTAACATCAGAACTGCCTTTAAAAACTTGTGTAAGGACCCATCTAGAACCTTCTACACCATCTTATCTTGAGAGGTTATCTTGAGATGACTTCGGGGCTTAGCGTCCCGCGACCCGGTCCTCGACCAGGCCTCCTCTTTGTTACACACCCCCAGGAAGCAGCCCATAGCAGCTGTCTAATTCCCAGGTACCTATTTACTGCTAGGTAATAGGGGCATCAGGATGAAAGAAACATTTTGCCCATTTGTCTCCGCCTCCACCGGGGATCGAACCTAGAACCTTAGGACTACGAATCTGAAGCGCTGTCCACTCACCTGTCAGGCGCCCTAATATAACAATATATGCAAGACCAATCTTTGAGTATGTGACTTTAGCATTGAGCCCATACCTTGTTAAGCACAGGATAAAGCTGGAGAAAGTTTAAAGGTTCACTACACTAGTCCTAGAACAAAGAGGCATGAGTTATGAGGAAAGGCTGTGTGAATTGCACCCCCAGATCACTAGAAGACAGCAGAGTTCGCAGAGACATGATCACCACATGTAAAAGTCTCTTGGGAATTGACAGGGTAGATTAGGATGGATTATTTAACATGAGTGGTACTCGCACAAGGGGACACAGGTGGAAGCAGAGTAGCCAAATGAGCCACAGACATTAGAAAGAACTTGTTCAATGTCAGAGTAGTTAATAAATGGAATGCATTAGGAACTGATGTGGTGGAGGATGACAACATACACAGTTTCAAATACAGATATGATAGAGCTCAATAAGCTCCGGACTTGTACATCAGTAGACTGACATGTGGGAAGTAGGACCAAATATCCACAGCTCAACCCCTGCAAGCACAACTAGGTGAGTATTGATCTTGTTACCTCACAATACCTGTCACTGCCCCTGTTACCTCACCAACACCTGCCACTGCCCCTGTTACCTCACAATACCTGCCACTGTCCCTGTTACCTCACAATACCTGCCACTGCCGTGTTACCTCACAATACCTGCCACTGCCCTGTTACCTCACAATACCTGCCACTGCCCTGTTACCTCACAATACCTGCCACTGTCCCTGTACCTCACAATACCTGCCACTGTCCCTGTTACTCACAATACCTGCCACTGTCCCTGTTACCTCACAATACCTGCCACTGCTGGTTATGTTACCTCACAATACCTGTCACTGCCCCTGTTACCTCACAATACCTGTCACTGTCCCTGTTACCTCACAATACCTGCCACTGCCCTGTTACCTCACAATACCTGCCACTGCCCCTGTTACCTCACAA
This sequence comes from Procambarus virginalis, assembly GCA_020271785.1. NCBI lineage: Eukaryota > Metazoa > Arthropoda > Malacostraca > Decapoda > Cambaridae > Procambarus > Procambarus virginalis. The sequence goes on from WNGS01111181.1 coordinate 50,722,812, forward strand.
TACCTGTCACTGTCCCTGTACCTCACAATACCTGCCACTGTCCCTGTTACCTCACAATACCTGCCACTGCTGTTATGTTACCTCACAATACCTGTCACTGCCCCTGTTACCTCACAATACCTGTCACTGTCCCTGTTACCTCACAATACCTGCCACTGCCCCTGTTACCTCACAATACCTGCCACTGCCCCTGTTACCTCACAATACCTGCCCACTGTCCCTGTTACCTCACAATACCTGCCACTGTCTCTGTTACCTCACAATACCTGCCACTGTCCCTGTTACCTCACAATACCTGTCACTGCCCCTGTTACCTCACAATACCTGCCACTGCCCCTGTTACCTCACAATACCTGCCACTGTCCCTGTTACCTCACAATACCTGCCACTGTCTCTGTTACCTCACAATACCTGCCACTGTCCCTGTTACCTCACAATACCTCACTGTCCCTGTTACCTCACAATACCTGCCACTGTCCCTGTTACCTCACAATACTGCCACTGTCCCTGTTTACCTCACAATACCTGCCACTGTCTCTGTACCTCACAATACCTGCCACTGTCCTGTTACCTCACAATACCTGCCACTGCCCCTGTTACCTCACAATACCTGCCACTGTCCCTGTTACCTCACAATACCTGCCACTGCCCCTGTTACCTCACAATACCTGCCACTGCCCCTGTTACCTCACAATACCTGTCACTGCCCCTGTTACCTCACAATACCTGCCACTGCCCCTGTTACCTCACAATACCTGCCACTGTCCCTGTTACCTCACAATACCTGCCACTGCCCCTGTTACCTCACAATACCTGCCACTGTCCCTGTTACCTCACAATACCTGCCACTGCTGGTTATGTTACCTCACATACCTGCCACTGCCCCTGTTACCTCACAATACCTGCACTGCCCCTGTTACCTCACAATACCTGTCACTGCCCCTGTTACCTCACAATACCTGCCACTGTCCCTGTTACCTCACAATACCTGTCACTGCCCCTGTTACCTCACAATACCTGCCACTGTCTCTGTTACCTCACAATACCTGTCACTGCCCCTGTTACCTCACAAATACCTGCCACTGTCCCTGTTACCTCACAATACCTGTCACTGCCCCTGTTACCTCACAATACCTGTCACTGTCCCTGTTACCTCACAATACCTGCCACTGTCCCTGTACCTCACAATACCTGTCACTGTCCCTGTTACCTCACAATACTTGCCACTGTCCCTGTTACCTCACAATACCTGTCAACTGCCCCTGTTACTCACAATACCTGTCACTGTCCCTGTTACCTCACAATACTTGCCACTGTCCCTGTTACCTCACAATACCTGCCACTGCTGGTTTATGTACCTCACAATACCTGCCACTGTCCCTGTTACCTCACAATACCTGTCACTGCCCTTTACCTCACAATACTTGCCACTGTCCCTGTTACCTCACAATACCTGCCACTGCTGGTTATGTACCTCACAATACCTGCCACTGCCCCTGTTACCTCACAATACCTGTCACTGTCCCTGTTACCTCACAATACTTGCCAGCTTTCCCTGTTACCTCCCAATACCTGTCCCTGCCCCTGTTACCTCACAATACCTGCCACTGTCCCTGTTACCTCACAATACCTGCCACTGCCGTGTTACCTCACAATACCTGCCACTGCCCTGTTACTCACAATCCTGCCACTGCCCTGTTACCTCACAATACCTGCCACTGCCCCTGTTACCTCACAATACTTGCCACTGTCCTGTTACCTCACAATACCTGCCACTGTCCCTGTTACCTCACAATACCTGCCACTGTCCCTGTTACCTCACAATACCTGTCACTGTCCTGTTACCTCACAATACTTGCCACTGTCCCTGTTACCTCACAATACTTGCCACTGTCCCTGTTACCTCACAATACCTGCCACTGTCCCTGTTACCTCACAATACCTGTCACTGTCCCTGTTACCTCACAATACCTGCCACTGCCCCTGTTACCTCACAATACCTGCCACTGCCCTGTTACCTCACAATACCTTGCCACTGTCCCTGTTACCTCACAATACCTGCCACTGTCCCTGTTACCTCACAATACCTGCCACTGTCCCTGTTACCTCACAATACCTGCCACTGTCCCTGTTACCTCACAATACCTGCCACTGCCCCTGTTACCTCACAATACCTGCCACTGTACCCTCACAATACCTGCCACTGTCCCTGTTACCCCTCACAATACCTGCCACTGCCCCTGTTACCTCACAATACCTGCCACTGTCCCTGTTACCTCACAATACCTGCCACTGTCCCTGTTACCTCACAATACCTGCCACTGTCCCTGTTACCTCACAAT
>WNGS01111181.1:50731332-50750910 GCA_020271785.1 Procambarus virginalis
CCCCTGTTACCTCACAATACCTGCCACTGCCCTGTTACCTCACAATACTTGCCACTGTCTGTTACCTCACAATACCTGTCACTGCCCCTGTTACCTCACAATACCTGTCACTGCCCCTGTTACCTCACAATACCTGCCACTGCCCCTGTTACCTCACAATACCTGCCACTGCCCCTGTTACCTCACAATACTTGCCACTGTCCCTGTTACCTCACAATACCTGCCACTGCTGGTTATGTTACCTCACAATACCTGCCACTGTCCCTGTTACCTCACAATACCTGTCACTGCCCCTGTTACCTCACAATACCTGCCACTGCCCCTGTTACCTCACAATACCTGCCACTGCTGGTTATGTTACCTCACAATACCTGTCACTGCTGGTTATGTTCAAGAAATGATTCCTCTCACCAAAGTCTTACCTCACACGACTGTTTAGACTCAAGGATGCGGTGGATGGTATCAGATATGGCTTCTGTGAGGAACTCTGTGCAGGTGGACTTCATGTAGAGGTCAAGTAGTGTGGTGGTGAGGGAGGCGGCACGGAACAAAGTACTAGTCTCATGCTCTCGTTCAATCTCGTGTTCGGTTAGTCGCTGGAGTAGGTCATGCTCCCGACACTCATTCCTGTAGCACAATTTATCTCCTAAGTCAGTTTAATGGCTCCCAGGTCAACCACACATTGTTATGGCCACAAACAACAAATAAGAACAACAGGCATTGAATGTAAAGAAAACTCAATATCTGGGTGAGGCCCTGTGGCTCCCTGAAGCTACCATCTCCTTAGTAAGTGCCATCAGTTGCAGAGTTCTCTGGCCTACTGGGGACCCTGGGCCAGAACCTGGTCCCCTCACAGAGGTGAAGGAAGCCATGGCATTTATATATTAAGTTATTCATTTATGCCACCACCTGGGAAGGCACCCAGAAAGTCAGCAAGTCAAAACATAAAACATCTGTCTGCCTCAGTGACCCTCAGGCTCGAAACCTGCCATAAAACTCCCCAAGCTATGTAAACAAATGATCAAAAACGTTTTAAGCCAGCATCCACTCATTCACACTGCCCTCATTTGGGGGGAGGATGGGGGGGGGGGCAGGCCACAGCTTACAAGCTGTTTCACCCTCAGTTCGACAAATGATTAAGAACCTAACTTCTTGGGGAAGGAAGAATGTCAGTGAACCACCGGGACACACCCGGAAATTTGCTTTTCATTATATTCTGGCTCCCTTGTTTTCTGGAGGGAGTGCCTTATGGCTTCCTGAAGCCAGCTACTTATGGACAAGGAACAAACTGGATACTTACCAGGGATGAGGGAGCACCACAGGCATCAAAGCAAATTGAGCCCATCAGCCAAGAAAGCCGACCCAAGGCCACAGAGGGGCGCTGAGGCTCGAGAACACTGACCAAGTACCAGTCCAACAAATACCCTGTTCAACTTCAAGAACACCTACTCCTCAATATCTGCCCAGGACATATTAGAAAAACAGACAGAAGAGCTGCATAATTAGGGACGTCACGGGCACAAGGGTAGACTGCAGGTTGGCTAGAGTGAAGGACGCCACGGACAACCAGAGAAACTCACACGAACCATCACCCCAAAAGATGTCCATCAACGCAGAGGTAGTGGCACGAAGGTAGCGACAGAGAGCCGCCACCAGGCAAAAAACATTATGCACCCCAGCTGAACTATCAACAACCAATGAACATCTGCAGAAACCAACCAACTCATTCTTTTCCAGAAATGAAGGAGCCGGCTGAAGATAAATCAACTGACAAAAGGAACAAAAACCAAAGGAAAGTATGAAGCTCACTTAAACAGCAACCGGAAGCTAGACACACTCGAGAAGAAAAAAACTCAAAAAGGTAATCCCGGACTAAAGGGGACACAGTAAACCGAGTGGAAGAAAGAAAACAGAGCACTCACTTAAGAAACCAAGCTGGCTTTGGCAGCCTCTGAGAAGGCTGGGCGCAAAACAATGCATAAGACAGCCTGCGAAACAGCCAAGGCAGTATCAACCCTGAATGCAATCTGCAACAACTCCACCAGTGGCTGGCAGAGTCAGCATGCAAAGCTGATCAAGAAACAATTAGAATAGAAAAGAAAGAAACACCCGCTCAGAAACTGATGAACGTCTAAGAGGGGAAGTGACGCAACAACTGGCAAGAAACCTCATCCTGCTGCCTCAAACAAACCTGTAAGTGGGACACCATTAACTCAGCCACCTGAATGCCATAAAGTTGGTGATACACCCATGTCAGAAAATTCAGATGTGAGGAGCAGAGGTGGTCAAACCAGAAAGTATGTTGCAGAACCGATCCTCTGGTAAAGGCAGAGCCACGTAAAAAGACCAGGTTTGGACAGCGAGTAAGCAACGCCGGGAACCAAGGCAGGGCAGACCACCAAGGACCCAGAAGGATCACCTTCCCCTCATAGGACTCCAACTGCATCAGGACCCAGAGCAATATTTGGACCTTGGAAAAGAGGCACAGAAACCCCACCTCAACCATTCCAGCCGAAAGGCATGCACCTTGAGGGCATGGCGATGCTTAAAAAGTAAGACGCTGAGACCAAGCAAATGCAAAGAGGTCCATATCTGGGTGACAGAATGTCTTGCAGAGCCAGAGGAAGCAGACGGCATCGACGGTTCAATCCGTGGAGACAGGATGGAACCGGGACAGACCGTCAATAATGACGTTGGACACTCCCAGGACGTCAATGGCACAAAGAGCCAAACTCCGAGACCAGCTCCAAAGAGGCAGACACCAAAGTGACCTCCAAACCCCGGTTGAGACAATAAACTATGGAAGAACAGGTCGAATGGAGCCGGACTACGTAGCCTGTAGGATTCTGTATCCTCCGCAGAGCATGCCACACAGCCACAAACTCCTGCACCGTGCTGTGAGCCCAACAAAGAAGGGGAGACAAATGCCCCTGACCAGCCTGATGATAGCTGATGACAAAGACCCAGACGAGAGCCGAGGCATCAGTAAAGATGCCGAGCGCGAGTGGAAGGTGTTAGGGAACCAAACCCTATAAAGCCCAAAAACGAAGTCGACAACACAGCAGCCAACATAGGTCCAATGGCATCCAAACCCAATGGTCGCAGTTGGGCCAAAAGACAAACACCGGAGGAAACACAGCTTCCGAAGCCGAACTCTGCCCAAGGGGTGAACCAGGAGGTCAAAGTTTAGGCTTCTGCACAGCCACACAAATAACTGCTAAGTCAACCGAGACCAAGTTAACACCAAAAGATGGCGGTGCTGCAGCCAGGACAAGGTTGTCGGAGGTAGGGACTGAGAGTCCCAAACGATGCCCAACCAAGTCTAGACCAACTGGGACTTCCGCCAATTCACCAGGAACCTGAACCCGGCGAGCTGAGAAAGAACCAGATATCTGGCTAGCAGGCTGGAAACCCAAATCAGTCAGTTATCGAGGAAAGCCAAAACCTAAACACCCAAGAGAATAAGGTGGGTCACCACGACCCAAGCTAAGAGAGCAAAAAACATGCAGAGCCGGAAATAGGCCGAATGGCAGAATCCAGAAGCCACACCACAAATCATAACTAATCTCTGAACCTTGCAAAGATAGTGACACACCAATATGTGTCCAGGAGGTAAAGGAAAAGAACCCAGGCGCCCAGCTCGAGTGAGACAGACTTGGGACAAAGCTGGCTCTAGGAGAGGGTCAAGGAAGAAACAGAGTCAACCGCAACAGGTCAAACAAGAACTGGAAATGACCCAATAAAGATGTGGAGAGGAAGCCAGCCAGGACAGAGCCAAACCTTCCAAAGAAAAAGGGAGTGACCAAATCCACCAAAGGCCGACAGAAATGACCCGAAAGGCCCATCAAGCATTGGACTAAGCTCAGGCAAACAGGCCAGCCGCCCCCACACTACCCTGCCAAAGGAGTGAACCGTGATAAAGTTGGCGTGAACCCTGAGAAGCCATCTCGCAAGCAGAGCAAGCACCCCATCAACTAGACACGAACAAAGCAGCCATAGGAAGGTATGTACACCCTGGTTAATGGCTTCACAGATGGCCCACCTCAACCACTACCAGGTGCAGCTTCCCAAACAGACTCAAAAAATTAAAAAAGCCCTGCTGAAGGAAGAAGCTCTGAATACAACGACAGTGCACAGAGGCAGAAGACTATAACCAAGTCACTGCATCCCCTGGGAAGAGGAGCAGAGAAGAGGCTGAAAGAACGGTGAGGGCCCAAGCTAAATCCAAAGAAGGAGTAAGCACAGCCAGCTGACATGCAAGCAATGCAGAGAAGAACATGACCACCACATCCCACAGAAGGGGAGCACACAGCTTCGAAAAAGCTGCAGACGGCATTAAAAACCCCACAAAAGAACTATTCTTGAGCATACCCATGACCTTTGAAAGCCAAATGGAATGCAGCTCAATGAGACTCAGAAATGCATGACATAGCCCAGGAGCTGAATGGCACAAAGGCCAAGTGCCACAACTGATGCCGACAGCAAGGAACATGCAGCAAGGAGCTGAAGCAATCCTCCACCCAAACACTGCCAGCCAAACAGGCAGCATGAAGGGATGCATAAGAGAAGCCCTTATGCCCGCCAAAACATTTTAAACATGCTCACAACAGTGCACCCCTCAAGCGAGTGAGACTCGCAAAACAAAGCACCAGGGAAACAGGAGAAAACAAAGGAAGGTCTGCTAGAGCCTGGTAGACTCTGGAACCTTGCAATACACCCAACAGGGAAAGAGGATTTGAACACAAATAAGTTCAGGTTCAACTGCACAACCGGGCTACACAGGAGGCACAAAAATGCCCCACGAGCTCTGAAGGGGAACCTGTGAAGAAGGAAACCTCCAAAAAGATGGCCCCAGCATACCCAGACACCCGGAGGCAAACCCAGGGAAATAAATGCACACAAGAAACCCCACTCCCATTAACCAAAGACCTTCCACAGAAGATGCTTGGAACCACAAAGGGTCAAAGGGGACTATGGCCCCAACTCTGACTTACCCAAAGCCTAAGAAACTGCAGCTCTGCCCTGCCTCGAGGGCAGAGCTGTAGTTTGCAGTAAGGGAAGCAGCTGCAGTAGAAGAGGACCGGAAGGAAAGCGAACCACGCTCGACAGGAGGGAAGATGAGGCACAGCCGGAGCCAAGGTCGAGGACCAACACCTCCAAGACCAAGACTCGAAAAAACCTAGGACAGCCCCAGGACTTCCAAACGAGCACAAAACGTAGACTGCTGTAACTAAGAACCTGAAACAAAGAGTGGTCGCCGCCTGATATGCCTGAGCATAAACACGAGGGCAAATAAAAACAATAACATGATGGGAATACATCCCACTTGATTCGAAGGTGCCACCAACTCAACAGGTGGGGACAGGCAAAATGAACGTCACCTTGTGGCACAGATTATGAACAACTCTCATCTCGCCAGAAGCGAGAGTGGGGTCGGGGGCACCCCAGAGGCCCCTAAACCCACAGGGAATTACCAGGGCCTGAAAAGTACAAGCCAAGCAGGACACACAGGCACTGGGACGCAATGCCAGTACTCTTAAAACTTCTATGTAAATTACCCCAGCCTGGCTAAGATGGCTGGGAAAACCTTCCTTGGTGCACCGAAGTGCAGAATGTGTATAACCAGTGTGCCCCACCAGCCAAGGCACTCCAATCAGGTGAAAGATGGAAGTGAAAAACCCCCAGACTCACCCCAAGGGGAAGGCTGCCACAAGCGAGGTGGGCCTCTAAAGGAACTCCACCAAAACACTTCAGGAAAGAAAACCTTGGAAATGTAAGAGAAGGCCAGAGTGACTGTGGTAGCTTTGGCACACATCAAAGTTGAACTGACGGTGGAGTGGCTCATGAGCCGTGGCCTGCCAATGACCAGGCGCTGGCTTATATCATGAGCCATGGCCTGCCAATGAGCAGGCGCTGGCTTATATCATGAGCCGTGGCCTGCCAATGAGCAGGCGCTGGCTTATATCATGAGCCGTGGCCTGCCAATGACCAGGCGCTGGCTTATATCATGAGCCGTGGCCTGCCAATGAGCAGGCGCTGGCTTATATCATGAGCCGTGGCCTGCCAATGAGCAGGCGCTGGCTTATATCATGAGCCGTGGCCTGCCAATGAGCAGGCGCTGGCTTATATCATGAGCCGTGGCCTGCCAATGACCAGGCGCTGGCTTATATCATGAGCCGTGGCCTGCCAATGACCAGGCGCTGGCTTATATCATGAGCCGTGGCCTGCCAATGACCAGGCGCTGGCTTATATCATGAGCCGTGGCCTGCCAATGACCAGGCGCTGGCTTATATCATGAGCCGTGGCCTGCCAATGAGCAAGCGCTGGCTTATAACATTTTCGATTGTATGTTACACAGTTTAAGGAGTTCAAAGGCCAATTTAGAGCCTGCAGACCTTGGAGGCAGCCAGCTGTAGTTTGTTTTGACTTGCTGACTTTCTGGGAGCTTTCCTCGGTGATGGCATTAATTAATAACTTAATATATATGAATGCCACAGCTCGCTTCGCCTCTATGAGGGGACCAGGTTCTGGTTGTGGGTCCCTGGTAGGTCAGAGAACACCGCGACTGATGGCACCTACATCGCAGATGGTAGCTTCGGGGAACCACAAGGGTCCTTCCCCCTTGAGAAATGCAATAGATGGAAACTCAAAATTTTGGAGAAGGAAACAAGATTATAGCACTAAACAAAAACTTCAGAAAAAATTTGATTAATTAGAATGTTAGAAAATGGAGTGGAAGGTTTTGACAATGGCATTCCAACACATTGTTATTTTTACCTAAATATACGAAGTAAGGAGGTAGCAAGAGGGTTGCGGTCCCTGTGAGAGACGTCGGCCAAGGCTTGAACCGCCTCAAGGCTGGGATCCAGCAGTAATTCCTTCAAACTGTTATACTCTTCACATGGCATTATCAGATCATGGAAGTACCTAAGAATAAACAACTTTTCAATGGGTTTATTAATAAAATATAAAATGAAGATATTGCAATAATATTAATAAACTGCAATATAATATATTGTAGTAATATTTCAATTTGTCTGAGCCTGAGCTTGTTTCAAGCTTCAACTTGATATGTACTTTACTCACTCACAGCCTATTGGATATTTGATTTAATAAAACCTGTGCTCCTCGCTCCTGGACTATGAGACAAAACATCATTTGGCAAGTTGTCTGTCTCAGAGAGATGCAAAGCTGCTCAGGGCATACCAGTGTTATTGGTTGGCTAATAGCTTTGGCTGAGACAACTACCAAAGAAAGCCTTGCATAGATTAAAAAAAAATCATAAATGCATACAGTGCAAAAATTTGTATGGTATTAGATGTAACTGATACTACTGGGATTACCCAGTGGGTCCAGGGCAAGTGTGTATAAAGTTAGGGCATACTACTGGGATTACCCAGTGGGTCCAGGGCAAGTGTGTATAAAGTTAGAGCATACTACTGGGATTACCCAGTGGGTCCAGGGCAAGTGTGTATAAAGTTAGGGCATACTACTGGGATTAAACACTGGGTTCAGGGTAATTCTACATGACCAAAATATTACAGGGAATCACTTGAAATTTTGGGATATCAATAGCATTATGTGAATTAAGCAAAAAATTATAAGGAATACCTTTTTGGCTGTCTAATAATTAGGTTAATAACCTTAATGTATACAATGGAAGAGGCTGAAGCTATAGCATCTTGGCTGTAGTAAACAAAGATGAACCTAAAACTATCTGATGGTGGTCACATCTGGGAGAGCATTCTCACCTGTATCTTAGCCTCACAGCCCCCCAGTCCCCCACCGGTGTGATACCAGTCAAAGGGTGCCACTCCTCGACTTCTTCACCATTTTGTAGTGTGTGTAGTTCCACCGTGACCTCGGCCACCTGCAAGGAATCTCATATTCAACTGCCTTTTGATAAAAATAATTTAGCCCCAAGAGAAGCTTGCCCATGAAATACCATTACCAGCCTGAAAGTTTACCGTTCTATTAAACTAAAGTATAGTTCAACCTCAATTCAATTAACTATATAGGACCAACACCAATTTATTTCATTGAGGGATTCATTGCAACTGGAGATGCCTCCAAGATGCATTTCCCATCCTGTACGTGCTAATTTTCATTTAGCGAAATTTCCATTTCAAGCTAAAATATGATAAACTACCACCAAATGAACATGTCTGTAGAGAAATTTATCCACATTTAGCTTATTTATCATGTCCCCCAGCCTCAAAATTTATTTTCAAAAGGCAGTATGGCCATACCTGGGCGAATGAAAACTCTTGCCAATTCAAAAATTAAAACGGACCATAGAATTTTGGTTTTAAATATCTGCAGTAGCTTTCCCAAGGCTTCAACTATTTCTTGTTGAGTGTTCATCTGCAAAAATCATTAACACTTTCATGCTTTGGTGCCAGGGCTAGACCACCTCAAGGTGGGCAGGGCATTCCATGCGAGTGCACGGTAATACTGAGAAGTGACTCTCTTCAATTTTGTCACCAAAATTCTCATCCTAGGTTTTTCATTTGGTATCAATGTGTTTGCAATAGAATTCCCTATAGGAGTATATGTATATAAAGTCCAAAAGCCAGGCGTACCATCCCGCATCAAACCGAGAAATTGGCCGCGTTTTATCCATGAGTGCGCAAAAGCAATAAAATGTGTATACTCTGGGGGGTTCACTTCAGTCACCTCAATTCTCTTCCTAGGTCTTTCATTTTGGTATCAATGTGTTCGCAATAGGATTCCCTATAGGAGTATATGCATAGAATGTCCAAAACCGAGGGGCGCCCCACCCGCAGCCAAGCCGAAAGCAGGCCAAATTTTTAAATTTTTCACGCCCTACTGCATCGTCCCCGAGCGAAACTGTTAAAAACATGATTGGAGCCATATTAAGTGTTACCATTCATACCCATATCAGTAATGCATCAGTAATTTTGTCATAGTGCTCAAGTACCTGCAAAAGGCATGATCTTACCATGGTAAATCCATGTTGGCCTGAGCTGTAGAGGTCATTGGTCTCCATGAAACTGAAGACCTAACTCCTGATCACTCTCTCAAATACTTTTATTATGTGGAACATTAGTCCAACTGGTCTATAATTCTTAGCCAATGTTTTGCTCCCTCCCTAGTGTAGAGCTGTATCTGCTGATTTAAGCACATCTGGTATCTCACCGTGTCCAAGCTCTTCCTCCACACTATACTGGGTGCCTGTGCTACTGGCACTTTGCATTTCTTCATAAATATTGAATTTCATGAGTCTGGACCAGCGGCTGAGTGCATGTCAATTTGACAACCGAGTGGTGTCAATTTCTCTTTCAAAATCTGCTGCATTCGTGTTGACATCAATTATATTTTCATGGGCTTGGATAGTCCGCAAAAAAAATGCTGTCTGGATCTTCCACTTTCATGCTGTTTATTGGGGTGCTAAACATGTCCTCATACTGTTTTTTTTTTAGGATTTCACTAATTTCTTTGTCATTCTCTGTGTATGAACCCTCACTTGTAAGAATTCGTCCAATACTGGAATTTTTTTTTTTTTTTTTGCTTTTGATTTTGCGTATGTGAAGAAATATTTTAGGTATTTATTTATATCTTGGATTATATTCTGTTCTAGTTGTATTTCTTCAATCTGATATGAATACTTCAGTCTCTGCTCAATTTCTTCAATCTCCCTGTTTAAATTATTCGTTCTTTGTTGGGATAGTTGTGTCTGCTTAAGCATTTGTTATTTTTTTCCTTCTATTAAAGTGCCGTATGCGTTCTCTTTTTACGCTGGTCCTCTTTCTGGCTTTCTGCAAAGGAACGTGTCTGATACAGACTTTATATGCTTCATCAGTCAGTTGTTATATTCCTTGCGTGGTATTTTTATTACTTAGAATAGTTTCCCATTGAATATTTGAAAGTTCCGTGTTTATTTAATCCCAGTACTGTATATCCTTTTATTATTAAAATTGAATTGATTGAATAACCTCTCTTGCTTGATCATTGTTTTAGGTCTATTACAAGTACTGATGTTAGTTTGCATTTCAATGTAAATGTGATCTGAGTATGTGGTACAGAATCTAAGAATGTAATTTCCTGATAATGTCTTCATGTTTGTGAAGATCAGATCTAGAATACTTTTGTTTCTAGTTGGTTCTGTTATCTGCTGGTTGAGTGAACATTTGTCACAGACTCTTACAGTAGTTCTCTAGTCTATGGTTGGTTATGTCCACATAGATTTCCTGCTGCTGTATAATATTATTGTTTGCTATTCTCCATCTTTATGCTTTACAAGGCGCACATTCCATTCAAGTGACGTGTATTCCATACTTAGAAAATCCCAGTAACGTGATTTTCGCATGTGTAATGCAGTACTGGTCAAACATACGTTGTGTAGATTGCTTTGAAGGAGTCTTGATTCAGGTTCCAAAATGACGCTCTTATATTTGCCAGCGTCCCATATGCTGCCAATGTTATCTTGTATGCGAGTGTGCACGCCTCCAGTGTGAGTGTCATCATTATATTTACTCCCAGATCTCCATCTTCCCAATTCCTGTCGGCACCTTCCCCGTATGGTGCAGATGCCTTCTGATCTTCTCTCCCCTTTTCCAATTCTCATTACCTTTCACTTGTTGAGATTGAAAATTTAATTCCAGCAACCATTTGTCTGACCACTTCCAGAATTTGCCAATGTCCTCCTGTAACTTTCTGCAGTCCTCATCAGCATTGCATCATCTGCAAATATTGACACGTCTGAGCTCACTCCCTCGGGTAGGTCGTTCATATAAATTAGGAAGTGCACTGGTCCCAGGACAGAGCCTTGTGTGACCCCACTTGTTACATCACTCCAGCTTGAAACCACCTCTCTGGATGTGATTCTTTGCTTTGTGTCCTTCAGATACTCTCTTCCCCAATTCAGTGTTTCCCCAGTTATTTCAGTCTGGTTCTCCACCTTGTACAGCAGTCTTTCTGTTACGGCCTCACTTAGCCAGTAACCGGGTTCTTTACATTTCAAACTTTATATGAGGCCTTAGTGCCTCTTCTTACCAGATCCATCCACAAATCATAGGTAAGTTATTAAAAGCTGGCAATAATAGTCAATCAAACAAGACTGGGGGGTAAACAGCACTAAACCATCACTATGTGTACTTCTTAACTATACACACTTCTTACATATGTACATAACACCTCAGGCGTTTCTTTCACACACGACACTACAAAAGAACATCTGTGATCTTCAATCCCGGCGAGTCCACCTCTATCTTCTACCGTACAACACTGGAGGTACCTTCCCCGAGCCTCTCGTCTACGGTACTCACGCCGGCGAGTCCACCTTTCTCAGTAAATCACGGACCATTTCTTCACAGTAGCATCACGGCAACACCACTTCTCTCCAGCAACATACTGGCAGGTCTCCAGCAACACACTGGCTGGCTTCCACACAAGCTTCAACTAGAACAACCCACAATGGATGGACATTAACATCTACATGGCCCATGACCCAAGTGGGCTGTGCAGATGTTTTTGCACCAGCCTACATGATCATGTGGCCGTGCGGACATTTCACTATCACTTCTCACAATACGGGGTACAGCAAAGTGGGTTCAGTGGGATAGTGAAACAATGCTCCAATGTGGCCGTTCACATAGACCAGTGTTCATATAGTGGGTATGCACATAACGGCGACTCGGTATACTATAACCGACTCTTCATTCTATGCAACTACAGAATTTAAAGCTTCAGAGACATATTCCATTGAAATCAGTATAAAACCCATGATACAAATCTCATCCAATGTACAGGTGGTATTGTCACAACACTAACTGGTGCTCATCACACTGCACAATTGTAGCTATAATAAATGTTCAATAACTGCTATAATTAGCAGCTGTGGTTATTATTACACTGTTAACAAAGACGTGCTTAATGTGATGACAAAGACATTGGTACCCACCTCTGAATCTTTGCTGNACCTAATCGAGTCATGTTGAAGCCCCCGAGGCCTATCTGATACCGATAGTTTATACTCACAGAGGGCAGGCTGAAGCCGAGGCAAAGATGCTCTGTGTGATGTCGTCAAGAACCTTCAGGAGAAACTCGGCATTCGCACACGCATCCATAGGATTATCCATTTTTGTAGGATTGAGCTGTAAGAAAATAACCATTACAGAAATATTCACTTTCCTTCAAATCAGTAAGACATCATAGTCTCAAAGTTAACAAAACTTTAATTAAAATATTACCACTATCACTGTCCCTATTTACACATATTAACTGTCACTGTTCTTGTTAATTCACAATACCTGTCACTGCTCTTTTTACCTCACAATACTTGTCACTCCCGGTGTTACCTCACAATACTTGTCACTCCTGGTGTTACCTCACAATACTTGTCACTCCCGGTGTTACCTCACAATACTTGTCACTCCTGGTGTTACCTCACAATACTTGTCACTCCCAGTGTTACCTCACAATACCTACCACTACCATTCTTATGTCACAGTATCTGCCATTGCTCTTGTTACTTCACAATACCTATCACTTCCATTGTTACCTCACAATGCGTGCCTTTCTTAATTTATGTAACTCACCTCCCAGAGTGAGTGAGTTCGTACATGTTCATGTTTACAGATGAGACAAAGTTAATGAGAAGAGTAAGGACTGAATAGGGCTGTAGAGTGCTGCAAGAATACATTAACAAACTTCACAAATGGCCACATAAATGACTGCTGGAATTCATTACAAATAGTCACGAATTAATGAAAATGGATAAGGGGGTATAAGAGACTTTTATTTAACTATTCCATAAGAAGATAATTACAAACAACCAGCGTTGAATGTAGTGAAATGCCATTTTCTGGGCAAGTCCCGGAGGCTCCCCTGGAGCTATCCAGGCTGAATGGATATATATAACTTTCTGGCATCAGTCAATGTGCTTGGAGTTCTTCCCTACCGGGGACCACGAGCCAGATCCTGGCCCCCTCAGAGAGGCACAAGGAGCAATGGCCTATAGAACCCCCCCCCCCCCCCCCGTGGTTGGGGGCATTCTATGTTTGCCATCAACCGAGACAGGCACCCAGAAAGGTAGGCGCCCTAAAACAAACCTTATTCTGGTGAAAATATTGCTACCGAACGAGTGGGCAGAACTCCCAAACAAAATTATCAAACTAGCATGACGTCATCACGTCGCCGTCTGTGCAACCCCCCCCCTTTCCCCAGAAGGGGAAAGGGGGGGCCCCAGACCCCTGCGCAGGTGATCCAACCGACAGTTCTTAGGCTGGATGTCAAAATACGTGAAAACCACCGCCGACTGGAGGAAGGGAGGGATGCCGGGAAGCCTCTGAGACTCACCCAGAAAATGGCATTTCATTACATTCAATGCTGGTTTTCTGGGGGAAGCCCCATCGGCTCCCTGGAGCTACCTCACCAAAGATAGGGAAAAGAGGGAAGGACCCGGGAGGCGGACGCCATGCACTCGAACTCAAAAACAAGACCACAGACCAAACCAAAGGACCCTGCAGACGACCCAGGAGACCCCAAACCCCAGAATAGGAAGGAAGGAAGGAAGGGAACCTGGGCAAACCAAAATGCGCCCACGGCCCCAGAGGCCAAGACGCGCAGAGAACAGAGAAGAGTCGCAACCGAACACGACACACGACGTACCCCCGGCCTGACCAACAAAGCAGCAACCTAAGGACCCCTCCGGAAAACAGCAGACCCAAACATCACTCGAAAAGAAGGAGACAGCAGCTAACGAACAACCTACCACTAGCTCGAAAAAAAAAGAACTGAAGAGAACACGACAAACCGAGGAGAAGAAAGAAAGAAGATAGACCACCCGGGCTAACGACCAGGACGATACCGGAGGCGCATGAGCAGGCCGGAGGTGAAACAACGCACTAGACAGTTAGCGGAACAGTGCAGAAGAAACAGCAACACCGAACACAAACTGGAGTGGCCCTACCAGCTCCACCCAATACGAGGGGACAGTATTTGGCACCAGACGACGGTCCAGGAACAACCCTGAAGGGAAGGACCAGACAACCCTATCAGAGACCAAAGTACACCTACACAGTAATAAGAAAACCAGAAGGACCGCCAGAAAACTACACACTGCCGCCGAGACGAAGCATGCAGGTGGAAGACCAACAACAAAGCCATTAGTGTCCGACACAAGTGACGAGAATCTCGAGACAAAAACCCCGAGACGCGAAGACTAGCGGGGAAGAACAAACCAGCCTCAAACTGGGCTGGACCAATTTGCAAAAAGAGGTGGAGCCACAGGAAGACCCTCAGGATCGGACGCCGAGCAAAGCAGCGCCCCCAACCAAGGCTGGCAAAGAACCAGAAGGAAGGCCCGCCAGGGAACAAAGGAACCCAAACCCGGCAAGCAGAAATGCCTCATCCGAGAGAACCCCACGCCCCCCGGGACCTATGAAGGACCAACAAGGCTGAAAACAGATAACAACGAGAAGAATCCATTTGCTGAAAGAGCCGAACCGCAGACACCGCAACCGCAAGGACCAAATGGCGACAAAAACCAAAGAGCCAGGGCCCAGGCAGAGGCCAACGAGGAAAACGAGCACCACGAATCAAATCGCGAGATGCGAAGCAAAAATGCAACCCGCTGGTGCAGCGCAACCAGCTCCAGCAGGGAAGACCGACCCACACGTCTCCAAGTTACATATGAAAACTACTCAGGACGTGTATCGCACGAAAACAAAAAATGTACGATCTGGAAAAGAAACACAAAGAAAAGCCGTAGCCAGGACCATAATCCTAACTCCTCCCGCCCCAACGAAAAGGACCCGTAAGGGCAGGAGTGGTTGATCGGAAATCTACAACCGCCCGCAGACATTGCAAAACAGAAACTGGCAGGGACATACTGTACAAGGAAAAATGAAAGAACTCTGTTCCATAACTGAACACGGGGGCAGTCCAAAATCAGGGAACTGAACATGTACAAAGGCCAACCTAACACCAACACCAGTACAGCCAATAAGCACCTACCTACATACACAACAATGAGTAGTATAGAGGTAGGAAAAACAGAAATAGGTAATGAGACACACTAATGTATATATAAGGTTGCAGCCAGGCACTGAAAGAGAGGCAACGAAGGAGTGTCCAAGGATCATAGGCCGAGGCAATGAATGAGTGTACAGACAGCATGGACTGAGGCCACGAAGGAGTGTCGAGATATTGAGAAAAGATCCAGGCGTCGAAAGAATAAACAAAAGGCACTGAAATTCGGGGCCGCGCCTCCAGTGTAACTAAGAACAAGATACACGGACAAAGGAAAGTCACGTAAAGATGTGACTGATTACAGAAAGTTATACATATACATTCAACCTGGATAGCTCCGGGGAACCGACAGGGCTCCCCCAAGAAAATATATTTTTTGGACATTGATGAAATTAATAGATATTAACATTGGGCAATATATTTTTACGATATATAATAAAATAGAATATAATAACATACCTATTCATTATTATTTGTGTTATTATGTATTACTCAGCAATGCCATAAAGGCACCAGCTGTATATCCACTTTGTGGACACTTCTTACTACTGTTCTTCTTTGAGCGTCGGACAGGTGCTTGCATCTGTTTATTACTGCATTATCCATCAGTTCCAGTTAATAGCAGCTGTTCTCCTTATCAACAAAACGTTCTTCTTTTTAAAAAATTTGTCTAAAATCAATTTCTGAAAATATTTTGATGAAAGTTTCACGACCCTGAAGCCAATAATTTGGAGATTTGTTTAACATTTTTAGATAATTTTTTACATAATTTGAATATTTTTTGCTTCTTGAAAGAGGCGAGAGAGGACTTGGAAGACATGCTATTGGTCACCTGGAGCCCTAAGGAGATTTCCAGGGCCTGCAGGGAAAGGAGGGGATAAATTCCTACAGGGAATCCAAGCACTGGGCTTGGATTCTTTTTTGACACATTACCCCATTTGAGACTAATGCATAAGCTGGAGATGCAGGCAGGAGTAAAAGTGGAAGGTACTCCATTGGATAAGGGAATACATAAGCAACAGAAGACGAGTAACTGTGAGGGGTGTGGTCTCAGAGTGGCGAGACGTCACTAGTAGAGTCCCACAGGGATCAGTCCTTGGACCTACCCTGTTTCTGATATATTTAAATGATCTCTCAGAAGGTATATTCTCGTTCCTCTCAATGTTTGCTGATGATGCAAAAATTATGAGGAGGATTAAGACCGAGGATGATAGGAAGACGTTACAAGATTACCTAGACAACCTGAAGGAATAGTCAAACAAATGACTACTAAAGTTCAACCCAAGTAAAGGTAAGGTAATGAAACTAGGTAGAGGGAACAGGAGGCCAGACACAGAGTGTCAAGTGGGAGACAAAGTCTTCCACAAAACAGAAAGAAAGATCTAGGAGTTGATCACGCCAAACCTGTTTCCTGAAGCCCACATCAAAAGAATATCATCAGTGGTGAATGCGAGGCTGGCTAACATCAGAACTGCCTTTAAAAACTTGTGTAAGGACCCATCTAGAACCTTCTACACCATCTTATCTTGAGAGGTTATCTTGAGATGACTTCGGGGCTTAGCGTCCCCGCGACCCGGTCCTCGACCAGGCCTCCTCTTTGTTACACACCCCCAGGAAGCAGCCCATAGCAGCTGTCTAATTCCCAGGTACCTATTTACTGCTAGGTAACAGGGGCATCAGGATGAAAGAAACATTTTGCCCATTTGTCTCCGCCTCCACCGGGGATCGAACCTAGAACCTTAGGACTACGAATCTGAAGCGCTGTCCACTCAGCTGTCAGGCGCCCTAATATAACAATATATGCAAGACCAATCTTTGAGTATGTGACTTTAGCATTGAGCCCATACCTTGTTAAGCACAGGATAAAGCTGGAGAAGGTTTAAAGGTTCACTACACTAGTCCTAGAACAAAGAGGCATGAGTTATGAGGAAAGGCTGTGTGAATTGCACCCCCAGATCACTAGAAGACAGCAGAGTTCGGAGAGACACGATCACCACATGTAAAAGTCTCAGGGGAATTGACAGGGTAGATTAGGATGGATTATTTAACATGAGTGGTACTCGCACAAGGGGACACAGGTGGAAGCAGAGTAGCCAAATGAGCCACAGACATTAGAAAGAACTTGTTCAATGTCAGAGTAGTTAATAAATGGAATGCATTAGGAACTGATGTGGTGGAGGATGACAACATACACAGTTTCAAATACAGATATGATAGAGCTCAATAAGCTCCGGAACTTGTACATCAGTAGACTGACATGTGGGAAGTAGGACCAAATATCCACAGCTCAACCCCTGCAAGCACAACTAGGTGAGTATTGATCTTGTTACCTCACAATACCTGTCACTGCCCGTGTTACCTCACAATACCTGTCACTGTCCGTGTTACCTCACAATACCTGCCACTGCCCCTGTTACCTCACAATACCTGCCACTGCCCCTGTTACCTCACAATACCTGCCACTGCTGGTTATGTTCAAGAAATGATTCCTCTCACCAAAGTCTTACCTCACACGACTGTTTAGACTCAAGGATGCGGTGGATGGTATCAGATATGGCTTCTGTGAGGAACTCTGTGCAGGTGGACTTCATGTAGAGGTCAAGTAGTGTGGTGGTGAGGGAGGCGGCACGGAACAAAGTACTAGTCTCATGCTCTCGTTCAATCTCGTGTTCGGTTAGTCGCTGGAGTAGGTCATGCTACCGACACTCATTCCTGTAGCACAATTTATCTCCTAAGTCAGTTTAATGGCTCCCAGGTCAACCACACATTGTTATGGCCACAAACAACAAATAAGAACAACAGGCATTGAATGTAAAGAAAACTCAATATCTGGGTGAGGCCCTGTGGCTCCCTGAAGCTACCATCTCCTTAGTAAGTGCCATCAGTCGTAGAGTTCTCTGGCCTACTGGGGACCCTGGGCCAGAACCTGGTCCCCTCACAGAGGTGAAGGAAGCCATGGCATTTATATATTAAGTTATTCATTTATGCCACCACCTGGGAAGGCACCCAGAAAGTCAGCAAGTCAAAACATAAAACATCTGCAGGCGAAGAGTCACAATAACGTGGCTGAAGTATGTTGACCAGACCACACACTAGAAGTTGAAGGGACGATGACGTTTCGGTCCATCCTGGACCATTCTCAAGTCGCTTGTGATGAGGAGGTAGAGAACGGGAAATAAATAGGCAAGAGAGAGGTGAGGAGGAAAGTAAGGTGTAGAGAATAGTAGTAATAATGAGAACTGCAGAAGGCCTATTGGCCCATACGAGGCAGCTCCCATTATAACCACCGAAGGAAAGGTAATAGGAATAAGCAGAGGATAGCAAGGGAGTGTAGGAGAAGACAATGAACAGAAAAAGGGGAGAAGAGAGAAAGAAAAGGAAAGAGAAAGAAAGATAAATGGAAGGGAATGGTCCAGGACGGACCGAAACGTCGTCGTCCCTTCAACTTCTAGTGTGTGGTCTGGTCAACATAAAACATCTGTCTGCCTCAGTGACCCTCAGGCTCGAAACCTGCCATAAAACTCCCCAAGCTATGTAAACAAATGATCAAAAACGTTTTAAGCCAGCATCCACTCATTCACACTGCCCTCATTTGGGGGGAGGATGGGGGGGGGGGCAGGCCACAGCTTACAAGCTGTTTCACCCTCAGTTCGACAAATGATTAAGAACCTAACTTCCTGGGGAAGGAAGAATGTCAGTGAACCACCGGGACACACCCGGAAATTTGCTTTTCATTATATTCTGGCTCCCTTGTTTTCTGGAGGGAGTGCCTTATGGCTTCCTGAAGCCAGCTACTTATGGACAAGGAACAAACTGGACAGTTACCAGGGATGAGGGAGCACCACAGGCATCAAAGCAAATTGAGCCCATCAGCCAAGAAAGCCGACCCAAGGCCACAGAGGGGCGCTGAGGCTCGAGAACACTGACCAAGTACCAGTCCAACAATACCCTGTTCAACTTCAAGAACACCTACTCCTCAATATCTGCCCAGGACATATTAGAAAAACAGACAGAAGAGCTGCATAATTAGGGACGTCACGGGCACAAGGGTAGACTGCAGGTTGGCTAGAGTGAAGGACACCACGGACAACCTGAGAAACTCACACGAACCATCACCCCAAAAGATGTCCATCAACGCAGAGGTAGTGGCACGAAGGTAGCGACAGAGAGCCGCCACCAGGCAAAAAACATTATGCACCCCAGCTGAACTATCAACAACCAATGAACATCTGCAGAAACCAACCAACTCATTCTTTTCCAAAAATGAAGGAGCCGGCTGAAGATAAATCAACTGACAAAAGGAACAAAAACCAAAGGAAAGTATGAAGCTCACTTAAACAGCAACCGGAAGCTAGACACACTCGAGAAGAAAAAAACTCGAAAAGGTAATCCCGGACTAAAGGGGACACAGTAAACCGAGTGGAAGACAGAAAACAGAGCACTCACTTAAGAAACCAAGCTGGCTTTGGCAGCCTCTGAGAAGGCTGGACGCAAAACAATGCATAAGACAGCCTGCGAAACAGCCAAGGCAGTATCAACCCTGAATGCAATCTGCAACAACTCCACCAGTGGCTGGCAGAGTCA
>WNGS01111181.1:50751010-50795267 GCA_020271785.1 Procambarus virginalis
TGGCTTATATCATGAGCCGTGGCCTGCCAATGACCAGGCGCTGGCTTATATCATGAGCCATGGCCTGCCAATGACCAGGCGCTGGCTTATATCATGAGCCGTGGCCTGCCAATGAGCAGGCGCTGGCTTATATCATGAGCCGTGGCCTGCCAATGACCAGGCGCTGGCTTATATCATGAGCCGTGGCCTGCCAATGACAGGCGCTGGCTTATATCATGAGCCGTGGCCTGCCAATGACCAGGCGCTGGCTTATATCATGAGCCGTGGCCTGCCAATGACCAGGCGCTGGCTTATATCAGAGCCGTGGCCTGCCAATGACCAGGCGCTGGCTTATATCATGAGCCGTGGCCTGCCAATGACCAGGCGCTGGCTTATATCATGAGCCGTGGCCTGCCAATGAGCAGCGCTGGCTTATAACATTTTCGATTGTATGTTACATAGTTTAAGGAGTTCAAAGGCCAATTTAGAGCCTGCACCTTGAGGCAGCCAGCTGTAGTTTGTTTTGACTTGCTGACTTTCTGGGAGCTTTCCTCGGTGATGGCATTAATTAATAACTTAATATATATGAATGCCACAGCTCGCTTCGCCTCTATGAGGGGACCAGGTTCTGGTTGTGGGTCCCTGGTAGGTCAGAGAACACCGCGACTGATGGCACCTACATCGCAGATGGTAGCTTCGGGGACCACAAGGGTCCTTCCCCCTTGAGAAATGCAATAGATGGAAACTCAAAATTTTGGAGAAGGAAACCAAGATTATAGCACTAAACAAAAACTTCAGAAAAAATTTGATTAATTAGAATGTTAAAAAATGGAGTGGAAGGTTTTGACAATGGCATTCCAACACATTGTTATTTTTACCTAAATATACGAGTAAGGAGGTAGCAAGAGGTTGCGGTCCCTGTGAGAGACGTCGGCCAAGGCTTGAACCGCCTCAAGGCTGGGATCCAGCAGTAATTCCTTCAAACTGTTATACTCTTCACATGGCATTATCAGATCATGGAAGTACCTAAGAATAAACAACTTTTCAATGGGTTTATTAATAAAATATAAAATGAAGATATTGCAATAATATTAATAAACTGCAATATAATATATTGTAGTAATATTTCAATTTGTCTGAGCCTGAGCTTGTTTCAAGCTTCAACTTGATATGTACTTTACTCACTCACAGCCTATTGGATATTTGATTTAATAAAACCTGTGCTCCTCGCTCCTGGACTATGAGACAAAACATCATTTGGCAAGTTGTCTGTCTCAGAGAGATGCAAAGCTGCTCAGGGCATACCAGTGTTATTGGTTGGCTAATAGCTTGGCTGAGACAACTACCAAAGAAAGCCTTGCATAGATTAAAAAAAACACTCATAAATGCATACAGTGCAAAATTTGTATGGTATTAGATGTAACTGATACTACTGGATTACCCAGTGGGTCAGGGCAAGTGTGTATAAAGTTAGAGCATACTACTGGGATAACCAGTGGGTCCAGGGCAAGTGTGTATAAAGTTAGAGCATACTACTGGATTACCCAGTGGGTCCAGGACAAGTGTGTATAAAGTTAGAGCATACTACTGGGATTAACCAGTGGGTCCAGGCAAGTGTTATAAGTTAGAGCATACTACTGGGATTACCCAGGGGTCCAGACAAGTGTGTATAAAGTTAGAGCATACTACTGGGATTACCCAGTGGGTCCAGGACAAGTGTGTATAAAGTTAGAGCATACTACTGGGATTACCCAGTGGGTCCAGGACAAGTGTGTATAAAGTTAGAGCATACTGGGATTACCCAGTGGGTCCAGGGCAAGTGTGTATAAGTTAGAGCATACTACTGGGATTACCCAGTGGGTCCAGGAAAGTGTGTATAAAGTTAGAGCATACTACTGGGATTCCCAGTGGGTCCAGGACAAGTGTGTATAAGTTAGAGCATACTACTGGGATTACCCAGTGGGTCCAGGGCAAGTGTGTATAAAGTTAGGGCATACTACTGGGATTACCCAGTGGGTCCAGGGCAAGTGTGTATAAGTTAGAGCATACTACTGGGATTACCAGTGGGTCCAGGGCAAGTGTGTATAAAGTTAGAGCATACTACTGGGATTAACCAGTGGGTCCAGGACAAGTGTGTATAAAGTTAGAGCATACTACTGGGATTACCCAGTGGGTCCAGGGCAAGTGTGTATAAAGTTAGGGCATACTACTGGGATTACCCAGTGGGTCCAGGGCAAGTGTGTATAAAGTTAGAGCATACTACTGGGATTACCCAGTGGGTCCAGGGCAAGTGTGTATAAAGTTAGAGCATACTACTGGGATTAACCAGTGGGTCCAGGGCAAGTGTGTATAAAGTTAGAGCATACTACTGGGATTAAACACTGGGTTCAGGGTAATTCTACATGACCAAAATATTACAGGGAATCGCTTCAAATTTTGGGATATCAATAGCATTATGTGAATTAAGCAAAAAATTATAAGGAATACCTTTTTGGCTGTCTAATAATTAGGTTAATAACCTTAATGTATACAATGGAAGAGGCTGAAGCTATAGCATCTTGGCTGTAGTAAACAAAGATGAACCTAAAACTATCTGATGGTGGTCACATCTGGGAGAGCATTCTCACCTGTATCTTAGCCTCACAGCCCCCCAGTCCCCCACCGGTGTGATACCAGTCAAAGGGTGCCACTCCTCGACTTCTTCACCATTTTGTAGTGTGTGTAGTTCCACCGTGACCTCGGCCACCTGCAAGGAATCTCATATTCAACTGCCTTTTGATAAAAATAATTTAGCCCCAAGAGAAGCTTGCCCATGAAATACCATTACCAGTCTGAAAGTTTACCGTTCTGTTAAACTAAAGTATAGTTCAACCTCAATTCAATTAACTATATAGGACCAACACCAATTTATTTCATTGAGGGATTCATTGCAACTGGAGATGCCTCCAAGATGCATTTCCCATCCTGTACGTGCTAATTTTCATTTAGCGAAATTTCCATTTCAAGCTAAAATATGATAAACTACCACCAAATGAACATGTCTGTAGAGAAATTTATCCACATTTAGCTTATTTATCATGTCCCCCAGCCTCAAAATTTATTTTCAAAAGGCAGTATGGCCATACCTGGGCGAATGAAAACTCTTGCCAATTCAAAAATTAAAACGGACCATAGAATTTTGGTTTTAAATATCTGCAGTAGCTTTCCCAAGGCTTCAACTATTTCTTGTTGAGTGTTCATCTGCAAAATCATTAACACTTTCATGCTTTGGTGCCAGGGCTAGACCACCTCAAGGTGGGCAGGGCATTCCATGCGAGTGCACGGTAATACTGAGAAGTGACTCTCTTCAATTTTGTCACCAAAATTCTCATCCTAGGTTTTTCATTTGGTATCAATGTGTTTGCAATAGAATTCCCTATAGGAGTATATGTATATAAAGTCCAAAAGCCAGGCGTACCATCCCGCATCAAACCGAGAAATTGGCCGCGTTTTATCCATGAGCGCGCAAAAGCAATAAAATGTGTATACTCTGGGGGGTTCACTTCGGTCACCTCAATTCTCTTCCTAGGTCTTTCATTTTGGTATCAATGTGTTCGCAATAGGATTCCCTATAGGAGTATATGCATAGAATGTCCAAAACCGAGGGGCGCCCCACCCGCAGCCAAGCCGAAAGCAGGCCAAATTTTTTAATTTTTGACGCCATACTGCATCGTCCCCGAGCGAAACTGTTAAAAACATGATTGGAGCCATATTAAGTGTTACCATTCATACCCATATCAGTAATGCATCAGTAATTTTGTCATAGTGCTCAAGTACCTGCAAAAGGCATGATCTTACCATGGTAAATCCATGTTGGCCTGAGCTGTAGAGGTCATTGGTCTCCATGAAACTGAAGACCTAACTCCTGATCACTCTCTCAAATACTTTTATTATGTGGAACATTAGTCCAACTGGTCTATAATTCTTAGCCAATGTTTTGCTCCCTCCCTAGTGTAGAGCTGTATCTGCTGATTTAAGCACATCTGGTATCTCACCGTGTCCAAGCTCTTCCTCACACTATACTGGGTGCCTGTGCTACTGGCACTTTGCATTTCTTCATAAATATTGAATTTCATGAGTCTGGACCAGCGGCTGAGTGCATGTCAATTTGACAACCGAGTGGTGTCAATTTCTCTTTCAAATCTGCTGCATTCGTGTTGACATCAATTATATTTTCATGGGCTTGGATAGTCCGCAAAAAAAATGCTGTCTGGATCTTCCACTTTCATGCTGTTTATTGGGGTGCTAAACATGTCCTCATACTGTTTTTTTTTTAGGATTTCACTAATTTCTTTGTCATTCTCTGTGTATGAACCCTCACTTGTAAGAATTCGTCCAATACTGGAATTTTTTTTTTTTTTTTTGCTTTTGATTTTGCGTATGTGAAGAAATATTTTAGGTATTTATTTATATCTTGGATTATATTCTGTTCTAGTTGTATTTCTTCAATCTGATATGAATACTTCAGTCTCTGCTCAATTTCTTCAATCTCCCTGTTTAAATTATTCGTTCTTTGTTGGGATAGTTGTGTCTGCTTAAGCATTTGTTATTTTTTTCCTTCTATTAAAGTGCCGTATGCGTTCTCTTTTTTACGCTGGTCCTCTTTCTGGCTTTCTGCAAAGGAACGTGTCTGATACAGACTTTATATGCTTCATCAGTCAGTTGTTATATTCCTTGCGTGGTATTTTTATTACTTAGAATAGTTTCCCATTGAATATTTGAAAGTTCCGTGTTTATTTAATCCCAGTACTGTATATCCTTTTATTATTAAAATTGAATTGATTGAATAACCTCTCTTGCTTGATCATTGTTTTAGGTCTATTACAAGTACTGATGTTAGTTTGCATTTCAATGTAAATGTGATCTGAGTATGTGGTACAGAATCTAAGAATGTAATTTCCTGATAATGTCTTCATGTTTGTGAAGATCAGATCTAGAATACTTTTGTTTCTAGTTGGTTCTGTTATCTGCTGGTTGAGTGAACATTTGTCACAGACTCTTACAGTAGTTCTCTAGTCTATGGTTGGTTATGTCCACATAGATTTCCTGCTGCTGTATAATATTATTGTTTGCTATTCTCCATCTTTATGCTTTACAAGGCGCACATTCCATTCAAGTGACGTGTATTCCATACTTAGAAAATCCCAGTAACGTGATTTTCGCATGTGTAATGCAGTACTGGTCAAACATACGTTGTGTAGATTGCTTTGAAGGAGTCTTGATTCAGGTTCCAAAATGACGCTCTTATATTTGCCAGCGTCCCATATGCTGCCAATGTTATCTTGTATGCGAGTGTGCACGCCTCCAGTGTGAGTGTCATCATTATTTACTCCCAGATCTCCATCTTCCCAATTCCTGTAGGTGCCTTCCCCGTATGGTGCAGATGCCTTCTGATCTTCTCTCCCCTTTTCCAATTCTCATTACCTTTCACTTGTTGAGATTGAAAATTTAATTCCAGCAACCATTTGTCTGACCACTTCCAGAATTTGCCAATGTCCTCCTGTAACTTTCTGCAGTCCTCATCAGCATTGCATCATCTGCAAATATTGACACGTCTGAGCTCACTCCCTCGGGTAGGTCGTTCACATAAATTAGGAAGTGCACTGGTCCCAGGACAGAGCCTTGTGTGACCCCACTTGTTACATCACTCCAGCTTGAAACCACCTCTCTGGATGTGATTCTTTGCTTTGTGTCCTTCAGATACTCTCTTCCCCAATTCAGTGTTTCCCCAGTTATTTCAGTCTGGTTCTCCACCTTGTACAGCAGTCTTTCTGTTACGGCCTCACTTAGCCAGTAACCGGTTCTTTACATTTCAAACTTTATATGAGGCCTTAGTGCCTCTTCTTACCAGATCCATCCACAAATCATAGTTAAGTTATTAAAAGCTGGCAATAATAGTCAATCAAACAAGACTGGGGGGTAAACAGCACTAAACCATCACTATGTGTACTTCTTAACTATACACACTTCTTACATATGTACATAACACCTCAGGCGTTTCTTTCACACACGACACTACAAAAGAACATCTGTGATCTTCAATCCCGGCGAGTCCACCTCTATCTTCTACCGTACAACACTGGAGGTACCTTCCCCGAGCCTCTCGTCTACGGTACTCACGCTGGCGAGTCCACCTTTCTCAGTAAATCACGGACCATTTCTTCACAGTAGCATCACGGCAACACCACTTCTCTCCAGCAACATACTGGCAGGTCTCCAGCAACACACTGGCTGGCTTCCACACAGCTTCAACTAGAACAACCCACAATGGATGGACATTAACATCTACATGGCCCATGACCCAAGTGGGCTGTGCAGATGTTTTTGCACCACCCTACATGATCATGTGGCCGTGCGGACATTTCACTATCACTTCTCACAATACGGGGTACAGCAAAGTGGGTTCAGTGGGATAGTGAAACAATGCTCCAATGTGGCCGTTCACATAGACCAGTGTTCATATAGTGGGTATGCACATAACGGCGACTCGGTATACTATAACCGACTCTTCATTCTATGCAACTACAGAATTTAAAGCTTCAGAGACATATTCCATTGAAATCAGTATAAAACCCATGATACAAATCTCATCCAATGTACAGGTGGTATTGTCACAACACTAACTGGTGCTCATCACACTGCACAATTGTAGCTATAATAAATGTTCAATAACTGCTATAATTAGCAGCTGTGGTTATTATTACACTGTTAACAAAGACGTGCTTAATGTGATGACAAAGACATTGGTACCCACCTCTGAATCTTTGCTGCGCTTCCCATGGTTATATACAGTAATGGTGAACATGATGACGTCGGCAGGAATTTCATCTAATATAAACTCTTCGTCCCACACTGGATCTGGTCCCGGTTTTGGTCTGGTTCGACAAACTTTAACCTGAGTGACAAAGTACTGAGTAATTATAATTGTCACCATGAATTTTGTGAAAAAAAAGAAAGAAAAAGAAAAAAGAACCAGCATTGAATACAATGAAATGCTTCTCTCTGGGGAAGTCTCAGTGGCTCCCTGTTGCTAGCCACACTGAGACAGTTCTGCATACTGTCTAGAGTGTGTCACGCTAGCAAGTCACACTAGAGAGTCACTGTGAGGGGTGAGGCCTCAGATTGGCGAGACGTCACCAGTGGAGTCCCACAGGTATCAGTCCTTGGACTTATACTGTTTCTGATGTATGTAAATGATCTCCCAGAGGGTACAGAATCGTTCCTCTCATTGTTTGCCGATGATGCAAAAAATATGATGATTAAGACGGAGGAAGATAGTATAAGGCTACAAGATGACCTAGACAAACTGAATGAATGGTCCAACAAATGGCTACTGAAGTTCAACTCGAGTAAATGTAAGGTAATGAAACTAGGCGGTGGAAACAGGAGGCCAGACACAGGATACCGAATGGGAGATAAAGTACTTAATGAAACGGACAGAGAGAAAGATCTAGGAGTTGACATCACACCAAACCTGTCTCCTGAAGCCCACATACATCTGCTGCGTATGCAAGGCTACGCCACAGATGTTATCAGAACTGCCCTCAGGAACCTGTGCAAGGAATCATTCAGAACCTTGTATACCACATATGTAAGAGCAATCCTGGAGTATGCAGCCCCAGCATGGAGCCTGTACCTTGTCAAGCACAAGACGAAGCTGGAAAAAGTTCAGAGGTATGCCACTAGGCTAGTCCCAGAACTGAGAGGCATGAGTTACGAGGAAAGGCTTCATGAAATGCACCTCATGACACTGGAAGACAAAAGAGTAAGGGGAGACATGATCACTACCTACAAAATTCTCACAGGAATTGACAGGGCAGATAAAGATAAACTGTTTAACACTGGTGGTACGCGAATAAGGAAACACAGGTCGAAACCGAGTACCCAAATGAGCCACAGGGACATTGAAAGAACTTTTTCAGTGTCAGAGTAGTTAACAGATGGAATGCATTAGGCAGTGATGTGGTGGAGGCTGACTCCATACACAGTTTCAAGTGTAGATATGATAGAGCCCAGTAGGCTCAGGAACCTGTACACTAGTTGATTGACAGTTGAGAGGCAGGACCAAAGAGTCAGAGCTCAACCCCCGCAAGCACAACTAGGTGAGTACAACTAGCTCCAAGAGCCCTTAAATAGCCTACACAAGACCAGAGGCCAAAACCTGATTGCCTTCCCCTTCACAGGGAATTCATGATCACCTTCACCAAGGAAACATACTCCCAGAAATAATGCAACTCAAAACAGACAATTGTGAGGTTCACAGAAAGTAAATAAACAATGCAGCAAATAAATCGGCAAATGATCCAACCAGTAGTTAGGTCATACCTGCTCTATTCATAATAATAAATCTTACAATATTCTAACAAGCGTAATATGCTGGTGTGCGCACACCCTTTCTCCATAATATCAGTGTGTGCAGTACAGTGGTTAAGGGTTGACACAGTAACTGGAATTAACTTTTTATGTGAGAAAGAAATTTACATCCATGACTTAGTAGAGGACTTTACAGTGAAAATGTTTCTAACAAGAAAGTCAATACAGATTATGCATTCCATTTTCACGTTTCTGACTTACCTGGTTAAGAGAAACAAGGCAGTATGGGCTGGGAACTATCTTAGAGGGTAATCTGGTAGCCTGCATAATAGTGAGATGCAGTGACTTCATGAATTTAAGCGTCTGCAGCTTGGGTGCTCCTACCATCTGTGGAACACACAGCGGCCGCAGCACAGCCATCCAGTCGTTGGTCATTTCCTGAAATGCAAGTATATTTAAAAAAGTACAAAAGCATTTTAACAATAATCACAAACAAAATAATGAGCAAATTGGTATAAATAAATAAACAGCATGCATATATGAAGTAAAAACCAAGCGTTCAATGTACAGTGCAACATCAGTTCAATGAACTATATGGGACCAAACCCAACTTGTTGCAGTGAGGGATTTGTTGCAACCGGAGATGCCTCCAGGAAGCCCTTATTTGTGAACGAAAACTGAGAATTCTCAAAATTACAACGAACTATAGAAAATAGTTGTAAATATGCTCAATGACTTTCCCAACACCTCAACTCTTTCTTCTAATGTTGCATCCAGCTACAAAAATTATTAAAAGTGAGACTGGAGCCAAATTAACAGTTACCTGCTTGATACCTGCTTAAATGGGGTTCTGGGAGTTCTTCTACTCCCCAAGCCTGGCCCGAGGGCAGGCTTGACTTGTGAGAGTTTGGACCACTAGGCTGTTGCTTGCAGCAGCCCGCAGGCCCACATATCTACCACAGCCCACTTCTTGGAGAAAATTATCTATTTTTCTCTTGAAGATGTCCACAGTTGTTCCGGTAATATTTCTTATAGTCGCTGGGAGGATGTTGAACAACCGTGGACCTCTGATGTTTATACAGTGTTCTCTGATTGTGCCTATGGCACCTCTGCTCTTCACTGATTCTATTCTGTATTTCCCTCCATATCGTTCACTCCAATACGTTGTTATTTTACTGTGTAGATTTGGGACCTGGCCCTCCAGTATTTTCCACGTGTATATTATATGACATCTCTCCCATCTCCTTTCTAGTGAGTACATTTGGAGAGCTTTGAGATGATCCCAATAATTTAGGTGCTTTATCGCGTCTATGCGTGCCGTATTTGTTCGCTATATTCCCTCTATTTACGCAATCTCTCCTGCTCTGAAGGGGGAAGTGAGTACTGAGCAGTACTCAAGATGGGACAATGAGACAGCACAAGTGATTTGAAGAGTACAACCATTGTGATGGGATCCCTGGATTTGAAAGTTCTCGTAATCCACCCTATCATTTTTTTGGCTGACGTAATATTTGCTTGGTTATGCTTCTTAAACGTTAGGTTGTCAGATATCATTATTCCCAAATCCTTTACATGTTACTTTCCTACTATGGGCACATTTGATTGTGTTTTGTACCCTGCATTATGTTTAAGGTTCTCATTTCTACCATACCTGAGTACCTGGAACTTATCACTGTTAATCATCATGTTATTTTCTGATGCCCAGTCGAAAACTTTATTAATATCTGCTTAAAGTTTTTCAAATTCTTCAGCAGAGGTAATTTTCATGCTGATTTCTGTGTATCTGCAAAGAATAATACGAAGTTGTGACTTGTATTTTTGTCTGTATCTGGAATAAGGAAAAGCAGTGGTGCAAGGACTGTACCCTGAGGTACTGAGCTAACTGTGCTTGGACTCGATCTAATATGCTAATATGGTTGACTATATGGATCTGCTAAAAAAGGCGGAGCCGCGGAATATATCTCTGGGCGGGGGGGTGTTCGGTGTATGAACCCGAGATGTTTGGGTTCAGCAGGGGGTTCAGCAGTGCCTGAAACCAAGGCTGGGCCGGCCACCAAGGGGCCAACAGGACTACTTTCCCGTTAAGTCTCCAACCGAGCCGGGACCTGAAGCAACAGCTGGACCGGGGGAAAGAGGTACAGGTGACCACACCTCGACCAGTCCTGCCAAAAGGTATTCACCGCAACGATGTCGCAGCAGGGGAAGACACAACATATGTCGGGAAATGTCGAGACCACGCCAACAGGAAGAGGTCTACCGCCGGGAGCTCGTACGTCTGGCAGAGGCAACTAAAGAAGTCAGCGTTGACGGTCCATTCCATGGACAGGGAAATGAACCGAGACAGGCCGTCCACCAAGATGTTGGAGACTCCCAGGATATAAACCACACGGAGAGCAAATCCCCGGAAATCCAGCAGACGAGTCACTCAAAATGACCAGCCCCAAACAAGGGCTGAGGAAGGAAGAAAACCAAGGACCGAAGAAAATCCCCACTGTTCAGACAATGAACCACTGGAGAGCAGTCCAAATGGAGCCGGATCGTTGAACCCTGAATGACCCGAACCTCCAAAGTGACAGCCAAACCGTTGCGAACTCCTGCACAGTGATGAGAGCCCGATGGACGGACGGAGCCCACCGCCCCTTGCTGGCCTGGTGAGCACTGGTCACGAAGCCCAAGCCGAGAGACAAGGCATCAGTGAACACATCGAGCGAGGGCTCGGGGGAGGTGCCAAGGCACTGAACCCTGAACAACCCAAAGAGGAAGTCGTCGACACGTGAAAACACAAGGTGCCAAATTCAAGCCGAAAGGCAGGCAATGAAAGCGGTAAGCCTGCCACCCCACCACGAAACATAACCAGTCCTTGAACCCCAGATGAATTGGGACGTGCCAATATGCGTCCCAGAGGTCCAGAGACACCATCCCATCCAAGCACCACCTCCAAATACTGAACCTGGGATAGAGTGGTCATCCAAAAAGAGGTGCAAGAAATCCAGGTGACTCAACCTGAGACTAGGGCACAGAGCAACCTTCAAACTCGCACAAGGTGAGTTGGAACTCTGAAGATGCATCCATCGGTCAAATGAGCCCCAACGGGGATTTCCAGGACTCGCAGGCTGACTGCTACGGGAAGCCCAGGCAAGGTACTGCAAAACCAGTTAGGCCCAAACTAACAATGGAAAACTGCTAAAAGCTAAACCCCTGCAACATGTATAATCACAGGGAGCCTAGAGGAGGGCCACCAAAATAACAAAAGTGGACCAATAGCCAAACAAGGCAGATCCCATCCAGGAAAGGAAAACAAGGAGAAAAGAAAAACCCCTGCAAAAGTACAATGTCCTCAGAAGGAACAGAAACCGGCCGCCGCATAGGAAGGCAATCTGCACAGTACCTTGCGCCCCTACCAGCAAATGATACCAATACCTACCCAAGGGCAGGGCAATTGCTGAGCAGCAAAAACTCTTATTGAAGCTGTTCCCAAAAGCTCTGTGGAAGATAATCCTAGAACCCAAGGGTAGTACTTACAGGGCGCATAGGGAAGATAGCCCTAAGTGCATGCAGCCTAGTACTCTTTTAAAGTTTCTCCAGGCCACTGCACCACACGCAGAACACACCACTAAGGTATACAACTGCCAAGAATCTGAGGCCAGAGTCATCGACCGCCCCAGATTGCATCAGCCAATGAACTAGAGTTGATGAGTAGCCGGCACAGAGGATCTGGGGTTCCCCCCTTCATCCTCCCGGGAGGGTAGGGCTACGCAAATAAGCGGCGCGGCGGCAGGGTGTGACTTTTGTTTGTTTTTAGGTTGGGGAGTTCTGCCTCTCTGTTCGGTCTTCAGTTGCAATTTTCTTACCATGTGGGGTCTGTTTTGTTATGCCTACCTTTCTGGATGCTAACCTCGGACGATGGCAGACATGGAATACCCCCAAGTACAAGGGGGTTTCCATAGGCCATTGCTCCCTTTGCCTCTCTGAGGGGGGCCAGGTTCTGACATGTAGTCCCAGGTAAGCTGAACTCCAATTGACTGATGCCCCTAGACTAATATACCTAATATCAGTCCAATAGCTCCAGGAAGCCAGAGGGGCTCCCAACAGAAAACCCCTACACTAAACAGCGGCCAGGGAGAAACATCAGCACGCCTAAGCACTAGCTGAAGAGCAGGCAGCGCCGACCGCAGTGTGCCCCACCAACAGGCAGACTGGAACACTACTGATAGAACCTTCCACTACAACATCACCAACAGAAATGGCATGTCAGCTGTGGACTTGGGCCGGGGTGCCTGGGAGTGGCCATCAGTATTGATGAGTTTCCAGTTAGCTGCAGTAAATCCCATGTTCAGTGAAAATTCTTTGCAGAGTTGGTAAGATGTTTCAAGGCATTGTTTCCTATGAATGCTCCTATGGTCTGTAAAGCTTGGCCGACTTTCTCGACGCTCTCCCCGTGAGGTGGCAAATTTTCACTCGCTGCTTGCATCTCTATGAGGGGATTAGGTTCTATCTCTGGTCCCCCAGTATGCCAAAGAAAACTTCCATGACTGACGTGACCTTTAAGAATGGAGCAATCTCAACAAGATAGCTTCGGGGAGTGACTGGGGGTTTCCCCAGAACAGATAAGACAATAATAAATTCATAATTATATAAGACCATAATAATTCAACAACCATAACAAAATTCAACACTCACCTGAGAGTCTGAGCACAGGTAGGTCACCGTGGCCAAGCAGGGTAGTTCCCGCTCCACTAGTTGAAAGCAATTGGTCGCTCAAAGAAACTGTCATGAACTTGATACAGGTAAGAACAATTTAAATCAATTAGGCCTCTTGGTTTAGTGCGCTGAAAACAAAAACAAAAATATATATATATATATATATATACATATGAATTTAAATTTACAAGAAAATATTAAACTTTTTTTTTAGTTTAATAAAAAAAACCAAACCAACCTCGACGACTGGTTGGTTTGGGCTGCTAGCCAGTCCGCATGTCTGTTCCCAGGAATTTGGTTCATTCCCAGCTCGCCGAGTTCGGGTTCTTGGTGAACTGGCAGAAGTCCCATCTGGTTCCCTCTCAGGTTCTATCTTGGCTGGGTCTTGTGTGGGGCGCTCGGACTGCCTCTTTGTTTCTTCTTCCGGCGACTCTGCTTCACCTGCGTTCCCGCCTTTGTCTATTTCTGAGGGGTTTCTGGGTCACGCGGCCGTTAACCCCAAGGGTTTGTGCGGGAGCCCGAACTTTGCCATGATGGTCTACCCACCGGGTCAGGTGTGGCTTTGTTGGCTGTTGTGGTTCCTTCAGGGACACCCTTCCGCCTCTCTTGTGACCGCTGGGTTCAGCCTCCGGGGGCTTTGCGTCAGATGCTGCGTTGCCGGCTTCCTCTTCGGGTTTTTCGGGGTTCGGTGCCTTGGCGCCTACGTGTGCCCTCGCTCCATGTGTTCACGGACGCATCATCTCTTGGTTAGGGTTTTGTGACCAGTGCTCACCAGGTCAGCCAGGAATGATGGGGTTCGTCCTTCCATTGGGCTCACAGCAAGGTGCGGGAGTTCGCGGCTGTGTAGATGTCGCTCCAGAGGATTCGGGTCACTCGCGGATTGGTGATCCGGCTCCATTCGGAATGTTCCCCGGTGGTTCATTGCCTGAACCAAGGGGCGTTCTTGGCTCTTTGGGGCTGGTTACTTCGGGTGATCCGTCTGCTGAGTTCTCGGGATTTGGCTCTCCTGACGGTTCACATTCAAGGGGTGTCCAAAGTCCTGGCGGACGGCCTGTCCCGGTTCATTTCCCCTGTCCACGGAATGGATGGTCAACACAAACTCGTTCATTCAGTTGGCTCTGCCAAACATTCGGGCCTTCGGTAATGGATCTCTTCGAGTCGGCGTGGTCAAGGCATCTCCCAGTATACGTGGTGCCTTTCCCTGACTGCTAGGCCTTCGGAGTCGACGCCTTCAGGCAGGGCTGGGCGAGGTGGGGTTACCTGTACCTCTTCCCCCCGGTTCCGCTGTTGCTCCAGGTCCTGGCTCGCTTGGAGACTTACCAGGGGAGATTTGTCTCTCCACTGGTAAGTCTCAGTGCCTGCAGTTCCTAGTGGGTCCAGGCAGACTCCAGATTGTGTAAATTATAGCATACCATAAGGCCATGTGAAAGACCAGGAATGACATGATGGTATTATAGCACTGTCTTAGACTGGACCACGAGCAAGACCAGGAATGACATGAGAGTATTATAGCACTGTTTTAGACTGGGGGCCACGAGCACGACCAGGAATCACATGAGAGTATTATAGGAGTCTTAGACTGGGCCACGAGCAAGACCAGGAATGACATGAGAGTATTATAGCACTGTTTTAGACTGGGGGCCACGAGCAAGACCAGGAATGACATGAGAGTATTATAGCAGTCTTAGACTGGGGGCCACGAGCAAGACCAGGAATGACAATGAAAACTCACTGGAGTTAAGCTATCTTGATGGATATTCATCATATGAGAGAGAAAATCAAGGCTTCCCTCAGTAGAATACCATTATGGTAAATACTTCAAGAGGCAAGACTTGTGTATTTTACCCAATCACTGAGTCAGTTTAATAGTGCAAACATTTGTTCCCAACAGATACTGCAATTTTGCCAGGTGGCAAAAAAGTAGTTTCCACAGCCTGTATTATTTGATTAAATATCTGAAATTTAAAATAGGTAGTCCTGAATAGTCCTACCCAGCCCAGCCTAGCCTTGCCGTGACTTGCCATGCCATGCCGTGCCGTGGCCTACCCTCTCTTGCTTTGCTTTGCTTTTCCCCTGTCCTGCCTTGCCTTGCCTTGCCTTGCCTTGCTTACCCTGCCCTGCCCTGCCCTGCCCTGCCCTGCCTTGCCCTGCCCTGCCCATTTTCCTAACTATGGTAAATATCTATACTAAAGATCTGAAAGCATTGTATGAAAGACATGTTTGAAGTTTTAAAATAAACAAACTATAATGCAAAAGAGTAAATCCCTGCAGCCATACCTTTGGGTTGTCGTAATAGTACAAAATATCAGTGAGAACAAAGTACAGACACTTCCATTTTTTATTTTTCTTGCTTTTCTTGTATAGCCATCCTTGTTTCTGGATTCCTGAAAATGCAATGCCAATTAATATTGGGATAATAAAATCAAGCAATAATTCTAAGATGCATTTCTTAGTCAATATATTATACCTCCATTACTGTATGTATTATATATGCATAAATAATTGTTTTATAAATATGAAGCATTGCAAGCCATTATACAACCCCTCCATATGTAACTATTAATTTAAACCATAAATATAAAATATACTATTACAACAAATAGAATTTTGATTTGATATTATTGTAGCTTTTAATACGAGGGTTGCAAATAATATAACACCAAATACAGTATTATACTAACACTTCATATAGGTTGCACGCTGTCACAAAAGCTAAAAATAAAGACCACATTTTAGGGTATCACAGAAGGTGTCAGGTGTCAAAAAATCAGTGTTGAATGTAATGAAATGCCATTTTCTGGATGAGTCCTGGAGGCTTCCCGGAGCTATCAAGGCTGATATGTATATCCCTAAACATTGGCATCAGTGTGAATGGAGTTCTAGACCCAAGGGTTCAGATGGGACAAGTCCAGAATGAACCGCAGGTTCGCACAGTCCAGTTTCAGAACCTGAAACAGGAGGGAAATCCACCTGAGACGTCATCGTTTCAACCACACCCAAGCGCACCCACTCCGAGACAACCTGACTGAGCGCAGGAGAAGAGGACTGCCCCACCAGTCCCGAACACCCCAAAGGAGGAGGATACCTGCTTGATACCTGCTTGATGGGGTTCTGGGAGTTCTTCTACTCCCAGAATTAGACTTGTGAGAGTTTGGTCCACCAGGCTGTTGCTTGGAGCGGCCCGCAGGCCCACATACCCACCACAGCCCGGTTGGTCCGGCACTCCTTGAAGAAAACAATCTAGTTTTCTCTTGAAGATGTCCACGGTTGTTCCGGCAATATTTCTGATGCTCGCTGGTAGGACGTTGAACAACCGCGGACCTCTGATGTTTATACAGTGTTCTCTGATAGTGCCTATGGCACCTCTGCTCTTCACTGGTTCTATTCAGCATTTTCTTCCATATCGTTCACTCCAGTACGTTGTTATTTTACTGTGCAGATTTGGGACCTGTCCTTCCAGTATTTTCAATGTGTATATCATTTGGTATCAGCGCATCCCGCAGGGGGTGCAAACAGCTTCAAAAGTGCAGACAACGCACAAGTAGCCGAGACAAAGACACCAGACCCAGGAACGGCCCCAAGAGCCTCTACATCCTCCACAAGCCAATCCGAAGATAGTTCCAGGTGGGAAAGAAACGCAAGACCGAAGTCAGCAAGCCACGAGAGCACAAGTCCTCAGCCACAAGTGCAGCCGACAAGGAAGGAACCTGCACATGAAGCTGAATCGCGCCCACATCCCGCAGAAGGGCAGGAGCGAAAAGACACTCACTAAGGTGCTCAAAGTCACCCCCCCCCTCCAGGAAAACCTAGACCACAGTCAACGCCTCGCGCCACTCAAGCATGCGGGTATGACAGAAAGCGTCCCAAGCATCCAACAACAACGGGCAGTCTGCAAGCCAGGACGACTCAGGAACCTCATAACGAACCCAGTATTGAGAAGATCCAAACCTAAAGGAAGACAGATCCATTATAGAGGCATATTCTGGGCCGTGCAGGAGGTATGTCGCAATGGCTGCCCGCACCTTAGTAGGCGAGACGCGGGAAGCCGAAAACCTCCAGAAATACGGAACCAAAGGACCCACAAAGATATGGAACCGAATCTGGGGAGGAGCCGAACCCAAATCCAACTCGTACATAGAGGGGGGAAAGGAAAACCCCACACCTTGTAACTGTACGCCCTGCTCTGAGGGTCGGAAAACCCAGGCGGGGTCCAACAGGGCCCAAGGCCCCCAAGTCAGCTCCTCCCCAACCCCGGGAACCTCCACATCAAGGCCCCCTGGGGCAAGTCATCCTCCAAAGCCCCAGTCTCACAAGAAAAAGCCGGGGGCGGGAGCGAAAAAGCAGGAAGAGAGGGGGGGTCCATTGGTCAGACCCCAGGTGCTATGGCTGGAGGAAGTGACTCGAATGCCTCCATCGCCACCCCGGAGGGGGCATCTCCGAAACTGCCAGAGTCTCAGAAACCTCTAAACCCTGCCCCAACCCCGAAGCCCTCAGACGCTTAGGAGCCGTAAGCAGGAGGAGGGGATGGACATAATGAACCATAGCAGGGAAAGGAGGAGGGTGCGGACTGAACCAAGGTCGAAGCGACCAACACCCCCAAGTCTGGGTCCCTATAAACAAAGTGGGGCAGCCTTGGGGCATCCGG
This sequence comes from Procambarus virginalis, assembly GCA_020271785.1. Taxonomy (NCBI): domain Eukaryota; kingdom Metazoa; phylum Arthropoda; class Malacostraca; order Decapoda; family Cambaridae; genus Procambarus; species Procambarus virginalis. The sequence goes on from WNGS01111181.1 coordinate 50,768,688, forward strand.
GGAAGCAATCAACCTAGAACGTTGCAGCAACCTACACCTAGTCTGCAACGCGCAAGCTGCCTGCACCCGAATAATGCCATCAGTAAATTGGGTGCATTGAGTCACAAACAAGCAACAATGCTCGCAGGACTCTGGGTTGAAGAATCCAACAGGCAGTGTGATGAAGGCATAAAATTCGAGTGTCGCCCTGAGACAAGGGACAGAGCAACCCTGAAACTCGCCCAGGAATCACATCCATCTGACCCCCTGTGACCCCCAGACATGAATAAATTTATATCAAATTTTTCATACATGCCACTGCTCCCAGCGCCTCTCTGAGGGGACCAAGTTCTGGCTCGTGGTCCCCATTAGGCCAAATAAGAACTCCGCGACTGATGGTACCTTGTCGTTTTGTCAAACGACACGGTGCCATCAGTCGTTCTTCATCACTACATCAGCATAGTGCTTTCAGGAAGCCACAAGGGGCGCCACCTAAAAAGAAACATAACTCAAGCAAATGGCCCACACAAAACAACGTCCATGGATGGCTGGCACTTACCTCATAAGCAGGGAGACCTGCGCAACTGATAGTGACCCAAGAGCACTACCGTGGATGACAGGAGTCAACCACATCAGTAAGAGAATGGACTTTAGAGGATTGGTGGTAGGACCTGGGGGCTATGGGGACCCCTGGTGGAAGCAAGTTGGTACTAACGGGTTCAGCTACTTTCAAAAGATTCAGTCATTTCTTTACATTATTTTGGGAGTTGTTTGGCAGTTTTTGAGGCTTCCATTCTTGTGAACCTGACAGTGGTCTGTAATGCTTTGTTGATTTTCTGAATGCTTTCCCAGTGGGATGACTGATTGTTACTCGCTGTCTGTGCCTCTATGAAGAAGGCAGGCTCTAGCTCTGGTCCACGGTAGGCCAAAACTGAACTCCACAACTAATAGGACCTAGTAGACAGGAGCAATCTCAACAAGATAGCTCCAGGGGCTATCCCTGAAGGTCACTATTAGGCTATAAGGTCAAACTTTATAATAAATCAAATTAATTTACCTTTGAATTTTGTGACTCCCAGCTTCTCCCTGATCTCATTTAAAGTGGCGTATATTTTCTCTGGCTGTTCGACCTCTTTCACTGGCACAATAGGCAAGCCAAGGCGCTCTCCTGAGCTTAACTGCTGTAATTATATCAAACAATTAAATAAAACAAAAGCTGTAAACAAATAATCTTTACATAATAAATGAATCACACTGATATAAAGCAACATTTTCTTTAGGATTCAGGATATATCCTAAACAATATACAGTATATTATTTACATTCCATATACAAATGAACAAAAGTAAAAGGCAATTAATTTCATGACATTTTTCACATGCTCTTATTTGGAACACCTGGAATCTTATCATTAATCAAAAGGGTACAACTAGAAAAGTACAAAACATTCACACAAATATTGCAATCCACACACGCATGGAAGATGACAATCCACACATTCATGGAAGATGACAATCCACACATTCATGGAAGATGACAATCCACACACGCATGGAAGATGACAATCCACACATTCATGGAAGATGACAATCCACACATTCATGGAAGATGACAACCCACACATTCATGGAAGATGACAATCCACACATTCATGGAAGATGACAATCCACACACGCATGGAAGATGACAACCCACACATTCATGGAAGATGACAATTCACACACGCATGGAAGATGACAATCCACACACGCATGGAAGATGACAATCCACACATTCATGGAAGATGACAATCCACACATTCATGGAACATGACAACCCACACATTCATGGAAGATGACAATCCACACACGCATGGAAGATGACAATCCACACACGCATGGAAGATGACAATCCACACACGCATGGAAGATGACAATCCACACATTCATGAAAGATGACAACCCACACATTCATGGAAGATGACAATCCACACATTCATGGAAGATGACAATCCACACATTCATGGAACATGACAACCCACACATTCATGGAAGATGACAATCCACACATTCATGGAAGATGACAATCCACACATTCATGGAACATGACAATCCACACATTCATGGAACATGACAATCCACACATTCATGGAAGATGACAATCCACACATTCATGGAAGATGACAACCCACACATTCATGGAAGATGACAATCCACACATTCATGGAACATGACAACCCACACATTCATGGAAGATGACAACCCACACATTCATGGAAGATGACAATCCACACATTCATGGAACATGACAACCCACACATTCATGGAAGATGACAACCCACACATTCATGGAAGATGACAATCCACACATTCATGGAACATGACAACCCACACATTCATGAAAGATGACAATCCACACATTCATGGAAGATGACAATCCACACATTCATGGAAGATGACAACCCACACATTCATGGAAGATGACAATCCACACATTCATGGAAGATGACAATCCACACATTCATGGAAGATGACAATCCACACATTCATGGAACATGACAATCCACACATTCATGGAACATGACAACCCACACATTCATGGAAGATGACAATCCACACATTCATGGAACATGACAACCCACACATTCATGAAAGATGACAATCCACACATTCATGGAAGATGACAATCCACACACGCATGGAAGATGACAACCCACACATTCATGAAAGATGACAATCCACACATTCATGGAAGATGACAATCCACACACGCATGGAAGATGACAACCCACACATTCATGGAAGATGACAATCCACACATTCATGGAAGATGACAACCCACACATTCATGGAAGATGACAATCCACACACGCATGGAAGATGACAACCCACACATTCATGGAAGATGACAACCCACACATTCATGGAAGATGACAACCCACACATTCATGGAAGATGACAACCCACACATTCATGGAAGATGACAACCCACACATTCATGGAAGATGACAACCCACACATTCATGGAAGATGACAACCCACACATTCATGGAAGATGACAACCCACACATTCATGGAAGATGACAATCCACACATTCATGGAAGATGACAATCCACACATTCATGGAAGATGACAATCCACACATGTGAGGGAAAAAGATATGAGCATATATCTCTAAAACGTCAATAAGCAAACTCGGGATAAGCTAGAAGCTAGACTGGCCACTGTCCATAACCAACTGAACGAAGATGTGACTGCTAGGAAAAGCAACTGGAGACACTGCCTGGAGGACAAGAATGACTGTAGACAATGCCTGGATAACAAGAGTGACTATACTGACTGCCTGGAGGACAAGAATGACTGTAGACAATGCCTGGATAACAAGAGTGACTATACTGACTGCCTGGAGGACAAGAATGACTGTAGACAATGCCTGGATAACAAGAGTGTGACTATAGAGACTGCCTGGAGAACAAGAATGACTGTAGACAATGCCTGGATAACAAGAGTGACTATACTGACTGCCTGGAGGACAAGAATGACTGTAGACAATGCCTGGATAACAAGAGTGACTATACTGACTGCCTGGAGGACAAGAATGACTGTAGACATGCCTGGATAACAAGAGTGACTATACTGACTGCCTGGAGGACAAGAATGACTGTAGACAATGCCTGGATAACAAGAGTGACTATAGCGACTGCCTGGAGGACAAGAATGACAGCAGACAATGCCTGGATAACAAGAGTGACTATAGAGACTGCCTGGAGGACAAGAGTGACTATAGCGACTGCCTGGAGGACCTGGGTCAATACAGAAGCTGCTAGGAGGGAGGGCAAGGATAACTATAAACACAATCTGGAGGACAAGAATGGCTACACAGACTGCTTGGAGGACAAAGGTGACTAGACTGTGTGGAAGACAGGATATTTTGCCTGTCACAAGTAAGAAGTAGTAGTGTGCAGGCTGAGGTTCCTTACCTTACAAACTGGACTACCTAAAGTATGTCCTTCTAAAATCTGTTCAGTCTTGTATCTATTGATGACAGCATCGAGGCAGGAAAACGTTCTCCCGCCCATCAGGTACCTGCAACATCCAGTCTTTAAGCTGCTTCCTTTTACCATATTGACCCACTAGTTTCTGTCCTGTTTACTTGATATGACTATCTTGTGTACTAAATGTTGATAACAAAGACCAGGTTAACTTGTATCGTGCCTTAATCTATCAACAGCTAAAAATCAAATTGTAATAATTTGTACAATTACGTTAATAAAACATCTGCATGTGAACCACTTAACCTATACACTTGTGGCTCAACCAGACATCAACTTCAATTTCATTTATGAAAATCTATTACATCATATCTTCATTTATAAAAACACTAATATTCTTGAGTTAAGAAAGGAACATAATCAGAAAAATGAGAATATTTAATGTTCACAATTTCAGAAATTAACATTTGATTTTAAAAATATCATACAAATTTTATTCCCAAGTATGAGTACAGTATACACCTGATACTTCTTCCCATGTTTCATTATTAGAACCTTAACTTCACTACTACAACTACAGTGTAACCTTAATTCAGCAAACCTGACTTCAGCAAATCTTGGGTTGCAAGGGCACAATTGCTGGCCCTACTTACTAGTGTTTAGGAGGCAGGGTCACAGTTAACACACTTTTGCCACATTGATAAGCCTTGTTCATTTACAATATTTGGGATTCTTGACTTCATTTTTTTTTATTAAACTTAAGGAAATAATAAAAACATTTTTCCCCTTAACATACAGTTAAGGGAAAAATAAAACATCTTGATAAATACCAACAATGAGGGTGAAATCTCTGTACTTAGCTTCTACCTAGTAATTATGCATCACAATTTCATCATATGACAGATTGAATTAAACATTTTGCTTAGTGAAATTCACCAATAGTGCGGGAAAAATTAAAGCTGGACATCAGAGACTGAGCTAGGTAAGGATACGGCCGAGTGCAGAAGTTGAGGTGGCATTCGTGCTAATTTTCAATGTTTCTCTGTTGTGTGTGAATCATTTGCAGTCATTTGGGGATTTCGAAGCTTAGGTCTCTGTTAACCTTCCAATTGTCTGTAAAGCTTGCTGACTTGCTGAATGCTTTCCTGTGTGGTGAAGAATTATCACTTTTTCTCTACGCCTCTGTCAGGGAGGCAGGTTATGTTTGTTCCTAGAAGGACAAACATAACTCCCACATCTTACGTGACACTTTGCATGCAACAATCTCAGCGAGATAGCTTCAGGGAGCCACCCTGGGGCTCCCCCACAAATTAGGATATAAATTTTAACTCCTATAATATGGCTCTGATCACATATATACATAAAAAATAGTTGATGAAAGAATATTAGGAGAAATTAGCATAGCAATGTATTTTTCATGTAAAAAAATCACAAATGCCCCCTGAAGGTATCTCCAGTTGCAATGACTCTGCAGATGCAACAAATCAAGCCTGGTCCTATATAGTTCACTGAATCAAGGTTGCACTCTATAGCACCTGATACTGTACTTACTTCACCCCACGTTTCTCTATTCTGAACCTCTGAATGATGTTATTTGTAAGGAAGAAGAGCGTGTAGTCACCAGGTGAATTATCACTAGGACGAACCAGGAAGCTGCCTTGGCCAGCTGTTAAAAAGAAAGCATGGAGTTCCAAAATCAGTATGTTGTTCATATTTATATACTGTATAACCCTTGTTTAAAACTGCTTTAGGCATGTAAGCATACATATACAGTGTATTTCCAGCTGTGTATGTAAGTATGTGTAACTATGTGTATGTATTTATGTGTAACTATGTGTATGTATTTATGTGTAACTATGTGTATGTATGTATGTATGTATAACTATGTAATGTAGTTACAGGATGGGAGCTAAGCTAGTTTTGTCCAACTCCCTTTAAATTTTTTCATATAGAGTTTTTAAGTTTGCAATGGCATTCATAAACAAACACAACACTATTTGTTAATTAGAACCCTCAATGACTTCTCAAAGTGATTCATTAATCACTGTCCACAATCAGGCACCTAAAGACTTTCAAGACTAACTATCCTATGCCAGCCACAGAAGAGGGAGCAACAGGAGGATTAGGGATTATGCTGCAGGAGGTTCACATGGAGCCTGAAATGGAAGGAAATTCAGCAAATAAAATGATGGAACTCATGACACAGAAATGTAAAGAAGCAATGTAACAGTTCATAAATCTCAGGGAATGGATGAAAAGAGAAGAGCAAACCCATGGTTCAATGGTGTAAGCAGGAAAAGAATAAAGAAAACAAGCAGTGGATGTAATGAAATGCTATTTTCTGGGTGAGACCCAGAGACTCACTGAAGCTTATCAGACTGGTATTGCTATATTAGACTTTGGCATCAGTCATGTGAAAAGGTCTTTAGTGCCTACTGGGGACCAGGCCAGAACCTGGCCCCTCAGAGAGGCACAAGGGAGCAATGGCCTATAGAAACCCCCTGTGGTTGGAAGATATTCTATGTCTGCCATCGACCGGGTCAGGCACCCAGAAAGGTAGCGCCCCAAAACAAACCCCTATTCTGGTTAAGAATTGTACCTGAAACCGAACTAGCGGAAAGAATCCCCAAACAAAAAGCGAAACTAGCACGACGTCACCACACTACCGTGCCCTTCTGTGCAGCTCCCCCCCCTCCCTCAGGGGGGGAAGGGGGAGCCCAGACCCCCGTGCCAGCATGCCCAAACCTCAGTTAGAGGATGCATATCCAAACACGCGAAAAGAGCCTGTGGAGAGATCAACTAATAAACCATAAGGGTGTGCCACAACACAACCAAGGGGAAAGAGATCAGAGAGAACCCTGTCCAAAGGTTTTAGGTGCGCACGATAGAGGGCTAGAAGTGAGAACAACCACCGAGACAGTTTTCGAAACGCGTAGAAGTAACCATCAATGTGCCTCATGTAAATGCGAGGAGTTCTGCAGTGCACCACCAACGCCGCACGATACAGGGCAACAGTATTCGGCATAAGATAGCAGTCCTGAGAACAGACCAGAGAAGAAAGGACAAGACACCCGAGCGAAAGAGAAGTACATACCACAAAGACAGAATAAAACGGAGGACCGCCAGGAAACTCTGCCGTTAAGACATAGCACGCAAGTAGGACCCCCATTAATGAAGCCACCTGATCACCATACAGATGGTGATAGACCCGAGTCAAAAAGACCAGACGCAAAGACTCGAGGAGAAGATCGTACCAGCTACATAACGGACCGGATCGATCATCTGAAAGAGGCGGAGCCGCAGGAAAACCCCTGGGTTTGGACACCGAGCAAGCAGCGCCTGAAACCAAGCTGGTCCGACCACCAAGGAGCCAAGAGGACTACTCTCACCTGGTACGTCTCCAAGTGAGCTAGGACCTGGAGTAACAGCGGAACTGGGGGGAAGAGGAACAGGTAATCCCACCTTGACCAGTCCTGCCGAAAAGCATCAATAACAATGGCCTGGCAGTCGGGGAAGGGCACCATATAACCGGAAGATGCCTCGACCACGCAACGCGAAGAGGTCCACTCCGGGACCTGTACGTCCCGCAGAGCTAACTGAATGAGTCGGTGTCAACCATCCTTTCCGAGGACAGGGGAATGAATTGAGACAAGCTGTCCACCAGGACGTTGGACACCGGCCATTCCCCCCTCCCCCCCCCCCCAAACGTGAGCGGCCAGGAGAGCCAAACCCCTGAGAACTCAGCAGACGAGTCACCCGAAGTGGCCAGCCCCAAAGAGCCAAGGACCACATCGAACCCCCCTCAGTTCACGCAATGAACCACCGGGGAGCAGTCTGAATGGATCCCAATCGTCAGTTTGTGTGTGACCCGATCCCTCCGAAGCAACATCCACACTGCCACGAACTCCCGCATAGTGCTGTGAGCCTGACAGAAGGATGGACCCCACCGCCCATGGCCGGCCTGGTGAGCACTGGTCACAAAGCCCGAGCCGAGAGACGACGCATCCGTGAACACATCTAGTGAGGGCCGAGGTAGGCGCCAAGGGACTGAACCCCGAAAAACCTGAAAAAGAACCCGGCGATGCAGCAGCCAATGCAAGGCCCCTAGAGGCAGAATCCAGCAGTCTCGAGAGAGGCGGAAGGGACGTCCCTGAAGGAACCAGAACAGCTGATGAAGCCAAACCCAACCCAGTTGGTAGACCATCACAGCAAAGTTCAGGCTCCTGCACAAAACGTCAAGCAACCTTTGAGTGATCCGGGAGCCCCCAGAAACAAGCGAAGACGGGACCGCAGCCGAAGCAGAGACTCCGGAGGGAGAGACAAGAAAGTGGTCTGAGAGTCCCACACAAGACCCAACCAAGTCCGAACCTGAGAGGGAACCAGATGGAACTCCTGCCAGTTTACCAGGAACCCGAACTCAGTAAACTGAAAAAGAACCAAATACCTGGCAAGCAGACATGCAGACTGGCTGGGAGCCCAGATCAGCCAGCCATCAAGGTAGGCCAGCACCCGAACACCTAAGAGACACAGAGGGGACACCACGACCCGGGTAAGGAGTGTGAAAATGTGAGGTGCCAGGTTTAACCTGAACAGGAGACAACGAAAGTGGATGCCCCACAACAAAACCCAGCCAGTTCCTGAACCCCGGATGAATCAGGACATGCCAATACGCATCCTGGAGGCCCAGGGACACCATCCAAGCACCCGCCTCCAACAAAAGCCGGACCTGGGACAAAGTAATCATCAGAAAGTTGGGGCAAAGAACCCAAGGGTTCAGGCAGAACAAATCCAGAATGAACCGCAGGTCTGCAAAGACCCATTTCAGGACTGGGAACAGACGGGAAACCCATCTGAGAGATGTCGTCGTGTCAACCACGCCCAAGCGCACCCACTCCGAGATGACACGACAGAACGCAGAAGAGACCTGCTCTGCCAGCTCCGAACACCCCCGAAGGAGGAGGGGGCCACCCAATGCGTCCACAGGCTGTCGGAAACGACCCGAAGAGCCAACAAATCGTGAGACCAGGCGTGAATGAACAGAGCAAGCCTCTCCCCCCCCCACTATCGCCCTGTCAATGAGACGAACTGTGAAAGGGCCGATGCCCCTTGCGAGAACCCGAACCATGCACAGGGCGAGCACCGTGCCGACCAGACGAAGATGGGTCCGAAGACGGCACCGGCTCCGAAACTAGCACCAGTGGCTTACCACAATAAGGTGAGGCTAATAGGTGATTACAATGAGCGGAACCCCGACCCCTGGCACGACCCCTCCGGGAGCCCCCCCCCAGCTGAGACCCCCAAAGAACCAACAAGTCCAACATTGGATGACAACTAGAAGAAGTTGCCTGCAGATACTGCTCAACTGCAGAATCTACAAACAGCAAGGGACAAAGGGTGAAGATAATCTAAGAGCCAGAGCTCAAGCAAATTCCAAGGAGGAAGCAAGCACCGCCTGGCGACACGTGAGCTGCGAAGCATAAAACAGACACCGCCTCCCGCAGGATCGACGCAAACAGCTTCAACAAGGCAGACAACACAAGCGCCGCCAAGCCCAAGGCGCTAGACCCAGGAACAGCCCCAAGTGCCTCCACAAGCCAATCTGCTGACAGCTCCAGAAGGGAAAAGACCCGCAAGACCAAAGCCAGCAGGCCACGAGCGCACAAGTCCTCAGCAACCAGCACAGCCGAAAGGATGGGAACCTGCATGTGATGCTGCACAACGCCAACATCCCGAGGAAGGGCAGGGACGAACAAGCACGCATTGAGGTGCTTAAACTCACCCCCCCCCCCAGGAAAACCTGGACCACCATCAGTGCCTCACGCCACTCAAGCGCGCGGGAACGACAGAACGTATGCCAAGCCTCCAACGAAAATACAGGACAGTTTGCTAGCCAGGACGACTCCAGAACCTCATAACAATCCAGTAGGGAAACGAAGACTAAAACCTGAACGAAGATGGATCCATGATAGAGGCCTGGCCTCAAAAGAAAAAGCCAGAGCAGCCGTAGAAGCCGGAAGGGGGCCCACTAGTCAGACCCAAATGCTTCGGCAGTGAGAACCGACTCGAATGCCTCCGTTGCCACCCCGGAATGGGCATCCCCTAAAACTGCCCGAATCTCAAGACCATCTAAACCCCTGCCCCGACCCCAAAACCCTCAGAGACATTTCGGAACCGGATGCAGGGGGGGGGGGGGTGGACCACGAACTACAGCAGGGAAAGGCGAGGAGTGCGGACTAAACCAAGGCCGAAGCGACCAACACCCTCGAGTCCAGGTCCCTATAACCAAATTGGGGCAGCCTGGCCCATACTCCTGGCTCGGGGCTTCCAGAGAAACAATCAACCTAGAGCGTTGCAACAACCTGAACCTAACATGCAACACCTGTGCTGCTGTACCCAAATAGTCATCAGTGGACTGGGTAAACCGAGTCACAAACAAGCAACAAAACTTGCAGGACTCTGGGTCGAAGGTGTCACCGACCCAGCATGACAGAGGCAAAAACAATGAGTCACCCTGAGACAAGGGGACAGAGCAATCCTCAAACTCCACAAAGTGAGGGGGGGGGGGGACCTCAGGGGTCACATCCATTGAACCCATGTGCCCCCGTGGGGATTCCCAGGGTCCTGAGACAGAACTCACGCTCAGGGAAGCCCAGGCAGGGTTAGCTCCGGTTAGCAGTAGGGTACTGCTAACCGGAGCCCAAGTCTACCAACAAACTTTCTAGAAGCTGAACCCATGGGACATGTCCACTCACGGGGCCTAGCAGGATACACCACCAGAAGCACAGAATCTTTATATACATACAGGGGGCAACCAAACAAAGGCAGATGCCCCCAACAGGCAGAGAAAACAAAAACAAAAAATAAAACCCCGCAAGAGGACAAGGTACTCAGGTGGAACAGTCGGCCACTATGAGAGGTGACAACTAGCTGCGCAGTATCCTGTACCCACTACCAGTACAAACTACCTCTTACCCTAAGGCGAACAAGGGGTGCAAGAAACACCCCCAACACACAAAGGGCGGCCGAATGCTGAGCAGCAAACAGCCAAGCTCAGGCAGAACCCAAGGAACTTGTGGAGGGTGGCCCCAAGCCCCAAGGGCAGTACTTACCGGGCACCCAGGGAAGATAACCCCCAGGCGCATGCAGCCCACGTACTGAACAGAATACTCCTGGCTCACCCCCCCCCCCCCAAGTAACAGCCCCCACACCACAAGGCACAGAACTAAAGACAAATCAGAAGCCAGAGCACACAACTTCAGCCTAGCACATCAGCCTCAGAACTGAGGTGTTGGGTAGCCGGCACGAGGGGTCCTGGGAGGGGGGAGCTGCGCAGATGGCAGTGTGGGGACGTCATGCTGGTCAGCTCATCTTTGTTTGGGGAATTCTGTCCACTAATTTGGTTTTCAGTAGCAATTTCTTAACCAGAATAGGGGGTTTGTTTTGGGGCGCTTACCTTTCTGGGTGCCTGACCCAATCGATGGCAGACATAGAATGCTTCCAACCACACGGGGGTTTCTATAGGCCATTACTCCTCGTGCCTCTCTGAGGGGGCCAGGTTCTGGCTTGTGGTCCCCAGTAGGCATAAAGAACTCCATTTACATGACTGATGCCAAAGTCTAATATAGCAATATCAGCCTGGATAAGCTCCGGGAAGCAGTAGGGGCTCCCCCCAGAAAAGGCATGGAAAAAGTATAGAAACAGGTACAGAAGCATAGGGAAGAACTAAAGAGGGCCAGGAATGAGCACAAGAATCAAGAAGGCAGCAGAACAGCAGTTTGAGAATGATATTGCAGCAAAAGCAATGAGCTAACATAAGATGTTTCACAGCCATATATTCAGAAGAAAATAGCAACATGAGACCATGTGATTAGACTGCAGGGATAGGGAGGTTCCAGATGGTCTTCAAACTAGAACCAGATTGATGGTCAAAGTTGGGGTTACAACAGACAAGAACCAGAAACAACACTAGACATAACTGAAGTTAATGTAGAAGAGGTCAAAAGATACCTGGAAGAACTGGATGTAACAAAAGCTGAAGGACCAGACCAGATATCACCATGGTTACTGAAGGAAGCTGCAGGGATCCTGTGTTACCCGTGTTAACTGTATAACTATGCATGTTAATGTTTTATTAACATGCATTCCATGCAAGATTCTAGAAAAAGTAATCAGAAAAAGGATTGTAGAATATTTGGAGAGTCAATTTTATAAAAGTCAAAACATGGCTTCAGAGAGAGAAAATCATCCTTAACAAACTTGACTGAATTCTCAGACAGGATTACCAAATTAAGACAGGAGAAGGATAGGTGGACTGCATCTTCTTAAACTGCCAAGAAGCTTTTGATACAGTTCCTCACGAAAAACTAATACACAAGAAGGCGAGATAAGCGGGGATAACAGGAGAAGGACTAAATGGGGTAAGGCAGTATGTGACAGACAGAAAACAAAGGGTCATAGATGGAGAAGATGTGTTAGCCTGGAGAGAAGTGGTATTTCACAGAGCTCTGTCCTAAGACCATTGCTCTCTAATTCATGTAACTGACCTCGCAGAGGGAGTGAGCTCATACATGTCAACGTTTGCAGATGAGGCAAAGTTAAAGAGGAGAGAAAAAACTGAAGAGTAGGGTGTTGCACAGAGACCTCAACAAACTTCAAGAGTGGACAGATAATTGGCTGCTGGAATTTTGTCAAAATAAGTGTTAAGTAGTGAAAATGGGTAAGGAAGGTATGAGACCTGTATCTAACTATACCATAAGGGAAATGCAATTACAATAAGAGAAAAAGACCTGGGAGTAGACATAATCCCAACACTAACACCAGGGGCTCATGTGAACAGGACATCAGCACCATATGGGAAATTGGCAAACATAAGAAAGTCATTTGAGAATCTAAACAAGGAGGCGTTCAAGTCCCATGCACACTGCCTACATGAGACCGTTACTTGAGTATGCAGCTCCAGCATGGAACCTGCATCTTGTGAAGCATAAACAGAAATGTGAGAAAGTTCAGAGCTTTGCAATTAGATAAGTACCAGAATTGAGAAGCATCAGCAATGAGAACAAGTTGAAAGAACTTGCCCCTCACAACCTTAAAGGACAGAAGAAACAGAGGGGAAGTAATACTGTAACTACATACAAGATCTTGAAAGGAATAGATAAAGTGGATAAAGAAAACCTATTTAAATTAAAAAGAGGTAGGATGAAGGGACATTGGTGAAGCTGGACCTGCAATTGAGTTGGAAAGATTTAAGGAAGTTCTCGTTCTCTGTTCAGGCGATCGGTAAGAGGAATGCATTGAAGGAAGAGATTGTTAAAAGCCAATTCCATCCACAAATTAATGAAAACATTAATAGTGCAGTAGTTTAGAAGTAATTAGTGCACCAGGTATAAATGGCTAGTAGGCAGGGCAAAAAGAGCTACATCTTACGCCCCTATAGTCAGTATTTGACTGGGCAACTGAATATAACACGATGCTTAATAGTGATACGTTCCAGGTACGGTGTATGGTGTAAACGAGGAACTTAAACGAAACACAGAGTACACGACACAATCAGACCTACTAATACAAGGAAAGTAACATGTAAAAGATCTGGGAATTATGATGTCTGACGACCTGACATTTAGTGAACACAACCGAGCAAATATAGCGTCGGCAGGACAGTGATAGGATGGATTATGAGAACGTTCAAATCTAGGGACCCCACAGCAATGCTAATGCTATTTAAATCACTGATGCTGTCTCGTCTTGAGTATTGCTCGGTGATCACTTCCCCTTTCAGAGCAGGAGAGATCTTTGAATTAGAGGGAATACAGAGAAAATATATGGCACTCATAGAAACGATAAAACATCTGAATTATTGGGACCATCTCAAAGATCTCAAAATGTTGTAAAGGAGACAAGAAAGGTATCAAATAATATATATAGTACATGGAAGATACTGGAGGGTCAGGACCCAAATTTGCACAGTAGAATGACAACATACTGGAGTGAAAGATACAGAAGGAAATGCAAAAGAGAACCATTGTTCAGAATAGAACACCCTCCCAGTAGCATTAGAAATATTGCCAGAACAAGGGTGGAGGTATACAAGAGGCACTTGGACAGGTTCTTTCAAGAAGTCCCGGACCAACCATGCTGTAGTGAATATATTGGCCTGCGGGCCACTCCAAGCAACAGTCTGTTGGAGCAAGTTATCACAAGTCAAGCTTGGCCTCAGGCCGGGCTCGGGGAGTAGAAGAACTCCTGAAACACTCTCCAGGTATGCTCCAGGTAGTCACTAATAGGTAAGCATCCATCAACAGGTAGCAGGCCAGGTCACAATAAGTATTTGCTGCACATATAATTACTTCAGTCTGATTTATTTCTCTACAGGTTTCTGCTGGATCTGGACTTTGCTTCTCACAAAAAGCTTAATAGTTCATAGCTATCTTGGGGCATGTTGTCACATGCCTTTTGTACTTTGGGTTTCCTTCCTTATTTATGATTCACAATTGTGGTTATACTAGCTGCATAGTATGATCCTCAACTTTCACCTAGGGCTTTCCTGCCCCAGGTAGCTTATTTGCAATTGCCTTATCCATCCAGTTACTGTTTCTAGAGGTTTGGATTCTTTCTAAGGACTTTTCTACTCTTTTAAGTTACCAGTGTCCTGAGTTGTGCTATGGTCTTTGTTGCCATGCGAGACCTGTTGATGAAAAGCTGATGTAGCTAGACTGTATAGTCTAGTTATTATTATTGATGTACACTTGGCCTTAAACATACCAATATTAGTACTAGTACTTACGGATTGTACTCAAGTGTGACAATGAATGGTGTTAAGTGAACGGTTCTTATAACTGTGCTTCATGACTTCGTGTGCATTTCGTCGTGAATTTATTAACAGCTTTAATAAATTATAGCAAAACATGAACGTGTAATGCGACATAATTTTCAAATTCAAGCAATTGAAAGGAGATGGTATTAATAAGTAGGAAGGAGTAACAGGGAAGCATATGGAAGATATTAACAGGCAGAGATGACCTAGTGTATGAGACATTTACTAACATACCTGGCTAAGTACCACCACGGCCAAAATCGAGTACAGTACCAACGTATTCCTCAAACACTCTTTATTTTGTTGAAGGTTAATGCTTAACTGAGAATGCAAACAATCTTAGGAATAACCTTAAGAATGTTTGGATACAATTGTGCCCATGGTGGAGTAGTAGTGCAAGTTAAGATAAACATTTTATAGTTATTGGGTATGTGCATAAGTTAATAAATGATAAAAATTCAAAGAAAATTTTTACATGAATATAGTATAACAAGAAAACAACAACATGGAAAGTATATATACATATACGTATACATTTACTCTATAGATAGGAAACGTTAAACAAGATCATGGGGAACCCCATAGGCTTTATGAAAAATGATCCTGCTATGATGAGCTTTAAGTTTACCTTTAATTAAGAGGTCTATGGCATCACTCTTGGTAATGTCTGGATGAAACCATGAAAAGACAATATTGGGGTCAATATCATCATCTAGGGTCTCCACCAGGTCTGAGAATATGGTCCCTTGTTCTCCGGTACGGTGTGCAGTCACCCACAGCCACCCATCACTTAACTCGTTGTGAACAAAGAAGATGTCTCCTTTCTGAAATCTGTAACAAACATTTAAACCATGTGTGTTTTATAAATTAAGAAAAGTAGAGAAGTATGCAAGTGAATGCTTAAAAAAAATTTAATTTTTAAATTTCACTACCATGGGATAGGATGGCATCAGCCCAGATGAAGTTTGAGAACAAAAGAGAACAGGAAACAAACAGATTAAATGTACCCAAAAATATCATATACAAACTACAGTATAGGGTCTTGTTTGTTTTTTTCCTGCCATGGTTAATCTGTTCTCTTGTAAAATGTCCCTTTCAAATAAAATTATATAATCACAGTAATATTACACATTTTGCACTCCCCATATTCAGAAAATATAACATTAATACTGACGATAGTTCATCCGTGTCGGCCATTTTCGTATACGGTAGAATGGCCACAACTTTCCGTAGGTCGTTAACCGGTTCTGGTGGTGGTACAGGATGGACCAGTCTCTCACGCTTGAGCAAGTCTGACATGCTAGTGTAGTAGCCAACCAGATCACTTAAGGCATTAAACTGTCGACCACCAATGTAGAAGTCCCCGCACACCGCCGTGATCCTGGTGAAAACCAATGTCATATACTGAAGTAAATATTGATTCAAGATATATAGTGAAAATAATGAAATTTATTAGCTCATCAACAAATATGTAAAAATGGGCCTCACTAGTAACAACAATACTGTATTAAGTGGCAACAGGTCTGCAGCTTTGCTATTTTTTTTTTTTACTGGCAGATTGTTTTTGTTAGAGATGCTAGATGTTAGTCTAGCAGGGGGCTTCCCCCTGGTAGCTAACTGCCTCTCAATCTCACTGAGATTGCTCTTAGCTGCTATGTCATTTCCAGTTGAAGTTCTGCTTGACCTACCAAAGACCAGAGCCAGAACCTGGCTCCCCCCTCTCAAAGGCACAGAAGGATAGTGATATTCACAAGGAAAGCATCCAGAATGTCAGCAAAGTATTACAATCAACTGCAAGGCTCATATAAAATGATGCCTCTGAACTCCAAAACAATTAAACACAATGACTGAAACATTAAAAACTACTGTATCTTGAACCCATTAGTATCGATAATCAGCACCAGGCGGCCTGGAGCACCATCCCGCCCTTCTCTAATGCCAACTCTCTCAGGTCAGATCTGTCATTGATGTGGTGCCCTCAACACCACTGTAGTGCTCCTGGGTTGCCATCAGTAGCTGCAAGTCCCCTTGCTTCTAACCTAAGTGCCACCCATCCTTGGGTTCATTTGCTTGTATAGTGTTTAAATTTTTGGTATTTATCCATGAACATGTTTTCTATCTGGCTTGCTTTGTGGACTTTTGTCCACAAAGCAAGGACAACTTTTGGTGCTTGTTTGGTGCTTCAGGCTGCATGAGCTCAGGGTTTTCTTTCCTAGCCACCTATTAGCACCTCCCCTGCATTAACAGATTTACTTCTCAGGTGTGTCCCAGTCTTCACCCTTACAAGTGTGAGGCCACCAGGGTGGAGGCCTTCCCTCAGGTACTTCAAGAGTCTTTGGCTCCTCTGTTTAGGCCCATGGTTGAGGGCATTAATTTTTGGTTGGGTTGGAGTGCACTGGGATTCGTGTGCTTGTTGATACTGCACACTGAGGTTGCCCAGCACAGACCTGATTTTGTAGCTGCATGAGGTGACTATTCTTTTGGAGAATGTCCCCAATGCCTGTGTGTCCTGTTTAGCTAGTTACGTTCAGGCCCTGGCCCTTTTTCAGTAGTGTTTCAGCATGCTTTCCCATGGATCAGCCCATGTTCAGCTCAGTTGCACATTCTCAAAGCACCCAAGGTGAAACTCCATAAGGTCCAACTGCTTTATTTCTTCCTAGCCCTTTTAAATAATTTTTTCACTTCGTCTTGAGATACCTCCGTGTATTCTATGGTGTGCTCTGGAATTTGAATTGGGTCTGGCTCTTGTGAGGTGTCTGTTGCATTGTGATTGGTTGGATGCCTCAGAGTTGGCCCTATAGTGTTTAGGAACCCAGAATGGAAAGAGAAAGTCCATGCTTCTTCTTCCTTTCCTTACAAGTGTAGTTTGCCCTGCTTCCAGTCTTCCCCCTTCCCCCTCCCCCCTGGTCCAGCTCCAAAGCATGTGAGGTTCTGGATTTAACCTGGCTGGTTGACATTCCCCTCTTTTCCTCGGAGGCTTGGTAAGGGTTCTATCGGACCAGCATGCTTGGTTGACGAGGTGTGTGTTCCATCTTTCAGGTGGTATTCTTGCACAGTGCTTCTTATGCACGGCTAGGGGGGCTGCCTGTAACACTGGCACTCCCATGGCTGCTCTATGTGCAGCTGCCTGTACTGTCTAGGCCTCATATTGTGGATGACCACAAGGTGTGTTTGCATTTAGCGGCAGTCTTGTGGGTTTGGGTCCCTCCGAAGAAGCTTTCTGGGGAGCTACGTGAGGATGTGGCTTTGCTTGGTATCGCCCTGGATGTGGAGGCTTTGAAGTCTGCAGTTTCTGACTTGGCGGCCATGCCCAAGATGCTCGCCACTCTCCTTCGGAAGGTAGTGGCTGCAATTTACTCAGCCTGCTTTACATGTCAACAGGCTGTGTTGGCCTGCTTGATGGCCAACACAGCCCTCCCCCCTTTCTTCAGATCAGGTATCCTACCCAACTCTGCATCTGGTTATTGCAGGTTATCCAATGTTCTCGCAGACGGGTTATCTCGCTTCCATCCCATTTCTACAGAGTGGACCATCAAAATCGCATCCTTCTGGTTGATCTACAAGACATTCGGTTACCTCAAGGTGGACCTCTTCACACTGACATGGAACCAGTGCCTTCCCTCCTACATAGCTCCATTCCCTGATAGACAAGTTCTTGCTGTGGATGTCTTTTGACTGGATATGTCGATGTGGAGATGCATTTATCTTTTCCACCAGTTCAGTTGTTGCTCCAGATTATGTCCCACCTGCGTCTTTCCTCACGACGGCAGTATGACATTGAATGGTGCTCCTGTTTCTTCTTTTTTTCAGTTTTGGTCAAAGTGGTCCTGTCTTTTCTGTATTGGTTTCTTGATCGGCATCGCATGCCAAATACTGCTGTTGCTTTATTGCTCAGGGCTGAAAGAGCCCTGTTTCTTGTGTTCAGTGTTACCACTTTCTTGACACTGTTCTGCACGTTATCTCATGCACTATTCACCTTTAACCGGCTCCTCCAGAGGAGGAGCCGGTTAAAGGTGAATATGCCAGGATGGCTCCTCCAGAGCCATCCTGGCCTCTTCACCGGGTGAAGGTCTTCCTCTTCTTGACTCATTTTATGGTTTCTCCTTCGGCTCATAATATCTTTCTCAAAGCTGTGGTTTTGTTGGCTCTCGCCTCAAGCTGTAGAGTTGGGGAACTTCAGGCTCTTCCCCGGAGGTGAGGTTTTATTCCCTCGGTCCTGTTGGGCAGTTTGTTTGCAGCCTTCTCCTCCTCATCTGGTGAAGAATGAGTCGACCAACTTTAGGATGGCTCTGCAGGTGACTGATGTTTGTTTGGTTCAGTCAGAGGTGCATCATTTGTGTCTGGAGGTGGTTCTGATTTGGTGGGTGCCTTGTTATTTGTCCCCGTTTGTTCCCTGTTCCAAAACCTGTACTTTCCAGGTTATCCTCAGTGTAATCACATCTAGTCAGCCTGCAGTCTACACTTGGGCCCACAATATTCGCAAATACACTGCATTGGCCACAGTCTTCTCCAACATGTCCTGGGCTGATATTTGGGTTTGAGGGTTTTGACATTCTAGCAGGGCTCTGGCAGCTCAAAATTTGATTAATGTCCCTGGTTCCATTTGGTCTTGTGTTGTCTTGGGTCATGTCTCCCAGCCTGGATTTTCTTCTTTGTCCTAGGACATGGTGCATCTCCTCCCATTAAGTCCCTTTTTATTTTTTTTGGTTAGCTGCAGGGAGCCAATGAGGGTTCTCTCCAGAAACTTAGCATTAAATGTAATGAAATGCCTCTTTCTGGATGAACTCTGGTGGCTCTATGACCCCCTCCTTCCCTACTAGGTTAGTGGGTTTATCAGTGAGCTGTTTATCAGCTCCAAAACTGGGTAAGGAGGGTAGCTGTACGCAGAAGCTGGGTCGCCTGGTTGTGACATTCGGTACTCTTGAGTATTGTGTTTATTGTGAATGTTTCTCTTCTTCTCTGTGAATCATTTGTGATGTTCTTTAGCAATTTTGCAACTCCAATCTTTGATAACTCTCCAGTTGACTGTAAAGCTTTGCTGTCTTTCTGGATGCTTTGCCAGCATGTTGGTGAATTGTCTCGCTTTCTACACCTCTGTGAGGGGGGCCAAGTTTTGGCTCTGGTCCCTGGTAGGCCAAACTGAACCCTCACATCTGATGTGACCATTTGCATGGATCAATACTAGCAAGATAGCTTCAGGGAGCCACCAGGGCTCATTTTTAATTTTTTTTTATATAAAGGTTTTGAAGATATTATTCAAACTAAAGCTCCTGTTCCCAAATGGTGCTTTTCAAAATACAGTCATTGTTGTAGGAGTATAATCTCAAAGTTTGCATCTCTGAAGAGCAAGTTAAAGTGAATGGTGACAAATTGTTTATTATTCAGTCAACAGTTTACATTTTATTAATACTCTACTTAAGCTATTATGTTAATAAATCTGGCAACCAGAAGACCAATTTATCAAAGTCATGGAATAAAAATACAAAATTAAATCTACAGTATTGTCTTACTTGAAGTGAGAGACTCCCGAGCGACCCAGATAGGACAGGACATAAGACCCCGGTCGGCGGTCGGACTCCCGCACCAAGTAACTTCCAAGCTTCCCAAACTGCCGTAGTCTTTCTTCACTCTGGGCCCGGTCCAGTCGTCCATGATACCAACTGTAATGCAAAATATTTTAATAAGAATTATTCTTTTTTTATCAATTGTCCAAATTTTTTTACTATTCTCTCAATGACAAATCAGGCCATTCGCTGACATAAATAAAATGACTAGGTACACTACTGTGATACACATTAGCAAATAAATTCATAAAAATTAATTTTTTAATTCCCTTCATATATAAATATTACCAGCTCCATGACTCTGCTCCTCTCCACTAAATGAGTAACCTAGATACATCACACAAACTCTGTAATCATTTTATTTGCTTACTGGGTACTTACATTCCATGCCAAATCATCACAAAACAAAAATCAGCGTTGATTTTGTAATGAAATACAGTACCAATTTCTGGGTACGCCCCAATGGCTCCCTGAAGCTACTATCTGACAGTGTACTATACTACTATGTCCCATCAGTCACAATTCTAGTGCCCTACCAAGGACCACAAACAGAAACTGGCTGAAAACAAAAGAAAAACCCCACAAAAGCACAAAGTCTCCAGGTAAACGGAACCGGTCGCTATGCGTATATCAGACAGCTACACAGTACCCCATGCCCCAGCCAGTGATGAAACTACCTCCTACCCAAGGGTAAACAGAAGTAAAAACCATCCCAGCTGAACGCCAAGTACTGGCAATCACCGAACAGCAACCTAACCTTCCGGAGGTAGTGTCCCGAATGGCTCATGGAAGGTAACCCTAAACCACAAGGGCAGTACTTACAGGGGAACCTAGGGAAGGTGGCCCTAGGTGCATGCAGCCCCAGTACTCGTGTGTTATTCCTGGCTCGCAAACCACCAACACAGAAGAACAATACCGCTATGGACAGTACTGCTCAAAAGGATGGAGCCAGAGTCGATCTACCGTCACCAATGCCTTCTGAACTGAGGTGGAGTAGCTGGCGCAGAGGTCTGGGGACCCCCTCTTCCCCCTCCTGGAAAGGGGGGAGTTGTGCAGACGGCTGCGTGGTGGCTGTGGTGGCGTCATGCTTGTTTTTGATTGCGGAGTTCTGCTTGCTAGTTCGGCTTTCGGTTTGCAATTTTTAACCCAACCCAGCTGTAGTTTATCTTGGAATTCCTACCTTTCTGGGTGCCTGACCTGGTAGATGGCAAACATAGATTGTTTCCAATTACATGGGGGTGTCTATAACCATTGCTCCTCATTCCTCATCTGAGGGGGGCCAGGTTCTGGCGCTAGTCCCCGGTAGGCCTAGACCTCCATCAATTGACTGTTGCCACGGTCTAATATATGCACATCAGCCCGGTATAGCTCCGGGGAGCCGAAGGGACACTCCACAGAAAATCCACCAACGCAGAACCGGTGACACATAGTTAACAGCAAAACGCCGAAACTAGACACAACATACAACCAGCCCGACCCACCAAGCATCAATGACCAAAGGACCCCTATGGGAGCCAACTGACTCATTCATTGCAAGAAAAGCAGCCAGCTGCCAGTAAACAAACTGCCCACCAGTGCCAAATGAGCAAAAGCCCCAGCACTGGAGAAGAGCATGAAGGTCCCCCACCCAATAACCAGAGAAACAAAGACTGCAAGAAACAAACACGGACTGAAGGAGACTGAAGGGGACTGAAGGGTCTGTGGTATATGCGAGGTTGGCTAACATCAGAACAGCATTCAGGAACCTGTGTAAGGAATCATTTAGAATCCTGTACACCACATATGTAAGACCAATCCTGGAGTATGCGGCCCCAGCATGGAGCCCGTACCTTGTCAAGCACAAGACGAAGCTGGAAAAAGTTCAAAGGTATGCCACTAGACTAGTCCCAGAACTAAGAGGCATGAGTTACGAGGAAAGGCTGCGGGAAATGCACCTTACGACACTGGAAGACAGAAGAGTAAGGAGAGACATGATCACAACCTACAAAATCCTCAGGGGAATCGACAGAGTAAACAAGGATAAACTATTCAACACTGGTGGTATGCGAAGAAGGGGACACAGATGGAAACTGAGTACCCACATGAGCCACAGGAACGTTAGAAGGAACTTTTTCAGTGTCAGAGTAGTTAACGGATGGAATGCATTAGGCAGTGATGTGGTGGAGGCTGACTCCATACACAGTTTCAAATGTAGATATGATAGAGCCCAGTAGGCTCAGGAATCTGTACACCAGTTGACTGACAGTTGAGAGGCGGGACCAAAGAGGCAAAAGCTAAACCCCACAAGCACAAATAGGTGAGTACACCATAACTCAAATGGACAAAAGAAAAGAATGAACACAATCTAGACACCAAACAGGCTCAGGTAACACATGACCAGGCCAGAGGTGAAAGAACACAGGAAACAGCTTGTGAAACAGAGCCAAGGTAGTATCAACTCTGAATGCAAGCTACAGTGGCTCCACCATCGCCGCACAATACGAGGCAAACAGGAGTCAGCATAAAATACCGATCAAGGAAAAGCCAAGACGAAAAGAAGAGAACCACCCACTCAGATAACGAAAGACAGCAACGAAGAGAAAGAAAGTGACAAAACGAGTGCCACAACACCTCATACTACTGCTTTGAAGGACACAGACATAGCCACCTGACCACCATAGTGTGTGCAATAAACACACAACAGAAAGTCCAGACATGTAACGTGGAGAAGTTCGAGCCAGCAAAGTACCGTATAGACTATGGAGCCCCACAGGATCCAAACCCTCCCCAGCGCATGCCAGTTGCAATCTGCTGCACAGTACTATGAGCCCGACTAAAGAGGGGGGGGGGGGAGGATAATGGCCCCTGACCAGCCTGGTGAACCAGCCGAATAGACAGTATGTTTTAGTACTAAATGTAATAAGTACATTCCTGACTGTCTGCATAGTACATAAATACACTTAATTCTGCCCTTACATTTACCTCCCCATATATTCTCCTAATTTTGTGTAATACACTCAAAATTTTTAGGTTGAACTTTTCGTGTTAAATTCTATATACACAAGTTTTAAATATAAATAATTTATTTTTCTGTTTTATTAAATACTGTAATAGAGATTTTATACAAAATTTGAAAATATCCTGAGTTACTTTATAACTTATTGAAAGACTTAAAATTTGTTGAAATTAAGAAGCAATAAATGCTATTTACATGCTTGTCCTTCTACACTCCCTAGGTTGTCTGTGGTCATGGTTTTCTATACAGCTTTTCAGCTAAACTCTAATACTGTATTCACAATATTTTATTTCATTCTTTGTTACGAGAGAGGTGCGATGTTGACGATTAAGTGTATTTATGTACTATGCAGACAGTCAGGAATGTACTTATTACATTTAGTATTAAAACGTACTGTCTATTCGGAGGAAGGGTTGGGTGAACGCTTGTCACAAAGCCCCAACTGAGACTGGAGGCAACCAGGAAAACGTTCAGCAAGAGGAAAGCATCGGGAAAACGAACCCTTAAAAATCCAAAGATGAAGCCGGCAACTCAGTGGCCAGCAAAGGGCTTCCAAAGTCTGGACCCAGCAATCTAAGCTGCCTCAGAAGAGCAGGCTCCAGAGAAACAAAAAACGGTCTCCGAAGTCAAGCCCTGACAAAGGAAAGCACAAGAAAAGTTAAGTTGAGGCTTCCACACAGCTGCTCTAGCAATCTTGGTGACACCCGGTGCCTACTCAACATTAATAGGAGGCGGGGCTGCAGGCGAGGAAGGCCGCAGGAGGCAGGGCCAGCGAATCTGATCGAGAGTTCCAAATGAGGCTGTTTCCTGCCTAAGTTAAATCCATTTCTGGAAGACATTACCAGACAGAATAGCAGCAAAGGAGTGGGTTGTAATAAATTTATTTTGAGCTGTGTATATACATTGTAAGTTAACCTATACATTGTTCAAGCTGTGTAAGCTAACATATACATTGTTCAAGAAATTTAGCAAATGATATACATTACAACATTTAAAGAGGGCCTAATGTAAAAAAGAATAGGAGAAAATGAACATGTGTTAAGGGGCAATACTTAAAATTAAATAAGATATGGTAACACTGATGGATTGTTCAAAGATATGAAAATAATTAACAATTATACAAGGGACATTTATTAAGAGTCGCCGCCTTAATACACAGTTACTAATGTTATAATTGTACCATTAGTAATAGTGCTGGGGAGACTGGACACCACGAGCGTAGCTCTCATCCTGTAACTACACTTAGGGAATTACAATTGAAGATGAGATTTAAAATAATGACATATAATTTGTTTGTGATATTCAGAAATAGCAGTATTTAGTAACAGTACAGTATTTACATAGTAATTAAGAATTGAAGTTCACCACATCAGCAAAACCCAGGTAGGAAAAGGTTAGGAAAATTGGTTATATCAAGTTGTTGCACAGGGTTACATACACGCTGACTCCATGGGCTTGTGATCTTACTTCTTAGCATTCTTTCAAAGGAAAAGAAGGTAGTTATTCAACTTTATAAATCTTTGGTGTGCTGCACTTGCATTATTAAATCCAAGCATGGAGACCTCATCTTCAGAAAGACATCTGCTTTAGAGAAAGTTCAACACCGGGCAACAAAAATCATTCCAGAACTAAGTCGACTCTCGTACCAGGAACGGTTGAGGGCCACAGGACTAACAACGCTGTAGACCAGACATATCGGGGCCGAGCTCATCGAAATTTTTAAAATAATGTACTGAACAGTTGGGAGAATACTGATCCAGACAACTTTCTTAAAAGGTCAGATGTAATACAAGGAATAATGGTTTCAAGCTTAACAAGTGTAGTCATCAGAAGGAGCAGCAGCTTCACGCACACTTCATGTAGACACACACACACACACACACACACACACACACACACACACACACACACACACACACACACACACACACTTCAATCTTCAGGGAACCAGATACAATAAGAATTCCAGAGAACAACATAGAGCACATAGAGGTGTCTAGAGACGAAGTGGAAAAAATGCTCAAAGAGCTAAATAAGAACAAAGCAGTTGGTCCAGATGGAGTTTCACCATGGGTTCTGAGAGAATGTGCACCTGAGCTCAGCATCCCTCTTCAACTGATCTTTCAGGCATCCCTGTTTACAGGAGTTGTAGCTGATGTGTGGAAAAAGGCTAACATAGTTCCAATTTACAAGAGTGGAAGCAGGGAAGACCCCCTTAATTATAGACCGGTATCATTGACAAGTGTAATAGTCAAAATATTGGAAAAAATAATTAAAACTAAATGGGTAGCACACCTGGAGAGAAATGATATAATATCAGACAGACAGTATGGTTTTCGATCTGGTAGATCCTGTGTATCGAATTTACTCAGTTTTTATGATCGAGCAACAGAGATATTACAGGAAAGAGATGGTTGGGCTGACTGCATCTATCTGGACCTAAAAAAGGCTTTCGACAGAGTTCCACATAAGAGGTTGTTCTGGAAACTGGAAAATATTGGAGGAGTGACAGGTACGCTTCTAACATGGATGAAAAACTTTCTGACTGATAGAAAAATGAGGGCTGTGATCAGAGGCAATGTATCGGACTGGAGAAATGTCACAAGTGGAGTACCACAGGGTTCAGTTCTTGCACCAGTGATGTTTATTGTCTACATAAATGATCTACCAGTTGGTATACAGAATTATATGAACATGTTTGCTGATGATGCTAAGATAATAGGAAGGATAAGAAATTTAGATGATTGTCATGCCCTTCAAGAAGACCTGGATAAAATAAGTATATGGAGCACCACTTGGCAAATGGAATTTAATGTTAATAAATGTCATGTTATGGAATGTGGAATAGGAGAACATAGACCCCACACAACCTATATATTATGTGAGAAATCTTTAAAGAACTCTGATAAAGAAGAGATCTAGGGGTGGTTCTAGATAGAAAACTATCACCTGAAGACCACATAAAGAATATTGTGCAAGGAGCCTATGCTATGCTTTCTAACTTCAGAATTGCTTTTAAATACATGGATGGGATATACTAAAGAAATTGTTCATGACTTTTGTTAGGCCAAAGCTAGAATATGCAGCTGTTGTTGGTGCCCATATCTTAAGAAGCACATCAACAAACTGGAAAAGGTGCAAAGACATGCTACTAAGTGGCTCCCAGAACTGAAGGGTAAGAGCTACGAGGAAAGGTTAGAAGCATTAAATATGCCAAAACTAGAAGACAGAAGAAAAAGAGGTGATATGATCACTACA
>WNGS01111181.1:50802780-50824833 GCA_020271785.1 Procambarus virginalis
TATGTAGACAATGAACATTGTTAGTTAGTAGGCATCCGTCAATCCGTGGGGTATGGAGTTGTGCCCTGGGTGTCTAGTTGTTGTAGTCCTCTCCAGGGCACAGGCCTGGGCAGTAATTATGGAGGATCAGCTGTTGCCCATGCAGCAGATCCACCCCTCTCACGCCACAGATGTGATCCAAGGGAAGGGCAGGAGCCGATACGCTTGGCACCAGTGTCATCGCAGGAGTTGCCAGAATGTAGCTGTAAACAGCTGCAAACTGCCTTAGGGACTCCGACTCCGGATTTTTCCTCAGGGTTGACTCCCGAAGTCTTTCCCATGAGGGGTTTAGCCACAAGACAGCAGAGGTTTGAATTCGGGGTTTCCTTCCCCTAGATGGGCTGCCTTTCCAGGCTAACGAGTCCCATCTGCCCGAAGAACAATGAACATTACCGTGCAAGAACTGAACCCTGTGGTACTCCACTTCTGACATTTCTCCAGTCCGATACATTGCCTCTAATTACGCCCTTTTTCTATCGTTAGGAAATTTTTCATCCATGTTAGAAGCTTACCTGTCACCCCTCCAATATGTTCCAGTTTCCAGAACAACCTCTATGTGGAACTCTGTCAAAAAACTTTTTTAGGTGCAGATAGATGCAGTCAACCCAACCATCTCTTTCCTATAAAATTTCTGTGGCTCAATCATAGAAACTGAGTAAATTCATTACACAGGATCTTCCAGATCGAAAACTATACTGTCTGTTTGATATTATATCTTTTTCTCCAGGTGTTCTACCCATTTAGTTTTAAATATTTTTTCAATATTTTGACTATTACACTTGTCAATGATACCGGTCTATAATTAAGGGGGTCTTCACTGCTGCCACTTTTGTAGATTGGAACTATGTTAGCCTTTTTCCACACGTCTGCTACGACTCCTGTACACAGGGATGCCTGAAAAATCAGGTTGAAGTGGAATGCTGAGCTCAGGTGCACATTCTCTCAGAACCCATGGTGAAACTCCATCTGGACCAACTGCTTTGTTCTTACTTAGCTCCTTGAGCATTTGTCCACTTCGTCTCTAGACACTTCTATGTGCTCTATGTTGTTCTCTGGAATTCTTATTGTGTCTGGTTCCCTGAAGATTTCATTTTTTTCAAACACACTTTGGAACTTTTCATTTAATGTTTCACACATTTCACTTTCATTTTCCGTGAATCTATTTCCCTTTTTAACCTCTGAATATTATCTTTTACCTGCAATTGTTGTTATGAATTTATAGAATAGACCTGGTTTCTGTTTTACATTTGTCTGCAATCCCTTTTTCAAATTTCTTTCCGTCTCTCTCCTCACTGCCATGTAGTTATAAAAAAACTCTGCCCATTTGTCTCCGCCTCCACCGGGGATTGAACCCGAAACCTCACAACTATGAACCCCGAGCGCTGTCCACTCAGCTGTCAGGCGCCACACGGCTGGGTCTGTGTCTCAGTGTCTGTGTCCCAGTGTCTATGTCTCTGTGTCTGTGTCCCAGTGTGTGTCTCAGTGTCTGTGTCTCATTCTCTCCCTGTGTGCATGCATGCAAGCTTTTTAACTGCTTTATAGCTATTTGAAGTTTGTACTTTCAATGATTTGATGTTAAATTTCTGTCATAGTTTCTGGATGTGTGTACCGTTTTCCTGTGTTACCTTCCCCCACATTTAAAATGTAACATTGATATATTATTTGATTGTGTACTGTATATATGTACAAAGATGTGCTCTCATTTGCTGCAAAAAAGGTAAAAACTGACAATATAAATAAAATATCAAAAGGCTCAGAGAACACATTCGTTGAGAGCTAAAAGGAGTCTGGTCATAATTTATCTCCCTAGGTAAGGTATTGTATTTAATTTCACCTTCAAAATAATATACTAGTACTGTACACTTTCATAATTACCATTAGAGAATTGAAAATTCTTCTTGTCCTTTTCACAGTCCTGGTTCTTTTTTCCTTGCAGTTTTCTTTTCAGTGGTTGAATTTTTAGTGGTGGCATATCTTGCAGTGCATCTTCCTTTCTTTCACTAATGTGTTCTAAAAAAATTAAATGCAGGTATAATATATTCAAACAAAGTTAACTATTGGCATTATTTTTAACATTAATCTCCTAACTTAATATGATAAATATGTCTCAGGAAGACAAGAAGCTTGGAAAAATATTCTTGGCTAAATAAACAAATTACTAGCATGTAATACAAGCCACTCATAAACATACACAGTCATAACCTACATGACATAAACCAATGTGGAAATCATACCCAGAACTCAACATATTTGAGCTCAATAAACACTCAAACTCATGGATGAATATTTTCACCTACAACCACCAGCCACCCCATCACCCCCACAGCCACCCCATCACCCATAGCCACCCCATCACCCACATCTACCATATCACCCCCAGCTACCCCATCCCCCATAGCTACCCCCCATTACTGACAGCCACCTCCACCCCATCACCCACAGCTACCCCATCATCCACAGTTACCCCATCACCCAGTCACCCCATCACCTGGACTCACCCAGGACTACCCAGCAGGAAAAGGGTGACAGGCAAGAGGCACGGAACTACAGGCCTGTTTCCCTAACTTGTGTACCGTGCAAGGTGATGGACAAGATCGTGAGGAAAAGGTTCGTAGAGTATCTGGAGGGAAATAGCTTTGTAACACACCACCAGTTCAAAGATAGTAAATCGTGCCTCACAGGTTTTACCACTGCATTGTGCAACGCACCTTGAGGCTCTCGAAGGGTGGTGCGCAACGCACCTTGAGGCTCTCGAAGGGTGGTGCGCAACGCACCTTGAGGCTCTCGAAGGGTGGTGCGCAAAGCACCGTGAGGCTCTCGAAGGGTGGTGCGCAACGCACCTTGAGGCTCTCGAAGGGTGGTGCGCAACGCACCTTGAGGCTCTCGAAGGGTGGTGCGCAACGCACCTTGAGGCTCTCGAAGGGTGGTGTGCAACGCACCTTGAGGCTCTCGAAGGGTGGTGCGCAACGCACCTTGAGGCTCTCGAAGGGTGGTGCGCAACGCACCTCGGTGATCTTATAAGTATAGCGTATAATTCAAAACTCCTGCAGCTACATGGGGTTCACATCAGCTTCCGCAGGGCTCTCTTAAACAGGCGCCATTTAAAAAAAAAATCGTGGGCAACATTCCCGGGTGTGAAGGCCTCAGTACTGAGTGAGCAACCAAGGCTGGTGCACGCAGCATAAGCTAACAGCATTGCTGTTCAGATTTTGACCACAGTATCGCCTAAAATTATCCAAATATATATATATGTATCTGGTGTTATTTAGTCATGATAATATTACAGAAGAGCCTGACTATGATAAAGACTGTGTACAATGTTCAGATATCAGTGAATAAATACTGTTCAAGATATTCACAGCGCTAGCCACAGCACACTGCCATTACTTCATTCATCTAAAATTCTTCACACAACTTCTCGTGTTCCTTTACAAAATAAACATGTGGAAAATTATTCATTTACATGATTTAGTGACCAGGATTCTGATAATAGCAGCATTGTGGTGAGAATTAGCAATGTGAATTAGCAGTGGGAGGAGTACTGTTGGTGAGAGAGGGAGGGAGAGGCGGCGTTGGCTGCTAGCGGTGTATGGCAACATGTTATTGTCTGGAATCACTATACCAGCTTAGTGGTTCAATATGGTGAGCACAAACGTACATATTTATATATAACGTGTGTATAGAGTATAATAACAGCAAAAGGCTTGTGTTGGGAGGAACCCTTTAAGTGAGGGAGTGAGTGAGGCTGTAGTTTGCTGAATGACTTGTCATGCAGTGGCCACTATGCTGTTTGGACATCATACCAGCTTAGTTGTACAGTTATGGTAAATAAAACATGTAGATAGTTATATATAATGTATATATATATATAGTGTAATATGTTTTTGTAGTATGAACCAACACAGAAGCAAGAAGATAAAAACACGCAATGTACCCATTGATTCGTGTTTTTCGTTTTATCACCTCACACCAAAAACTTAACAGAGTATATAAAATTGTCTTTACCCACTGATTTGTGTACTGTCGCCTCACCCAAAAACATTTCTGTCCTATCACCTCCCACAAAAACGAATATAAGCATGAAACAGAGTATGTAAAATTGTTTTTGAAAATGTGAGAAGTGTCTTGTAAAATGCTTCTAGGCATCAGACCATAAATAAAGTGTGAATATGAACTTTGGAGAGTTAATTTTTCAACTACAGTAAATAAAAACATAAGAATATATATATATATACCTCGGCCTCTGGGCCTCGACTTACGATGCTAATCCGTTCCCAGAGACGGATCGTAAGTCAAAATATCGTAAGTCGAAGCGATTTTCCCATAAGAAATAAAAGGAATTTAAATAATCCGTTCACCACCCTCCAAAATATTAACATACAAATACATTTTATACTGAATACAATGCTTTTTTCTAACTACAATACAGTATCAAAGTTTCTCTTACCTTTATGGAGGGCTCTTGATGGCGTATGGAAGATGGTGATGGGGGGGGAGGAGAGGTGTTACTGTTTGG
Source organism: Procambarus virginalis (assembly GCA_020271785.1). Lineage (NCBI taxonomy): Eukaryota > Metazoa > Arthropoda > Malacostraca > Decapoda > Cambaridae > Procambarus > Procambarus virginalis. Next base: position 50,807,336 of record WNGS01111181.1, read on the forward strand.
AAGGGGAGTCCCCTTCCATTATTACATCAGGCAGTGATGTTTTCTCTGGGATACTCTCTCTCCTACGTTTTGCCTGAATACCACTAGGACCTGGTTGTGGTTCAGTGCTTGTTTGTCTCACTACAAATTTGTCAAGAGACATTTGTTTTTCCCTTCGTTTTAACATTTGTCTGTAATGATGCATCACAGTGTCATTGAATAGGTTAAGGCAACGACCTACTGCAGCTTGATTTGGGCGAGTCGTTTCAGCAAAGGTTTGCAATTCTTCCCATACTGCACACATTTTCTTAATTGTTAAGAGACATTCTGTACTCTTGTTTCTACTCTATGGTCATCCTTACATGAGTTTTCATATGTTGAGCCTTACCACTGACTTTCCTGTGACCCATGGCATGATATATAATAATTACTTTAACCCTTAAACTGCGCATGGCGTATATATACGCCCTGAGTAACATGTCCCACGGTGCGCATGGCATATATATACGCCATAGGGTGCCATTCCCGATTCAAATGGCCCGCGGCTACACGGGGTTCACAGTAGCTTCCTCAGGGCTCTTGTAAACAGCCGCCATTTAAAAAAAAAATCGTGGGCAATATTCTCAGGTGTGAGAGGCACATTACTGTTGAAGCAACCAAGGCTGGCGCACGCAGCATGAGCGATCAGCATTGCTGTTCAGCTTGTGACCACAGCATCACCGAAAAATGTCAAAATAAATATATAACTGTTATTATTTAGTGATGACAATATTACAGATGACCCGTGACTATGATATAAATAACCAGGGTTGTGATAATAGCAGGATTGTTGTAATAATTAGCGCTGTGGGAGGAGTGATGCTGAGAGACTGAGGGAGACAGCATCGTTTACTGACTGTGTGGCCACTTGTTATTGTTTACATTCACCATACCAGCTCAGTGGTTCTCTATGGTGAACACAAATGTAGATACTTATATATAATGTGTGTATTAGTGTAATAACAGCAAAAGGATTATGCTGGGAGGAGCCATTTGGGTGACGGAGGTGACGTCGTCTGCACGATTTGTCAAGCTGTTTAGAGGGTATCCACTATGCTCTTTGGGCGCACTACAAGCTTAGGTGTACAGTTACAGTGCATAAAACATGTAGATATTTATATATAATATGTGTATATAGGGTAATAACACTGCAAACAGTATTGTTGGGGGAGAAAGTTTAGTGCGTGTGACCTTGAATGAGTGAGGGAGCCACCAGCCGCCAGCTGTGTATACCGACGACTCTTAGTGCCTGAACTAACTACAGTATATCAGCATAGCTGTACAGTTGTGGTGAACAAAATATATACATACTTATATATAACGTCTGTATATAGTATAATAACACCACAAATGGTATTGTTGGGGGAGAAAGTTTAGTGCGTGTGTGAGGGAGAGGGAGTGGCAGCGAGTGGCTGGCTGGTGTGTGGCGGTAACTCTTCGTTGCTCTTCGACTCTCAATACCAACTTAGTGGTTCGTTATGGTGACCAAAATATGCAGATACTTATATATAACCTGTGTATAGAGTGTAATAGCAGCAAACAGTATTGTTGGGGGAGAAAGTTTAGTGTGTGTGTGACCTTGAATGAGTGAGGGAGCCGCCAGCCGCCAGCTGTGCATACCGACGACTCTTAGTGCCTGAACTAACTATATCAGCTTAGCTGTACAGTTGTGGTGAACAAAATATATACATACTTATTTATAACGTCTGTATATAGTGTAATAACACTACAAATGGTATGTTGGGGAGAAAGTTTAGTGCGTGTGTTGAGGGAGTGGCAGCGAGTGGCTGGCTGGTGTGTAGCGGTAACTCTTCGTTGCTTTTCGACTCTCAATACCAACTTAGTGGTTCGTTATGGTGACCAAAATATGCAGATACTTATATATAACCTGTGTATAGAGTGTAATAGCAGCAAAACTATTTGTTTATTGTTTTATGAACAAAATAATTGAATTACTAATATGCACACCATACGTTTGAGTATAGCGATTATTCACCACTTTTATTATATAAATATATTACAATACACACTATTGAATAATATTACTGCAAAAAACTAAGAAAAAATCAATCGGAGACATTGAAACAATTAGGTAATAATATCTTTGTGGCAACTCCCATCTGTCAGCGCGGGTGACGCTGACCGGCCCTGGCGACCGCTCTGTCAACGCCCACTTTTTGCCAGACTTCCTCGGTCAATTGCGCCCAAAATATGTGACCTACGATTTTTTTGCTATTTTTCCCGTGCTCAGGGGACACAAATTAACATGTTTAGAAGACGAAAAAAATTTTTGGAATTTTTTTTTTCTTGCGCACAGGGGTGTAAATGTCCCCAGGACCCCTGAGCAGTGTAAGGGTTAATGTTCAAAATGCAAAAATCACCACAAAGCGAATTTCTTACAGATGCAATCATCACTAAGCAGGCAGCTGTAGTAAACTGAGGCAGGTCGGCCGCGTGACCGGGAACCACGCGCTCGGTCTGCCCGAACATGTAACAACAAATATCTGAAGTCGACAACACCATCGGATGTCGAGTCGCATTTTTCGATGAATTTTACAAAATTAAAATTTTCGATAGAATATTAGAAATAATTAAATGGATGGCGAAATACTAAAGAAATTGTTCACGACTTTTATTAGACCAAANCCCTTCCCTAGGAAAGGGGTAGCCCCAGACCCTTCATGCCGGCTACCCACACCTTCACTTCAAAGGCTGGATGTCAAAACATGCGACCGGCGACCGAGGGAGGGAGGGGGGATGCCGGCACGCTCTGGGTCTCATCCAGAGAACATCAGCCGAGAACTGAGAGTGTGGGTAGCTGGCGGAGGGGTCTGGGGCTCCCCCTTCTCCTCCCGGGGAGGGGGGGGGAGCTGCGCAGATGGCGGCACGGCAACGTGGGTGATGTCGTGCTTGTTTGCTTATTTTCTTTGGGGAGTTCTGTCCACTCGTTTTACTTTCAGTAGTAGTTTCAAGCAGAATAGGGGTTTGTTTTGATAATTAATTACTTTTCAAGAGTGCACTCCTCGTGCCTCTCTGAGGGGGGGGCCAGGTTCTGGCTAGTGGTCCCCGGTAGGCCTAAGAACTCCATTCACACTGACTGATGCCAAAGTCTAATCCATATCAACCTGGATAAGTTCCGGAGGAGCCGAAGGGGCTCCCCCAGAAAATGCCGATACATAAATTACATTTACATAAAAATATTCTTACTTCCTCATGTGATAAAAAAATGACATACCATCATCACTTGAGGCCATATCGTCGTTGTCGTCATCATCAGCTGGCATGGAAGATTCCATAATGAAAGTTTTGACCGGGAGAGGTTTTGAGGATGGGCCTAGGAGCAGCAAAATTGAAATGAATGCTATTATAATGTTGTGATAACATTCAAATGTTGTTATAATCAAAGTGGTTGCTAACTAGACCTCTAAGGATGAAACAACAAAAAATGTAACTGATACAAACTACCGTGTCAATCACACATAGGCAATACAAATATCCTGTAAACCAGAATCAGAAACTATATATGTACTGCATATATAATATACTGTATATATACAGTGGTACCTCGGGTTATGAACGTCCCCGTTTACGAACTTTTCAGGTTACGAGCCCGATCTGTTCAGAAAATTTGAATCAGGATACAAGTTTGTTAATAAACATACGGCTGACTAGCGCGTGGTGGCACGGCAATCGCACATCAGTTTACCAGTGCCTTGCGCCCAGTGACCATCCCGTCTGAATTCTTCACAAGAATTTACAGTTTTTCGTCAGATTTTTGGCCATTTGAGCATAAAAGTTGTTATTATATATCTTGCCAGGGGTCCCAAGAAAGTCAGTGGTAAGGTTCAAGGCAAGAAATCACATGTGAGAATGACCATAGAGGAAAAACAAGAGATCATTTGTAAGCATGAAAATGGTACTCGTGTTGTTGAACTAGCTAGGCAGTACAACAAATCTTCAGGAGAGGAAGAGGAGGCAGTAGAGGATGTCCCTTCCTCATTAATTAAGAAAATGTGTGCAGTATGGGAAGGACTGCAAAGTTTTGCTGAAAAGAATCACCCAGATAAAGCTGTAGTAGGCCATTGCATTGATCTTTTTAATGACAATGAAATGCCTCGCTACAGACAAGTGTTGCAAAGAAAGGAAAAACAATCTTCAATGAAACAATTTCTAGTGAGAAAATCAAGCAGTGGGTCAGAAGCAGGTCCTAGTGGTATGCAGGCAAAATGTGCCAGAGAGTGCACTCGAGAGAAATCTTGCCAACAGGAGTCATCAGCAAGGGTAAATAATAACTTGAAGAGATAACGAAGAACACCTACGAAGAGATAAAGAAAAAGAAGGACCACCAGAAAACCCCATACCGCCGCCGAGATGAAACATGCAGGTGGGACACATTCAAAAAGCCACCTGATCACCAAACAGATGGTGAGAGACTCAAGTCAAAAGAACCAGACTAGAAGACTCGAGGAGAAGACCAAATCAGCCCCGCCACGGACCGGACCGACCGTGTAAAAGAGTAAAAGATGTAAAAGCCACGGGAAAACCCCTGTGTGCGGACACCGAGCAAACTGCGCCCCGGAACCAAGGCAGTCAAAGAACAAAAAGGAACACCCACCAGGGAACCAGGAACCCAAACCCGGCGAGCCGGGAAAGAACCAACCCAGCAAAACAGACACGCCCTATCCGGGAGGCCCCCCCCCCCAGGATCCCTGAAGGAACAATAAGCCCAAGAACAGACAAGAAGCCGCTGCTTGCAGAAACTTCCAACTGCAAACTCTGCAAACAGCAAGGGCAAAAAAGAGGCAGCGAAAAACCTAAGAGCCAAGGCCCAGGCAGAGGCCATCAAGGAACTGAGCACCACGAGCCAAAACCCGAGATGCGAAGCGAAAAACAGTGACACCGCAACCCACAGGAGCAGTACCACCAGCCCCAGCAGGGTAGAACAAAGCACGATACTGTACAAAAACAAAAATGTACTGTCTGGAAAGGAACACAAAGAAAAGCTGCAGCTAGGGCCTGGAGCCAAGCACCACCTGCCCCAACAAAAAGGAACTGTAGGGGCTGGAGTGGGTGATTCGAAAGCTATGTACACCAGCAGACATCGCAACACAGAAGCTTGTAGTGTCAGACAAGGAGGAGAAGAGGAAGAATTCAGAGGTATACCAGAACACTGGGCCTGTTCTACAACAGGAAACTGAACAAGAACAGATCCCAACCAAGCACGAGCATGAGAATAGCCAAGACGCACCTACCAAGATACATAACAAGGTGTAGGAGAGGTAGGAAGACATAAAAATGCAACAAAAAGACCCGAAAGACAGTCTAAGCACCGGAAGCCAGGGACAAGAGCATAAGCAATTGGCAACAGAAGGTACATGAACCATAAATACAGACTAGGAGCGAGCAAAAAACAAGACAATTGCCCAAGCTCAAGTACTAATGAGAGAAGCAATCCCCACACGAGCACCAAAACCCAGACCCCAAGAACAGGAAACATGGCTTCCAACCCATAGGAGGAAGGGAAGGGGTGCAGAAGGCGTATATAAAGCATAGGTATGTGTATATGTAATGTACATATGGCCGAATCCCATGTCAAAATCTGACCAGAATGTCAACTGGTGAAACCCACCCTTTGCGCCCCCACAACGGTCTCCGAAGGTAAAAGCGGGGAACGCCCCAAGAATATTATGGAAAACATCTTGAGAACTCATGAAACCAAAAAGAAAAAGTTTGGAATTGTTAGGTTAGGTTAAGTTAGGTTAGGTTAGGTTAGGCTAGGTTAGGGCAGTGTCGTACCACCGTGCCATGGGGACATCAATTCAATGGGGAAATGTTGAACATGAAAAACAGTGCTCGCCGATGTCAACTTGGGCGACCACCGTGGAAATGCAACACATGGGCTGACCCAACTGCGGGTCGGACGTGGGTCAGACATCAATATGGTTTGAACATATAAGAGGGTGCAGCCAGGCACTGAACGCCAGGCAATGATGAAGTGTCCAGTGTCCTGGTTGACAAAGTCACCAGACCGTATAATCTCACCTGTCGAGCAGAGGCACTACAGGTGAGATTATACTCACCTGTAGTGCCAGGCACTATCGGGTCATGACACAGCACAGCCATGTAATAGGCTGGGAGCATTGCTAGTAGAGCATGTCCAGAGATGCTTGTGCAGGAGATCAGGTGCAGTGGACAGGTGGAGAGGCGGAGGAGGCGCCACACCTAGCCACCCCCAACCCATAAGCAGAGAAATAACTAGAAGTGTTCCCCACATATAACCCAGAACGACGCCAATAACCAGGGGGCGATGACTGGAGAGGTAAGATGAGCTAGAGCAGTGTACAACCCAGGAGAAAGTGTGCTAACACCGACACATTTCTACACCAACCAAAACAAAACAATCACCCACGGCGCATGCGCAGGACACATGAGGTGTGGGCTGAACCACTTGACCCCCGGGAAAGGTTCCAACAAGGAAAATGAAACCACAATTAGTAATGTCGAGACAAAGGACGGAAAGAGTCGACTATTAAAACCAGAAACAGTATCGAAAGATCCACTCTAACCTTTGAGAACCAAGACCAACAAGTACAATATCACAGAGGCACAGATGCACCCAAGAGCATCCATGACCAATGGACATGCAGGACTCGAGACAACAGAAAATGATTGCAGCATGATGCAGAACACAGGTCCCAGAGAAGAAAGGTGGGAAAGTGAAGAAAACGCCCCACAGAAGGACGGAGTCGACAGACCAGAAGGTACACAGAACCGAACCCGGCGAGGGGCTGACTCCCAAAGGCAAGTCGTACGCAGAGGGGGGAAAGGAAAACCCCGTTCCTTGTAACAGTAAGCCCGCTCGGAAGGTCAGAAAAACCCAGTCGGGGTCCAATGGGGCCCAAAGCCCCCAAGTCAATACCTCCCCAACCCCGGGAACCACCACGTCAGGCCCTGGGGTCGAGTCATTCTCCAAAGCCCCAGCCTCACAAGAAAAAGCCGGGGCAGCCAAAATAGCAGGAAGAGAGGGGCCCACTGGTCAGAACCCGGAGCTACAGCTGGAGGAACAGACTTGAACGCCTCCAACGCAACCACAGAAGGGGCAACCCCCGAAACTGCCAGAGTCTCAACCACAGCCAGGGAAGAACGAGGGGGCGCAGACTGAACCAAGGCCGACGCGACCAACACCCCCAAGTCCAGGTCCTGAGAAGCAAAATGGGGAAGCCTTGGGGCATCTAGGGAAGCAATCAAACTAGCGTGTTGCAACAACTTACCCGGCTATGCGCAAGCCGCCTGCACCCGAAGAATGTCATCAACAGATTGGGTGATCGGAGCCATAAACAAGCAACAAAGCTCCCAGGACTCGGGGTCAAATGTGCCACCGACCCAACAGGCAGCATGACGGAGGCAAAAACAATGAGTGTCACCCTGAGACAAGGGGACAGAGCAATCCACAAACTCGCACAAAGCGAGAGGGGACGCAGGGGGTTCTGGACGCTGGGCCCCCCAAAGAGAGAGGGGGATGCAGACGATGGACACACTCCATCGGAACCGAGTGTCCCCTCGGGGTTTTCCAGGGCCGCTAGACTGGTTCTGCTAAGAGATCCCAGGCAGGGTACTGCTAACCGGCACCCCAAACTACCAAGCAACTGCTAAAAGCTGAACTCACGAGGATGAAGCAGGGGGTGCCACCACACAACGACCCTAACATTAGGGGGGAGGGAGAACACAAGGCAGACCCCCAACTAGGCAAAAAGAAAAAAGAAAAAACCTCGCAAGAGGACAACGTACCTGAAGAGAACTAGAGAAGTTCCGAACCGAACCGTAGAGAACCGAAGAGAACTAGCTACGCAGTACCCCATGCACACTAGTGCAATAACTACCACTTACCCCAAGACAAACAAGGGTACAAACCCCCCACACTCAGGGCGGCCAAAGGCCAAGCAGCGAAAGGCCAACAGAGGTAGACCCAAAGTGACTTGTGGAAGGGAACCCCAAGCCCCAAGGGTGGTACTCAGGGAAGGTGACCCTAAGCACATGCAGCCCGAGTATCTGAGAATATTACTCCCAGCTCGCACGACCACCGTAAGAGCAGCACTGAAAACAATTAAGAGCACTGAGAGGGTGGAGCTGCGCAGACATGCGGCGCAGTTCATGTGACGTCATGCTTGTTTGCTCGTTTTTCTTTTGGGGAGTTCTGTCCACTCGTTTGACGATTTTCGTTGTTAAACAGAATAGGGGTTTGTTTTGTGGCGCTTACCTTTCTGGGTGCCTGTCCCTGTCAATGGCAGATATAGAATGCTCCAAATCACATGTGCATTTCTATGGGCCATTGCTCCTCGTGCCTCTGTGAGGGGGGGCCAGGTTCTGGCTCATGGTCCCTGGTAGGCCTAGAACTCCATCCACATCAACTGATGCAAAATAGTTAGGGTATCCAAATCAACCTACAACCAGGAGAGCATGAAGCCCCCCGACCCGACCCCCAAAGGCCAATGCCAACAGGAAAAAAGAACCATAGAAAAACAAAACGGAAACGAAGGACCACAACAAACAGAGGAAAAGAGAGAAAAAGAGCACCCAGACCAAAGACTAGGACGACTCAGGCGGCACAAGAGCAAGCCGGGGGATGGGAGGGGGGAACGCACGAGACAGCTTGTGGAACGGAGCAGAAGTAACATCAATACTGAACGCTATTGCGGGGAAGGATACTGCTTGGCAGTATTTATGAGGTGTCCAGCTGCTGAACACCTTTTTTGACCAGAAGAATGGCAGTGTTGATGGCTTCAAGATGGTTACTGCAAGATTCAGGGACTCTTAAAGCTCGTATAAGTTCATTGGTTGTTTCATATTCCAGGAGATAGTGAAGTAGTGGTTCTTCTGTGATTGTTTGGCAGAAAATGCATTCCCAATCTCTGGGTTCACCAATTTTCCAGTTGCATCTGTAACCTATATATAGTCTATATAACTGAACTGCTATTTCCCTGTGGATTCCATTCGGGATATTTAACCTGTCTAACTAGGTGGCCTGAAGATACCATATTGTAGAGGGTGAACCGTTTTGGTTACAAGTTTTTGTACTGCCAGATATATAGCCGAGGATGAGGTGAAGGTGAAGCACCTCACTTATGGGCCACTAGGCTCATTGCAGCTCAGTACATTCACAGCACATGTTTTGTAATGTGAATATGGGAAAAGTGGTGATTAAAACTTAAAGTAATATTTCCAGACATTTAGTTTAGGAAGACAATCAATAGCATGTGAGACAAAACTGGGGAAGCTACAAATGTACTTCATTATTACCTTTAGCTTTGGATTTCCTAGCAGGTGGTCTGCCTCTGTTATCCCACAGATAGGTTCTCTTGGGTTCTGCTTTCTCGCTAGCTGCTAAAGCTGCCTCTAGTTTAGCCATATAATTCTTAGCCATCTTAAATGCTGCCTTGTACTCCATATATTGCAAATTTTGTTCCAACTCATCTGACAGAAAAAGAAATACTGTAAATCACAAATAGAATTTTGTAGTGAACATGAAAATATGACAAAAAACCAGCGTTGACTGTAATGAAACGCCATTTTCTGGGCGAGACCTAGAGGCTCCTAGGAGCTATCCAGGCTGATATGTATCTATTAGTTTTCTGGCATAAAAGTGCATGGAGTTCTTGCCTACCAGGGACCACGAGCCAGAACCTGGCCCCCTCGGAGAGGCACGAGGGACAATGGCCTATAGCATTGTCTGCCATCGACCGGGTCTGGCACCCAGAAAGGTAGGCGTCCCAAAACAAACACCTATTCTGGTGAAAATATTGCTACCGAAAGCAGAACGAGTGGACAAAACTCCCCAAACAAAATTAGCAAACAAGCATGACGTCATCACGTTGCCGCCCCACTGTCTGCGCAACACCCCCTCTCCGGGAGGGGGAAGGGGGAGCCCCAAACCCTCGTGCTGGCGATCCATCCGGCAGTTCTTAGGCTAGATGTAGGCGATGAGTCACAATAACGTGGCTAAAGTATGTTGACCAGACCACACACTAGAAGGTGAAGGGACGACGACGTTTCGGTCCGTCCTAGACCGTTCTCAAGTCAATTGTGATGAGGAAGTAGAGACAGGCAATAAATAGGCAAGAGAGAGCTGAGGAGCAAAGTAAGGTGTAGTAGAGGGGATAGTAATAATAATAAGAGCTGCAGAGGGCCTATTGGCCCATACGAGGCAGCTCCTATTATAACCACCGAATGAGAAGGAGATAGGAATAAGAAGAGGATAGCAAGGGAGCGTAGGAGAAGACAATAAACAGAAAAAGGGAGAAGAGAGAAAGAAAAGGAAAAGAGAAAGAAAGAAAATGAAAGGGGTAGGCTTATGTTAGGTCACGTTTGTTAGAAAGATTAGAGCATTTGAGTATATACTGTGAAAGGGAAGAGTCCACAGCAACAAAGTCAGGACTCAAGTTCATGTTGGGTACATTGTGTATTAGAGCTGATTCAACAAGACGGCGTCTGTGTAGAGGCAGGAAAGATTATTTTGGAGGAAGACCAATCAATGGGATGATTAGAATCCCTCACATGGCAGAAGAGAGCATTGTTAGTGTCTGCAGACTTAACACTTCTCTTGTGTTCTTTAAGTCTGTCATTCAGTGTACGGCCAGTTTCGCCAAAGTATTGGAGAGGACAAGACGAACAGGAAATTGAGTAGACACCAGCAGCATTAGAAGCAGGAGGAGCAGTGTGAACTAGATTGCTACGAAGTGTGTTAGTTTGTCGAAAGGCGAGTTTAATGTCAAGAGGACGTTTTAACCACAAACTAAGACAGCTCTCTAGTCTTTGTCCTCCTGACTTTGATCTCATTAAACGTTTTCGTGTCATCTGCCCTTCTCTTCCTTATTTCTATGGTCTTCCTAAGACTCATAAACCTGGTGTTCCTCTTCGTCCTATCATTTCTTCACGAGGCTCTGTCAGCTATCCTCTTGCCTCCTGGCTCGCTAAAACCCTGACGCCTTACCTTGGCACTTTTTCCCGTGCCCACCTTTGTCACTCTCAGGACTTCATAGAAAGACTGCGCCTGCAACCCTCTTGTAAGATGCTTAGTCTTGATGTCGACTCTCTGTTTACTAATGTTCCGCTCGATGACGTTCTCTCTTTCCTTAGACAGAAGGCGTCAGAGGGCCTTCTTCCTCTCCCGCTTCCCACTGACGTTTTCCTCGATCTCATTAGACTCTTGTGTTGACATATATAATTTAGCATATATGAAGAAATATTTTGGATTTTTCTTTATTTCTTGAATTGCTTACTGTTCTAGTTGCCTTTCTTCATGTGGTGCTCCATATGCTTATTTTTGTCCAGGTCTTCTTGAAGGGCATGACAATCATCTAGGGTTTTTATCTTCCCTATTATCTTAGCATCATCAGCAAACATGTTCATATAATTTTGTATTCCACTTGGTAGATCGTTTATGTAGACAATGAACATTGTTAGTTAGTAGGCATCCGTCAATCCCGTGGGGTTATGGAGTTGTGCCCTGGGTGTCTAGTTGTTGTAGTCCTCTCCAGGGCACAGGCCTGGGCAGTAATTATGGAGGATCAGCTGTTGCCCATGCAGCAGATCCACACTCTCCACGCCACAGATGTGATCCAAGGGAAGGGCAGGAGCCGATACGCTTGGCACCAGTGTCATCGCAGGAGTTGCCAGAATGTAGCTGTAAACAGCTGCAAACTGCCTTAGGGACTCCGACTCCGGATTTTTCCTCAGGGTTGACTCCCGAAGTCTTTCCCATGAGTGGGTTTAGCCACAAGACAGCAGAGGTTTGAATTCGGGGTTTTCCTTCCCCTAGATGGGCTGCCTTTCCAGGCTAACGAGTCCCATCTGCCCGAAGAACAATGAACATTACCGGTGCAAGAACTGAACCCTGTGGTACTCCACTTCTGACATTTCTCCAGTCCGATACATTGCCTCTAATTACGGCCCTCATTTTTCTATCGGCTAGGAAATTTTTCATCCATGTTAGAAGCTTACCTGTCACCCCTCCAATATGTTCCAGTTTCCAGAACAACCTCTTATGTGGAACTCTGTCGAAAAACTTTTTTTAGGTCCAGATAGATGCAGTCAACCCAACCATCTCTTTCCTATAAAATTTCTGTGGCTCAATCATAGAAACTGAGTAAATTCATTACACAGGATCTTCCAGATCGAAAACTATACTGTCTGTTTGATATTATATCTTTTTCTCCAGGTGTTCTACCCATTTAGTTTTAAATATTTTTCCAATATTTTGACTATTACACTTGTCAATGATACCGGTCTATAATTAAGGGGGTCTTCACTGCTGCCACTTTTGTAGATTGGAACTATGTTAGCCTTTTCCACACGTCTGCTACGACTCCTGTACACAGGGATGCCTGAAAAATCAGTTGAAGTGGAATGCTGAGCTCAGGTGCACATTCTCTCAGAACCCATGGTGAAACTCCATCTGGACCAACTGCTTTGTTCTTACTTAGCTCCTTGAGCATTTTGTCCACTTCGTCTCTAGACACTTCTATGTGCTCTATGTTGTTCTCTGGAATTCTTATTGTGTCTGGTTCCCTGAAGATTTCATTTTTTTCAAACACACTTTGGAACTTTTCATTTAATGTTTCACACATTTCACTTTCATTTTCCGTGAATCTATTCCCTTTTTAACCTCTGAATATTATCTTTTACCTGCAATTTGTTGTTTATGAATTTATAGAATAGACCTGGTTCTGTTTTACATTTGTCTGCAATCCCTTTTTCAAATTTTCTTTCCGTCTCTCTCCTCACTGCCATGTAGTTATAAAAAACTCTGCCCATTTGTCTCCGCCTCCACCGGGGATTGAACCCGAAACCTCACGACTATGAACCCCGAGCGCTGTCCACTCAGCTGTCAGGCGCCACACGGCTGGGTCTGTGTCTCAGTGTCTGTGTCCCAGTGTCTGTGTCTCTGTGTCTGTGTCCCAGTGTCTGTGTCTCAGTGTCTGTGTCTCATTCTCTCCCTGTGTGCATGCATGCAAGCTTTTTAACTGCTTTATAGCTATTTGAAGTTTGTACTTTCAATGATTTGATGTTAAATTTCTGTCATAGTTTCTGGATGTGTGTACCGTTTTCCTGTGTTACCTTCCCCCACATTTAAAATGGAACATTGATATATTATTTGATTGTGTACTGTATATATGTACAAAGATGTGCTCTCATTTGCTGCAAAAAAGGTAAAAACTGACAATATAAATAAAATATCAAAAGGCTCAGAGAACACATTCGTTGAGAGCTAAAAGGAGTCTGGTCATAATTTATCTCCCTAGGTAAGGTATTGTATTTAATTTCACCTTCAAAATAATATACTAGTACTGTACACTTTCATAATTACCATTAGAGAATTGAAAATTCTTCTTGTCCTTTTCACAGTCCTGGTTCTTTTTTCCTTGCAGTTTTCTTTTCAGTGGTTGAATTTTTAGTGGTGGCATATCTTGCAGTGCATCTTCCTTTCTTTCACTAATGTGTTCTAAAAAATTAAATGCAGGTATAATATATTCAAACAAAGTTAACTATTGGCATTATTTTTAACATTAATCTCCTAACTTAATATGATAAATATGTCTCAGGAAGACAAGAAGCTTGGAAAAATATTCTTGGCTAAATAAACAAATTACTAGCATGTAATACAAGCCACTCATAAACATACACAGTCACAACCTACATGACATAAACCAATGTGGAAATCATACCCAGAACTCAACATATTTGAGCTCAATAAACACTCAAACTCATGGATGAATATTTTCACCTACAACCACCCCATCACCCCCACAGCCACCCCATCACCCATAGCCACCCCATCACCCACATCTACCATATCACCCCCAGCTACCCCATCCCCCATAGCTACCCCCCATTACTGACAGCCACCTCCACCCCATCACCCACAGCTACCCCATCATCCACAGTTACCCCATCACCCAGTCACCCCATCACCTGGACTCACCCAGGACTACCCAGCAGGAAAAGGGTGACAGGCAAGAGGCACGGAACTACAGGCCTGTTTCCCTAACTTGTGTACCGTGCAAGGTGATGGACAAGATCGTGAGGAAAAGGTTCGTAGAGTATCTGGAGGGAAATAGCTTTGTAACACACCACCAGTTCAAAGATAGTAAATCGTGCCTCACAGGTTTTACCACTGCATTGTGCAACGCACCTTGAGGCTCTCGAAGGGTGGTGCGCAACGCACCTTGAGGCTCTCGAAGGGTGGTGCGCAAAGCACCGTGAGGCTCTCGAAGGGTGGTGCGCAACGCACCTTGAGGCTCTCGAAGGGTGGTGCGCAACGCACCTTGAGGCTCTCGAAAGGTGGTGCGCAACGCACCTTGAGGCTCTCGAAGGGTGGTGCGCAAAGCACCGTGAGGCTCTCGAAGGGTGGTGCGCAACGCACCTTGAGGCTCTCGAAGGGTGGTGCGCAACGCACCTTGAGGCTCTCGAAGGGTGGTGCGCAACGCACCTTGAGGCTCTCGAAGGGTGGTGCGCAAAGCACCGTGAGGCTCTCGAAGGGTGGTGCGCAACGCACCTTGAGGCTCTCGAAGGGTGGTGCGCAACGCACCTTGAGGCTCTCGAAGGGTGGTGCGCAACGCACCTTGAGGCTCTCGAAGGGTGGTGCGCAACGCACTTTGAGGCTCTCGAAGGGTGGTGCGCAACGCACCTTGAGGCTCTCGAAGGGTGGTGCGCAACGCACCTTGAGGCTCTCGAAGGGTGGTGCGCAACGCACCTTGAGGCTCTCGAAGGGTGGTGCGCAACGCACCTCGGTGATCTTAAAAGTATAGCGTATAATTCAAAACTCCTGCAGCTACATGGGGTTCACATCAGCTTCCGCAGGGCTCTCTTAAACAGGCGCCATTTAAAAAAAAAATCATGGGCAACATTCCCGGGTGTGAAGGCCTCAGTACTGAGTGAGCAACCAAGGCTGGTGCACGCAGCATAAGCTAACAGCATTGCTGTTCAGATTTTGACCACAGTATCGCCTAAAATTATCCAAATATATATATATGTATCTGGTGTTATTTAGTCATGATAATATTACAGAAGAGCCTGACTATGATAAAGACTGTGTACAATGTTCAGATATCAGTGAATAAATACTGTTCAAGATATTCACAGCGCTAGCCACAGCACACTGCCATTACTTCATTCATCTAAAATTCTTCACACAACTTCTCGTGTTCCTTTACAAAATAAACATGTGGAAATTATTCATTTACATGATTTAGTGACCAGGATTCTGATAATAGCAGCATTGTGGTGAGAATTAGCAATGTGAATTAGCAGTGGGAGGAGTACTGTTGGTGAGAGAGGGAGGGAGAGGCGGAGTTGGCTGCTAGCGGTGTATGGCAACATGTTATTGTCTGGAATCACTATACCAGCTTAGTGGTTCAATATGGTGAGCACAAACGTAGATATTTATATATAACGTGTGTATAGAGTATAATAACAGCAAAAGGCTTGTGTTGGGAGGAACCCTTTAGGTGAGGGAGTGAGTGAGGCTGTAGTTTGCTGAATGACTTGTCATGCAGTGGCCACTATGCTGTTTGGACATCATACCAGCTTAGTTGTACAGTTATGGTAAATAAAACATGTAGATAGTTATATATAATGTATATATATATATAGTGTAATATGTTTTTGTAGTATGAACCAACACAGAAGCAAGAAGATAAAAACACGCAATGTACCCATTGATTCGTGTTTTTCGTTTTATCACCTCACACCAAAAACTTAACAGAGTATATAAAATTGTCTTTACCCACTGATTTGTGTACTGTCGCCTCACCCAAAACATTTCTGTCCTATCACCTCACACAAAAACGAATATAAGCATGAAACAGAGTATGTAAAATGTTTTTGAAAATGTGAGAAGTGTCTTGTAAAATGCTTCTAGGCATCAGACCATAAATAAAGTGTGAATATGAACTTTGGAGAGTTAATTTTTCAACTACAGTAAATAAAAACATAAGAATATATATATATATACCTCGGCCTCTGGGCCTTGACTTACGATGCTAATCCTGTAGTGCGCCTGTACATAGCTGTACAGGCGCACTACAAAGCTTCCTTACGATCCAGAGACGGATCGTAAGTCAAAATATCGTAAGTCGAAGCGATTTTCCCATAAGAAATAAAAGGAATTTAAATAATCCGTTCACCACCCTCCAAAATATTAACATACAAATACATTTTATACTGAATACAATGCTTTTTTCTAACTACAATACAGTATCAAAGTTTCTCTTACCTTTATGGAGGGCTCTTGATGGCGTATGGAAGATGGTGATGAGGGGGGAGGAGGAGAGTTGTTACTGTTTGGAAGGGGCGTCCCCTTCCATTATTACATCAGGCAGTGATGTTTTCTCTGGGGTACTCTCTCTCCTACGTTTTGCCTGAATACCACTAGGACCTGGTTGTGGTTCAGTGCTTGTTTGTCTCACTACAAATTTGTCAAGAGACATTTGTTTTTCCCTTCGTTTTTAACATTTGTCTGTAATGATGCATCACAGTGTCATTGAATAGGTTAAGGCAACGACCTACTGCAGCTGGATTTGGGCGAGTCGTTTCAGCAAAGGTTTGCAATTCTTCCCATACTGCACACATTTTCTTAATTGTTAAGAAAGAGACATTCTGTACTCTTGTTTCTACTCTATGGTCATCCTTACATGAGTTTTCATATGTTGAGCCTTACCACTGACTTTCCTGTGACCCATGGCATGATATATAATAATTACTTTAACCCTTAAACTGCGCATGGCGTATATATACGCCCTGAGTAACATGTCCCACGGTGCGCATGGTGTATATATACGCCATAGGGTGCCATTCCCGATTCAAATGGCCCGCGGCTACACGGGGTTCACATTAGCTTCCTCAGGGCTCTTGTAAACAGACGCCATTTAAAAAAAAAATCGTGGGCAATATTCTCAGGTGTGAGAGGCACATTACTGTTGAAGCAACCAAGGCTGGCGCACGCAGCATGAGCGATCAGCATTGCTGTTCAGCTTGTGACCACAGCATCACCGAAAAATGTCAAAATAAATATATAACTGTTATTATTTAGTGATGACAATATTACAGATGACCCGTGACTATGATATAAATAACCAGGGTTGTGATAATAGCAGGATTGTTGTAATAATTAGCGCTGTGGGAGGAGTGATGCTGAGAGACTGAGGAAGACAGCATCGTTTACTGACTGTGTGGCCACCTGTTATTGTTTACATTCACCATACCAGCTCAGTGGTTCTCTATGGTGAACACAAATGTAGATACTTATATATAATGTGTGTATTAGTGTAATAACAGCAAAAGGATTATGCTGGGAGGAGCCATTTGGGTGACGGAGGTGACGTCGTCTGCACGATTTGTCAAGCTGTTTAGAGAGTGGCCACTATGCTCTTTGGGCGCACTACAAGCTTAGGTGTCCAGTTACGGTGCATAAACATGTAGATAAT
>WNGS01111181.1:50824933-50867437 GCA_020271785.1 Procambarus virginalis
ATTTATCTCGATTGAGGAGCTTTCGCTCAACAAGAAAACTACATGGTGCTTCCTAGCGTTCCTGCTGGTTCTTGGACGCCTCGGTCAACAGTGTTGTTGTTGTTGTTATGCAAGACGAGCGTTTCACATGATGAGCTCGGTGCCAGAACGGATTAAATTCATTAATCGAGGCTCCTCTGTATACACTTAGGTAATTACACATATATACACACACACACATACATTGTGACTTCCTGGATTATGTTGCAAATTACAATTTCAATACCTTCAGAGAAACTACAATTCTCTAACTTTTCCTTCTCATGATCTTTAATTTTTTTTCCTTGACGTTTCCCTGCTGCCTTTTGCACTTTTGATGACTGTGTCCCTTCAGGCTGATCGTGCTGTTGGGCACCATGTGCTGAAACATATGAAGTGTTCAGAATTAATTTTTGACTTAAAACAATTGCTAGCATTTTTTTATAATAGTAATCTAATATAAGGGTTCAATATGAAATATAATACTGTAGTCATAAGAAGTTAACTACACTTAGAGAACCAAATGTGCTTTGTTAAGTGACATAATTAACATAAAAAAAGAGTAGCATATCTTCTTTGCAAGATTCAGCTGTGTGATAAGTCAACAGAGGTAGTGTGAATAATGTACTACTGTAGACAGACAGCAAAACACTGTCAACTATTCATGTAAGTGTATTGTACAAATTTTCCACATATAACACAGAGAACCCTATTGTTTACATGTTTACCTATCAGTGACTACGTGGAATGAGACCTAGCTCTTTATGCTCCACTTCCTAGTTTTTTGTACATGATACATTTTCCCGGGAAAGCGTCTGGCTAAATGAAACTACAATCTCTGATGGAGATGCCATCTAGTAGGTACCTTCAGTTATGGAGCTCTCTGGCCTACTGGGGACCCAGAACTTGGTCCCCCTCAAAGAGGCACAGGGAACCATGACATTTATGTACCAAGTTATCCATTTATGCCACCATCTAGAAAGGCACCCAGAAAGTCAACAAGACAAAACAAAACACAACTGGCTGCCTCTAAGACCTGCAGACTTGAAAATGGCCATAGAATTCCCCAAACTACATATATATGTAAACAAAGGATAATTTTTAAGAACTAGCTTTATTTTAAGCTTTAACTTTATTTTAAGAACTAGCACCTGCAGGTTCACCCCACCCTCCCCCCCCTCATTGGGGGGAAGCAGGGGACAGGCCACGGCACACAGGTGGTTCAACCGTCGGTTCTTCTCTGATGTTTACCGGTGCTGGATCTTCCAGAACAAATCAGTCCAGATGACAAAATCACTTACCAAAAATATCTAGACTCAGTGGTCTATAAAGATGGCCAATACAGGGTCACTCTACCGTTGCACACTGATCATCCTCAAATGCCCACAAAAACAGTGTTGAATGTAATGAAATGCCACTTTGTGGGTTGAGCCCTGGAGGCTCCCTGAAGCTAACGGACTGATATCTGCTATATTAATCTAGAGCATTAGTTACTTGGAGTTCTTGCCTACCGGTAAACACGAGAGAATCTGGTTCCCTCAGAGAGGCACAGGGAGCAATGGCCTATGAACACTCCACTTATTGAGAGTATAGTGGAGCCATACTCTCAATATCAAGCAGAAAAAAAAGTGATAGTTATTAATTAGTTATATTATTATTATAATAATTATTATAATAATAATTGTTGTATTTATAACAATTAATTAACAGACTTAACATTTAGTAACCTTCAGCATCTACATAGATAGACAGCAATCTATCGTTTCTGGAAGCCTGGGCCGCATTTTCAATCCTGAAAATGTGGCCCAGGCTCTGCTTCAGGAGGCTGGGGTCATGCAACCCAGGCTCTGCTTCAGGAGGCTGGGGTCATGTGGCCCAGGCTCTGCTTCAGGAGGCTGGGGTCATGCGGCCCAGGCTCTGCTTCAGGAGGCTGGGGTCATGCGACCCAGGCTCTGCTTCAGGAGGCTGGGGTCATGCGGCCCAGGCTCTGCTTCAGGAGGCTGGGGTCATGCGGCCCAGGCTCTGCTTCAGGAGGCTGGGGTCATGCGGCCCAGGCTCTGCTTTAGGAGGCTGGGGTAATGCGACCCAGGCTCTGCTTCAGGAGGCTGGGGTCATGCGGCCCAGGCTCTGCTTCAGGAGGCTGGGGTCATGTTGCCCAGGCTCTGCTTCAGGAGGCTGGGGTCATGCAACCCAGGCTCTGCTTCAGGAGGCTGGGGTCATGTGGCCCAGGCTCTGCTTCAGGAGGCTGGGGTCATGCGGCCCAGGCTCTGCTTCAGGAGGCTGGGGTCATGCGACCCAGGCTCTGCTTCAGGAGGCTGGGGTCATGCGGCCCAGGCTCTGCTTCAGGAGGCTGGGGTCATGCGGCCCAGGCTCTGCTTCAGGAGGCTGGGGTCATGCAGCCCAGGCTCTGCTTCAGGAGGCTGGGGTCATGCGGCCCAGGCTCTGCTTCAGGAGGCTGGGGCCATGTGGCCCAGGCTCTGCTTCAGGAGGCTGGGGTCATGTGGCCCAGGCTCTGCTTCAGGAGGCTGGGGTCATGTGGCCCAGGCTCTGCTTCAGGAGGCTGGGGTCATGCGGCCCAGGCTCTGCTTCAGGAGGCTGGGGTCATGTGGCCCAGGCTCTGCTTCAGGAGGCTGGGGTCATGTGGCCCAGGCTCTGCTTCAGGAGGCTGGGGTCATGTGGCCCAGGCTCTGCTTCAGGAGGCTGGGGTCATGCGGCCCAGGCTCTGCTTCAGGAGGCTGGGGTCATGTGGCCCAGGCTCTGCTTCAGGAGGCTGGGGTCATGTGGCCCAGGCTCTGCTTCAGGAGGCTGGGGTCATGTGGCCCAGGCTCTGCTTCAGGAGGCTGGGGTCATGCGGCCCAGGCTCTGCTTCAGGAGGCTGGGGTCATGTGGCCCAGGCTCTGCTTCAGGAGGCTGGGGTCATGCAGCCCAGGCTCTGCTTCAGGAGGCTGGGGTCATGTGGCCCAGGCTCTGGGAAAGAAATTGGTTGGTCTGAGCCGTCGAGACCAACACTGAAATCGAAGGCCCAGCACTCAACGCCTCCACATCCTCTGAAAGCCAGTCTAAAGACAACTCCAGAAGACTGAAGAAGCGCAAGACCGAAGTCAAATGACCACCAGCGAGATGATCCTCACCAACCAAGGCAGTTGAAAGCAACGGTTCCTGAGCATTCAACTGGAGCAATCCAACCTCACAAGAAAGCACAGGGGAATAAAGGCACTCACTGAGGATCTCAAGAGAGCCCCTCAAGAATACTTGTAACACAGAAGAAACCTCATGCCACTCAAGTTTGTGGGTACGACAAGAACCATGCCAAGCCCCAAGAGCAAAGAAAGGGCAATGTACAGGTAAGGAAAACCCAGGAACCTCATAATGCACCCAGTATGGGGAAGAGGATCCCAACTCAAAAGAGGCTGAGTCCAGTATAGAGGCGAATGCCAGGTCTTGCAGGAGGTAATCAATAAGGGCCTCTCGAACCTCTGCAGAGGAAATCTGACAGGTAGAAAATTTACAGAAAGATGAAGCCGAAAAAAACAAAAGAACCTGGAAACGAACCTGGGGGGGGGGGGAGGTTTGCCAAAAAATCAAATTCGTACAAGGAAGGAGGCTACAAAAACGACGTCCTCTTCAAGTCAGTCCGAAGACAGCTCGAGAAGGGAAAAGCAACGGAAGACCGAAGCCAAATGGCCATGGGCGCACACGTCATCAGCAACCAGGGAAGCCGAAAGGGAGGGGGCCTGTACGTGAAGCTGTACAAGGCTGACATCCAGAGGAAGGACAGGGGCAAACAAACACGCATTGAGGCGCTCAAACTCACCTCCCAAATAAACCTGTACAACGGTAAGGGCCTCTCGGCACTCAAGTGTACAGGACCGACAGAACATATGCCACGCCCCCCAACGAAAAGAGAGGACAGTCTGCTAACCAGGATGACTCCGGAACCTTGTAACGAACCAGTAAGGACAAGAAGAACTGAACTCGAAAGAGATGAGATCCATTATTGAGGCATAATCTGGGTCGTGAAGGAAGTAAGGCACAAGGGCCTCCCACACCTCATGCGGCGGGATGAGGGAGGCTAAAACCTCCGAAAAGAAAGAACCGAAGTACCTAAGGGAACCCGGAACCGAATCCGGGGAGGGGATGAGGCCATATCAAACTCATACAAGGAGGGAGGATAAGAAAACCCCACCCCTTGCAACAACAAGTCCCATTCAGAGGGTACCAAAACCAAGGCAGGGTTAAACGGGGCCCAAACCCTCCCCCGTCCGGGAACCTCCTCATCAGGACCCCAGGGCCAGGTCGACCACCAAACCCCCTACCTCAAAAGAAAAGGCAGAAGAAGCTAGAGAAGCTGAACCGAAGGGGGCCTACTTGTCAGACCCAGAAGCACTGGCTGGAGGAATGGGCTCGAATGCCTCCATCGTCACACCAGATGGGGCATCACCCCGAAACTGCCTGAATCTCACCACCAACTAAACCCTACCCCGACTCTGAAACCCTTAGACACTTTGGAGCCTAAAGCATAGGGGGAGGGAAGGAGAAACAAGACAAACAACACCAGGGGAAGGACCCGAGGGTGCGGACGAAATCAAAGTCGAAGTGACTAACAAAATGGGGCAGTTGCGGGGCATCCGGGTGAGCAATCATTCTTACGCGCTGCAGCAACTGTAACGAGCATGCAACGCCGAAGATGCCTGCACCCGAAGATCAATATCAGTGGACTGGGTGATCTGGAGAAAAAGCAAGCAATACCACTCGCAGGACTCCAGGTCGAAGGTATCACTGATCCAACAGGCAGCATGACAGAGGCAGAACAGGTGATTGTCACCCTGAGATAAGCTGAGAACCCTGAGACTCTGAGAACCTTCAAACTTGCACGAGGCAAGATGGGACCCAGGGGAACGCATCCATTGGACCACTGAGCCCCAGTGGGGTTCTCCACATTCATATTCATATCAGCCCATCCCAGGGACCTGAGATGTGTTGCGAAGGGAAGCCCAGGCAAGGTACTGCAAACCGGCATCCCAAACTATCAAACAAACAACTAAGGCTAAACCCCCAGGATGTGTACACATACGGGACTTAGTGGAGGACCACCAAAAAAACAAGAAATATGAGTGGGTAGACCCTCCATTAGGCAGAAAACAAAAATAAACAAAAAACCCTGTATGAGGACAACGTACCCAGGCGGAACAGAGCCAGCCGCTATCAGGTGAAGAACAGCTTCGCAGTACTTGCATCCCTACCAGTGCCTCTTACCTAGAGGCAAACAAAGGTGCATGAAACACCCCAGCTGACTCCAAGGGCGGGCAATCACCGAGCAGCAAAAGACTTAGATGGAGGCAGCCCCCAAGCGACCTGTGGAAGATAACCCCAAGCCAAAAGGGTAGTATTTACAGGGCATCTAAGGAAGGTAACCTTAGGCACATGCAGCCCGAGTATTGTAGAAATTACTCCTGGCCTGCATACCACCACAGGACAGGACCACACAAGGCACAGCACTGAATAGAAGCTGAAGCCAGAGTCGCACGACCGCCTAGGGCGTGCAGCTTCTCTCAGGCCTAGGGGAGAGAGGAGCTGCGCAGACAGCGGCGTGGTGACAGTTGTGACGTCATGCTCATTTGCTTGTTTACATTTGGGGAGTTCTGTCCGATAGTTTGGCTTTCTGTATCAATTTGTTAACCAGATAGGGTTTGTTTTGGGACACCTACCTTTCTGGATGCCTGACCCGGTCAACGGCAGACATAGAATACTTCCAATCAAACGGGTTTCTATAAGCCATTGCTCCTCATGCCTCTCTGAGGGGACCAGGTTCTGGCTCACGGTCCCCAGTAGGCCTAGAACTCCATTGTCTTTGACTGATGCCAGGGTCTAATACATTCATATCAGCCCATCATTGCAATGTTGTACCACATGTCAGATTAATATGTGGCACAACATGAGGGATAACAAGTACAGCATCTAGATTTATAAGGTATAAGGCTTGGCCTTCAATATTGGTCTTATTTTTTTAACTGTACCAAAATTTGCAGTGATATAAATATTTACCAAGAATAAACAATCTAGTCAAATTTTTCTCATCATTATCGGCAAGGCCACTTCCTGGTAGAACTCCACTTATCGTCCTCTGATTGCATACTTTATAATAGAAGGTTGCAACATTGTAACCACCTCCTCTCAATTTGGTACTCTGGAAAAGAACAAACACTGAATATAATGAAATGCCAATTTCTGGGTGAACCCCATTGGCTATCTGAAGCTACCATCTCTGATGTAGATGCCATGAGTTGCGGAGTTCTCAGACCTACCAGGGACCCAGAACTAGAACCTGGTCCCGTCACAGAGGTACACGGAGCCATCGCATTTATATTTTGAGTTATTCATTCATGACACCATTGAGGAAGGTATATAGAAAGTCAGCAAATCAAAACAACCACAGCTGCTCAGAGAAAGCAGCCACAGCTGGCTGCCTCCGAGACCTGCAGACTCGAAAACAGCCATAGAACTCCCCAAACTATATAAACTATTGAAAATGTTATAAAACTAGTGCCTGCTCATTTGCCTTACCCTACCCTCGTTTGGGGGAAGGAGGGAGCAGGCCACGGCTCACAGGCCGTTCCACCATTAGTTCGACAAATGACGCAAGAACCCAACTTTCTGGGAGAGGGAGGGTGTTACATTACATTCAAAGCTTGTTTTCTGGGGGAAGCCACTTGTGGCTCTCTGAAGCTAACTACCCAGATAGAAGGAGGAAATGGGCATTTACCAGGAAGGAGGGACTTTCGCGGGTATCATAATAAAGAAGAGACAGCCCAGAAAGCCGACTGAAGGTCACACAGGGGTTCTGAGGCCCGGGAACACTGACCAAATACCAGGCTGCTAAAACTCTGTTCAACCTTCTGAACCCCCGCACCTGAAGATCAGCCCAGGACATACTATATTAGAAAAACAGTTGAAAGAGCAACATAATTTTGGATGTCATGGTCATGAGGGTAGACCAGGGAACTTGGAACAGGGAAGAGAGGTCCACTGTTGTTCAAAATCCTCCCAGCAAGTGTATGAAATATTACCAGAACAAAAATGGAAGTCTTTAAGAAAAAACTCGACAGTTTTCTGCAAGCAGCTCCAGACCAACCAGGCTGTAGTGGACATGTGGGCCTGTGGGCAGCTCCAAGCAACAGCCTGTTGGACCAAGCTCTGCAAGTCTAGCCTGGCCCCGGGCTGGTCTTGGGAAGTGAAAATACTGTACTCCCAGAACCTCATCCAGGTATAATCCGGGAACCAAGGAAACAGGATCAACCCACAAGGGAAGCATTAGGGAGCACCCAGGAAAGGGAATGCTGAATACATGCAGCTCCTAGTGTACTAAACTCCTGGCATATACACAAACATGTAAGGAACAGCCACAAAGGCAAAAGAACGCCCAAGAAAAATACTGGAGACAGAGCAACAGTGGCAGACCCAGTATACATCAGAGGAGGACTGGCGATGGAGTGGCCTGTGAGTTGTGGTCTGCCTCCCTCCTCCCCCTAAATGAGGGAAAGGGAGGGGGCAAACTAGTTTTATAACATTGTTGATCATTTCTTTACATTGCTTGAGAAGTTCTATTGGCATTATCGAGTCTGCAAGTCTCAGAGGCAGCCAGCTATGGTTTGTTTTGACACCTTCTTGGTACCTTCCTCAGTGGTGGCATATATGAATAACTTAATATATAAATGCCACAGCTCCATGCACCTCTGTGCAGGGAGGTTCTGGGTTCAGGGAGGTTCAAGACCAGGTTCTGGTTCTGGGTCCCCAGTAGGCCAGAGAACTCAGTGACTGATGGCACATAGTAGATGAGACCTACATCAGAGATGGTAGCTTCAGGGAGCCACAAGGAACTCCCCCCAGAAGACAATAATTACAGAATTTCACATTCAGTATCACTTTTGTTGTAATATTAAATAGAATTCAAAGGTACACATTATTGCCCTGCTTTCTGCTTGGCACCAGCACATACATACCTACACACTGGTAAAACACCTAAAATTATAAAACTTGCAAACATTATTATTGCTAAGGAAATATGCAGACATGGAACCAAAAGGACAAAATGGGGATTTGCACATTCTAAAAAAACAATGTTGAATGTAATGAGATGCCATTTTCTGGGTGAGACCCAGATGCTCACGGAGCTATACTGGGCTGATGTGTGTATATTAGACCATGGCACCAGTCAATCGATGGAGTTCTAAGCCTACCAGGGACCAGCACCAGAACCTGGCTCCCTCAGAGAGGCATGAAGAGCAATGGTCTATAGACACCCCTGTGTAGTTGGAAACAGTCTGTATCTACCATCTACTAGGTCAGGCACCCAGAAGGGTAGGAATCCCAAAACAAACTACAGCTGGTGAAATGTTGCTAATTGAAAGCCAAACAAGCAAGCAGAACTCCCCAATCAGAAAACAAACAAACAAGCATGACATCACCACAGCCCCCGTGCCACTGTACATTCAACGCTGGTAGGCAGGACCAAAAAGCCAAAGCTCAACCCCCGTAAGCACAATTAGGTGAGTACTGTCTGCGCAACTTCCCTTTCCCTGGGAGGGGTAAGAGAAGGGGGGGTCCCAGACCTCCTGTGCCGGCTATCCAACTCCAGTTCAGAAGCTGAATATCAAAAACACAAAAAAAAACGCCAACCGGAAGGAGGAAGGGATGCCAGAGAGCGTCCAGGTCTCACCCAGAAAATGGCATTTCATTACATTCAACGCTGGTTTTCTGTGGAGAGCCCCTTCAGCTCCCCAGAGCTACCTAACCAAAGATAAAGAAAAAGAGGGACTTACCTAGGAAGCAGCCACCACTCGCTCCTCAACTCTAAGTTGAGACACCTGATTGCAACCAGCGACCCAAGGCTACACACACCCGAGAAGGGCCAGGAACATGAATGAGGTACAATGTGGCCAGGACCCTGCTCAACCTCCAAAGTCCCTTCGCTCGAATGTCAGCCTAAGGCAAATTACCAAAAACAGCGGCCAAAGACGCAAAATTATGAACGTCGTGGGCACGGGGATAGACTGCAGGCTGACTGGACTGATTAATCCTGAGAACGACCTGGGAGACCCGAGCCCTAGAACATTGAAGAAGAGAAACTGGGTCAACCAAAAGCGCGTTCCCTGCCATGGAGGCTGAGGTGCGCAAGTAATGGCAAAGAGACGCAACTGGACACAAAACATGATGCACCCCTGGCTGAACCAACTAAGAATCAACAACCCAAGGACCCCTCTGGAAAGCAGCAGTCTCATTCTTTGCCAGAAAAAAAAAGAGAGAGCTGCAAACAAACAAATCTACCACCAGGACCGAAACAGCAGAAACCTCTGCTACGCTCCGCAACGCTGCGGCGTAGAAGAGCATGAAGCTTCCTGACCCAACCCACAGAGGCCAATGCCAACAAGAAAAGAAGCTTAGAAAAGAAGTCCTGAACCGAAGGGGCCACCACAAACTGAGAAGAAGAGAGAAAAGAGAGCACCCGGTATAAAGACCAGGACGGCTCAGGCAGCACATGAGCAGGCCGGAGGTGAAACAATGGCCAAGAAAGCTTGCAGAAGTGACCCACCCCGAACGCAAGCTGAAGCGACTCCGCCAATGCCGCGCGATATGAGGCGACAGTATTCGGCATAAGATGACTGTCCTGAAACAACCAAGAGAGAAAGGACAAAACAACCCGATTAAAAATCAAAGACGATCTACGAAGAGACAAAAAGTGCAGAAAGGACTGCCAGGAAACTTCATACTACCTCCAAGACGAAACTCGCAGGTAGGACACCATCAACGATGCCACCTGATCATCATACAAGTGGTGATAAACCTGTGTCAAGAAGACCAGATGCGAAGAGCAGAGAAGATTGAACCCGCCATGTAACGGACTGGACTGTTCTGCTGAAAGAGGCGGAGCCACGGGAAGGCCCTCAGTTCGGACACCGAGCAAGCAGCGCCTGAAACAAGGGCTGGGCCGGCCACCAAGGGGCCAGCAGAACTACTCTCCCTGGTAAGTCTCCAAGCAAGCCAGGACTTGGAGCAATAACCGAACCAATGGGAAGAAGTACAGGTAACCCCACCTCGACCAGTCCAGGAGAAAGGCATCGACCTCGACAACCTCGCAGTTGGGGAAGGGCGCCACATACACCAGAAGACACCTTGACCACACTGACGCGATGAGGTCCATCTCCAGGTGCCCGAACTTCCAGCAGAGCTAACTGAATGAATTGGCATCGACAGTCCATTCCGTGGAAAGGGGACTGCAATGGGACAGGCCATCTACCAGGATAATGGACACCCCCTGAACATGAACCGCCAGGAGAGCCAAATCCCGAGAACTCGGCAGACGAGTCACCTCAAGCGGCAAGCCCCAAAGAGCCAAGGACCACATCGAACCCCCTCAATTCTGACAATGAACCACCAGGGAGCAGTCCGAATGGAGGCAAATCGTCGATCCGCGAGCGACATGAACCATCCGAAGCGAATACCACACCATCGCGAACTCATGCACTGTGCTGTGAGCCCGACGGAAAGACAGACCCCACCGCCCCTGGCCGGAGTGGTGAGCACTGGTCACAAAACCCCAGCCTAGAGACGACACATCCGTAAACATATCGAGCAAGGGCTCGGGTAGGCGCCATGGCACTGAACCCTGAAAAACCCAAAGAGGAAGCCAGCAATGCAGCAGCTGAGACAAGGCCCCAGGGGTCTGAGCCCCAGCGTCCATGAGAGCGACAGAAGGGATGTCACTGAAGGAATTAGAACAGCTGCCATAGTCAGATCCAACCCAATCTGAACAGCAGCTGCAGCAATGCCGCCAGAGAGAGAGACAAGGAAGAGGTTCAAGAGTTCCACACATGACCCAGCTAAGACCGGGCCTGAGAGGGGAACCAAATGGGACTTCCTCCAGTTCACCAAGAACCTGAACTCAGCGAGTTAGGAAAGAACCAATTCCCTGGCGAGCAGACACGCAGACCAACTGGAAGCCCAGACTATCCAGTCGTCGAGGTAAGCCAGAACCCTAACCTCTAACAGAGGCAAATGGGTCACGACAACCCGGGTAAGGCATGCAGAAACGCGAGCTACCAGATTCAAGCCAAATGGAAGGCAACAAAAGCGGTAAGCTCACAGCCCCACAACAAAACCGAGCCAGTCCCTGAACCCCAGATGAATCGGGACATGCCAATACGCATCCCGGAGATCCAGGGACACCATTCAAGCGCCCAGCTCCAAAAACAGCCAAACCTGGGACAGAGTAGTCATCTGAAAGGAGGGGCAAAAGACCCAGGGGTTTACATGGGACAAGTCCAAAATGAACCTCAAGGTCCGCACAGTCCTGTTTCGGAACTGGAAACAGGTGCGAAACCGACCTGACGAACGCCATAATTTAGACCACGCCCAAGCGTACCCACTCCAGGATGACTTGACAGAGTGCAGGGGAAGAGGCATGCCCCACTAACCTCGAATCATTCCAAAAGGAGGAGGAGCTACCCAATGCCACCGCAGGCCAGAGGAAACGACCTGAAAAGCTCACGAATCGTGGAACCAGGCATGAGCAAACAGTGAGAGCCTCCCTTCCCCCCACTGCTCTGTCAACAAGACGAACCATGAAAGGGCCGACGACCTTTACGAGAGCCTGACCAACGCTCAGAGCGAATACTGCATCGACCAGACAGCAACGACTCAGCAGGAGGAGCCGGCCCCGAATCTGGCACTACTGGCTTATGACAACCGAAGGAACCTCAAGCCTTGGCAGGACCCCCACAGCCCCACAGGAGAACCAACAAGTTCGATACAGGCTGGCAACTAGATGAAGTCGCCTGCAGAAAATGCATTACAGCAGACTCTGCAAACAGCATCAGACAAAAAGGGGATGAAAAGAGAAAGTGCCCAAGCAGATTCCAAAGAATGATGAGCACTGCCTGTTGGCATGCGAGGGAAGAAGCAAAAGATAGACACACAACTTCCTTTGGAATCAGCGCATACAATTTCAACAAGGCAGCCGACGCCTGAGCTGCCGAGGCAAGTGCACCGGCCCGGAACCAGCTCCTCCATATCCTCCTCGAGCCAGTCTGAAGACAGCTCCAGCAGGAAAAAGAAGTGCAAGATTGAAGCCAAATGCCCACGGGCCCACAAATCCTCAGCCATCAGGGACGCCGAAAGGGAGGGAACCTGTACGTGAAGCTGCACCTGGCCAATATCATGAGGAAGCACAGGGGTGAACAAGCATGCATTGAGGTACTCAAACTCGCCCCCCACCCCAGGTAACCCTGAACAACCGTAGTCAACTCTTGCCATTCATGCATGTGGCTCCGACAGAACGCATGCCATACCCCCAACGAAAGGAAAGGCCAGTCTGCTAGCAAGGAATACTCCGGCACCTTGTAATGCACCCAGTAAGAAAAAGAGGAGCCAAACTCAAAAGGAGGAGGATCCATTATCGAAGCGTAATCTGGGTCTCACAGGAAGTAAGCCGCAAGGGACTTCTGCACCTTCCGCGACGGGATGCGAGAAGCCGAAAACCCCTAGAAGGAGGGAACCGATGAACCTAAGGGAACCTAGAACCAAACACGGGGAGGAGTCGAACCCATATCAAACTCGTACAGGGAGGGGAAATAGGAGCCCCTCAACCCCCCCCCCTCGCCAACTCAACTCCTCTCCAGCTCCGGGATCCCCCACATCAGGACCAGGGGCAGGACATGGGCCTCTAAACCCTCTGCCTCTGGAGAAAAGGTAGAGTTCACCAGAAAAGCAGGGATGGAGAGGGGGAGGTCCACTGGCGTGACCCGAAAGCTCCAGCAGGAGAAACAGGCTTGAATGCCTCTGCTGCCGATCCAAAAGGGGCTGTTCCTGAAGCCGCCCGAGGCTTCCCACCAAAAAATCCTGCCCCGACTCCAAAACCCCCAGTCGTTTGGGAGCTGGGAGCAGGGAAAGGAAGCAGGATGAACCACAGCAGGGGAAGGGCAAGGGGGCGCAGATGAAACCAGAGTCGAGGTGACTAACACTCCTATGTCCGGATCCCAATAACCCAAACAGGACAGCCACGGGGCATCCGGAAAGGCAACCAACCGAGTGCGTTGCAGCAACCTTAACCTCGCATGCAAAGCGGAAGCTGCCTGCACCCAAATATCAGTAGCAGTGGACTGGGTGAACTGGAGTACATGCAAGGAACACCACTTGCAAGACTCCAGGTCAAAGGTGTCATCGACCCAACAGGCAGCATGGCGGAGGCAAAGACGGTGAATGTCACCCCTGAGACAAAGGGACAGAGCAACCTTCAAACTCGCACGAAGCGAGGTGAGACCCAAGAGGTCTCCTCCATCGGAACAATGAGCCCCAATGGGTGTTTCTAGGGCCCTTAGGCTGACTGCTAAGGGAAGCCCAGGCAAGGTACTGCTAATTGGTTATCCCAGAGATACCAAGGAAACAAACTAAAAGCTGAACCCCTGCGATGTGTAAAATCTCAGAGGGCCTAGAGGAGATAAAAATACAAGTGGACATACAGCCACACAAGGCAGACCCCCACCAGGGAAACAAAACAAAAAAAAGAAGAGAAACCCAGCAAAGGCATAACGTCCCCAGGGGAACAGACCCGGCCACTATACGTGTACCAGACAGCTGCACAATACCTTGCGCCCCAGCCAGCGATGATACTACCTCCTACCCAAGGTCAAACAAAAGAATGAACAACCCCAACTGACTCCAAGGGTGGCAATCACCGAGCAGCAAAAGAACTTTGCGGAGGTAGTTCTCGAATGGCTGATAGAAGATAACGCTAAACTGCAAGGGCAGTACTTACAGGGCACCTAGGAAAGGGAACCCTAGGTACATGCAGCCCCAGTACTTCTGGAATTACTCCTGGCTCGCACACCACCACACCACAGCACAATACCACAAGGCACAGAACTGCTCAAAGATTGGAGCCAGAGTTGATCAATCGCCACCCAACACAACAGCCTCAGAACTGGGGTTGGGTAGCTGGTGCAGGAAGTCTGTGGGTCTCCCTTTCCCCCTCCCGGGGAGAGGGGAGTTGCACAGACAGCAGCACAGCAGCTGTGGTGACGTCATGTTCGTTTTCTTGTTTTCTGATTGGGGAGTTCTGTTTTCTCATTCGGCTTTCGGTTAGCAATTTTTCCACCAGCTGTAGTTTGTTTTGGAATTCCTACCTTTCTGGGTGCTTGACCTGGTAGATGGCAGATATAGTCTGCTGCAAACTACACGGGGGTGTCTACAGGCCATTGCTCCCCACTCCTCTCTGAGGGGGGCCAGGTTCTGGCGCTGGTCCCGGTAGACTTAAAACTCCATCGATTGACTGTTGCCACAGTTTAATATATACACATCAGCCCAGTATAGCTCCGGAAAGCCGAAGGGGATCTCCACAGAAAATGCAGCTAATTACAAGGGGGAGCATGCCCCTTTTTTGGAGCAAATTGCAGTCAACCACCTTAAACTATATGAGCTCTCAACTGATGATAAATTTTTAAGCGAGAGGAACAGAGCATTACAGGCAAGAAAACCAATCTGAACTGTCTGAATGTTTTAAGAGGCAGACATAAATAGAGTAGAAGAGATAAGAGAAGGAAACAGAGAGAAATACTGCAAAAGTATGGGAGGGGTTGAATAAATGCACAGGATTGGATTTCCAGTAAATTATACATGAAGCACACATACCTGTATATACTCCTGGAAATACTTACATTCCTCTTAATAGCACTAAATGCCCTGGCAAGTGTTCTGCTGTCAGCAGCCCTCTTTCCAATCTCCAGCTGACGGGCCTCCTTTTGCCGTTCAACTTTAAGTTTTGCTTCAATGAAACTATAGCCACAATTGCAGATGTGCCTACCAACATTAATACTGTTGTGACACTCGGGACAGATCCTCTGGAAGCTGCCTCTCAGACCTGAAGAAAAAGCAATTAGTAGCAACACAAGTGAAATAATAAGTTTACAAATCAATGCTATATACTATAGTAGCTTTTCTGGGGGGAGCCCCATTGGCTCCTCAGAGCTATCCAGGCTGAATGGATATGTATAACTTTCTGGTATCAGTCAATGTGCTTGGAGTTCTTGTCTACCAGGAACCATGAGCCAGAACCTGGCCCCCCCTCAGAGAGGCACGAGGAGCAATGGCCTATAGAAACCCCTATGTGGTTAGGAGCATTCTATGTCTGCCATCGACCAGGGACAGGCACCCAGTAAGGTAGGTGCCTCCAAAACAAACTCCTATTCTGGCAAAACTATTGCTACTGAAAGCCGAACGAGTTGACAGAACTCCACAAATGAAAATTAGCAAATGAGCATGACGTCATCATATTGCCGCGTTGCTGTCTGCGTAACACCATCCCCCCCTCCCTGGGAGGGTAAAGGGGGGAATCCCAGACCCTCGCGCCAGCGACCCAACCACCAGTTCTTGGCTGATGTGATTCTGGGAAAGTCTTGTGCCTCTGGCTCCAAATATTTTGTCTCAGTTCTGTCTTGTGACGTGGGCTGTCTCTACAGGTGGTGTATGCGCCAGGAGTAATATTCCAAGATATTCGGGCTGCATGCGCCTAGGGTTCCCTTTCCTAGGCATCCAATAAGTACTGCCCTTGGGGCCTCCTTCCACAAATCACCTTGGGATCTGCCTCCGCTGCGCCTTTACTGCTCAGCACTTGGGCACCCTTGGGGTCAGCTAGGGATTTCTTGCCCTTGTTTGTCTCTGGGTTGGGAGTAGTTTTTGTCACTGGTAGGGACGCAGGGTACTGCACAGCTAGTTTTCACCCATTATAGCGGCTGGCTCTGTTTCACCTGGGTACGTTGTCCTTTTGAGAGATTTTTCTTTTGTTTTTGTTTTTCTGCCTGGTGGGGAGGTCTCCCTTTGTGGTTCCCCTTAGTTGTTGTTGGGGTGTAATTACCTAAGTGTAATTACCTAAGTGTAGTTACAGAATGAGAGCTACGCTCGTGGTGTCCTGTCTCCCCAGCACTCTTTGTCATATAATGCTTTTAAATTACCGACGGTTTTGGCCTCCACTACCCTCTCACTTAACTTGTTCCAACCGTCTACCACTCTGTTTACAAAAGTGAATTTTCGTATATTTCTCCAGCAGCTTTGTTTCGTTAGTTTAAATCTATGACCTCTTGTTCTTGAAGTTCACGGTCTCAGGAATTCTTCCCTATCAATTTTATCGATTCCTGTTACTATTTTGAACGTAGTGATCATATCGCCTCTTTTTCTTCTATCTTCTAGTTTTTGCACATTTAATGCCTCTAACCTCTCCTCATAGCTCTTGTCCTTCAGTTCTGGGGGCCACTTAGTGGCATGTCGTTGCACCTTTTCCAGTTTGTTGATGTGCTTCTTGATTAAGATATGGGCACCATACAACCGCTGCATATTCCAGCTTTGGTCTAATAAAAGTCGTAAACAATTTCTTTAGTATTTCTCCATCCATGTATTTAAAAGCAATTCTAAGGTTAGAAAGTATAGCATAGGCTCCTTGCACAATGTTCTTAATGTGGTCCTCAGGTGACAGTTTTCTATCTAGAACCACCCTTAGACCCCTTTCTTTGTCAGAATTCTTTAAAGATTTCTCACATAATTTATAGGTTGTGTGGGGTCTATGTTCTCCTATTCCACATTCCATAACATGGCATTTATTCACACTAAATTCCATTTGCCAAGTGTTGCTCCATATACTTATTTTGTCCAGGTTTTCTTGAAGGGCATGACAATCATCTAGGTTTCTTATCTTCCCTATTATCTTAACATCAGCAAACATGTTCATGTAATTCTGTATTCCCACTGGTAGATCGAATATGTAGACAATGAGCATTACCGGTGCAAGAACTGAACCTTGTAGTACTCCACTCGTGATATTCCTCCAATCCGATACCTTGCCTCTGACTACGGCCCTCATTTTTCTGTCAGAAAATTTTTCATCCATGTTAGAAGCTTACCTGTCACCCCTCCAATATTTTCCAGTTTCCAGAACAGCCTCTTATGTGGAACTCTGTTGAAAGCCTTTTTTAAGTCCAGATAGATGCAGTCAACCCAACCATCTCTTTCCTGTAAAATCTCTGTGGCTTGATCACAAAAACTGAGCAAGTTCGTTACACAGGATCTTCCAGATCGAAAACCATACTGTCTGTCTGATATTATATCGTTTTCCTCCAGGTGTTCTACCCATTTAGTTTTAATTATTTTTTCCAATATTTTGACTATTACACTTGTCAATTATACAGGTCTATAATTAAGGGGGTCTTCCCTGCTTCCACTTTTGTAGACTGGAACTACATTAGCCTTTTTCCACACATCAGCTACAACTCCTGTACACAGGGATGCCTGAAAAATCAGTTGAAGTGGAATGCTGAGCTCAGGTGCACATTCTCTCAGAACCCATGGTGAAACTCCATCTGGACCAACTGCTTTGTTCTTACTTAGCTCCTTGAGCATTTTTTCCACTTCGTCTCTAGACACCTCTATGTGCTCTATGTTGTTCTCTGGAATTCTTATTGTGTCTGGTTCCCTAAAGATTTCATTTTGTACAAACACACTTTGGAACTTTTTGTTTAGTGTTTCACACATTTTATTTTCATTTTCCGTGAATCTATTTCCCATTTTCAACCTCTGAATATTATCCTTTACTTGCAATTTGTTGTTTATGAATTTATAGAATAGACTTGGTTCTATTTTACATTTGTCTGCAATCCCTTTTTCAAATTTTCTTTCTGCCTCTCTCCTCACTGCCGTGTAGTTGTTTCTCGCAACTTTCACATCGATGATCGATGTGAAATAAACATCAAAACATCGATGATGTTTCACATCATCGGTGTGTGTAATTACCTAAGTGTAATTACCTAAGTGTAGTTACAGGATGAGAGCTACGCTCGTGGTGTCCTGTCTACCCAGCACTCTTTGTCATATAACGCTTTGAAACTACTGACGGTCTTGGCCTCCACCACCTTCTCACCTAACTTGTTCCAACCGTCTACCACTCTATTTGCGAAAGTGAATTTTCTTATATTTCTTCGGCATCTGTGTTTAGCTAGTTTAAATCTATAACCTCTTGTTCTTGAAGTTCCAGGTCTCAGGAAATCTTCCCTGTCGATTTTATCAATTCCTATTACTATTTTGTACGTAGTGATCATATCACTTCTTTTTCTTCTGTCTTCTAGTTTTGGCATATTTAATGCCTCTAACCTCTCCTTGTAGCTCTTGCCCTTCAGTTCTGGGAGCCACTTAGTAGCATGTCTTTGCACCTTTTCCAGTTTGTTGATGTGCTTCTTAAGATATGGGCACCACACCACACAACAGCTGCATATTCTAGCTTTGCCCTAACAAAAGTCATGAACAATTTCTTTAGTATATCGCCATCCATGTATTTAAAAGCAATTCTGAAGTTAGAAAGCGTAGCATAGGCCCCTCGCACAATATTCTTTATGTGGTCCTCAGGTGATAGTTTTCTATCTAGAACCACCCCTAGATCTCTTTCTTTATCAGAATTCTTTAAAGATTTCTCACATAATGTATAGGTTGTGTGGGGGTCTATGTTCTCCTATTCCACATTCCATAACATGGCATTTAATAACATTAAATTCCATTTGCCAAGTGGTGCTCCATGTACTTATTTTGTCCAGGTCTTCTTGAAGGGCATGACAATCATCTAAATTTCTTATCCTTCCTATTATCTTAGCATCATCAGCAAACATGTTCATATAATTCTGTATACCAACTGGTAGATCATTTATGTAGACAATAAACATCACTGGTGCAAGAACTGGACCCTGTGGTACTCCACTTGTGACATTTCTCCAGTCTGATACATTGCCTCTGATTACTGCCCTCATTTTTCTATCAGTCAGAAAATTTTTCATCCATGTTAGAAGCTTACCTGTCACCCCTCCAATATTTTCCAGTTTCCAGAACAACCTCTTATGTGGAACTCTGTCAAAAGCCTTTGCAGTCAACCCAACCATCTCTTTCCTGTAATATCTCTGTGGCTCGATCATAGAATATGTGTGTAATTACCTAAGTGTGTAATTACTCCTATATGTGTGTGTGTGTGTGTGTGTTGTGTGTGTGTGTGTGTGTGTGTGTGTGTGTGTGAGATAGATATATATATATATATATATATATATATATATATATATATATATATATATATATATATATATATATATATATATACAGTGGTACCTCGTTTAAGAGTTTAATTGGTTCCTGGAGACGCCTCGTATTCCGAAAACTCGTATTCTGAAGCGAATTTCCCCATAAGAAATAATGGGAAATGAATTAATCCGTTCCTGACTACCCCAGAAACCCCATATCAAACTAAATTTTTATACCTAATTCATCTAAATAAACCTACAAAACTATGTTCAAGTTATTACTTACCTTGCTGATGAATGCTGTAGGCGTATGGAAGAGGGTGAGGAGGGGGGAGGAGGAGAGGAGTTACTGTTTGGAAGGGGAGTCCCCTTCCATTATCACATCAGGCAATGAGGATCTTTCAGGTGTGCACTCCCTGGGACGTTTTATCTGAGTGCCACTAGGTCCTGGCTGAGGCTCACTGCTCGATTTTCTCACCACATATCTGTCCATGGAAGCTTGCTTTTCCCTTCTTCGCAAGCTCTCTCTGTAGTAAGGCAACACATTGTCATTGAAAAGATTAAGGCAACGGCCTACTACAGCTTTCTCTGGTGAGTCTTTTCAACAATTGTTTGAATCTCTTCCCAATCTGACACACCTTCTTCAATACTGCAGAAGGGACATCCGCTGCTGCCTCCTCCTCCACTGAAGAATCTTCATCTGCGTTGTCTTGCTGTTCCTGTTGAAGGGCTTGGAGTTCTTCGGCCTTTATCCTTACCACTGGCTATCTTGGGACTCATGGTGAGATATATAATAACAAATGTATAGTCAAATCACCAAAAATCCAACAATACACTGAAAATCCACGAGAAGAATTGATGAGAGGTAGTCACTGAGCGCGAGACAATGGTAAACTGAGGGGCGGATGGGCGGAGGGGCGACGATCGCCCAGCCACCACGCGCTAGGTCAGCCTGTACGCGTATCAACACTCGTGTCCCGAGGTAACCCTCGCCTTCCGAGACACATTTTCCGAGGAAATCCTGCTCGTATTCCGAAAAACTCGTATACAGGGACACTCGTATTCCGAGGTACCACTGTATATATTATATATATATATATATATATGCCTGGAAGGGGTACCACCTCTGGTGCAAGTGTAGGGACCCATAGCCTCGGAGAAGAAATAAAGAGTACTCAGAGAAGACCTTGTGGATCCTCACTGAACACTTTGATATTTTCTTCTCCTACCACCCCTATTCTTTTGGTATGTGTGTGTATATTTATCTAACTTTATTTGAAAATGTCATTACACAAAAAGTTACAGTATTGATTACATGCAGGGTACAGGCTGCTTGTCACAAGTTGAAAGCTCCTCAGCTCCTC
This sequence comes from Procambarus virginalis, assembly GCA_020271785.1. Lineage (NCBI taxonomy): Eukaryota > Metazoa > Arthropoda > Malacostraca > Decapoda > Cambaridae > Procambarus > Procambarus virginalis. The sequence goes on from WNGS01111181.1 coordinate 50,845,410, forward strand.
AGATGGGGGGCAGGAACCATGGATGCAGTGAGCATTTCCTCTCTGGATTGCCACACTGAGGCGCTGAAAAAGAAAACTGCAGCTCTAGGGTCTCTAGTTGTTTCGATTAGCTTAGACCCCAACTCCTTCAAAAGCTAGCAGCACTTTTACCCCAGGCACCAAGTGTCTCTGAGGCAATGGGGACAAAATTGTAGTGGTGCTCAAGGTCTCTGTATTTACGTGACTTGGCCGCTTCCCGGTGATTGGCGCTCCTCCTGCTTGAGTAGCACTGAAGTCAACATAGGTACTGGCTAAAGTTGAGACGCAAGTGTAGTCCCACACAACTGCTACCATTCTTCCAGGGTTTCACCGTGATTCATCTGGGCGCCAAACAGGCTCATTAGAGTTGTGGGACAATAGGTAGCGGGGCTCTCTCTCTCGCTGGACANTTTCTGGCTTGGCCAGTACATTAAATGCAAAAATCAATTGATAAGGGGGTAGTCAGGAACGAGGCCACCAAGGAGGACAATCTAGTAAAGAAGAACACACTACAAAATATAATTAAATACAAAGGTATTCCTTCAGAGGGACACGACCAGGGACAAGATAATCGAGGCAGCTGATGCAAGAAAGAGGTAGAGGGAGAGGGAACCACAGTCTCCAACCAAACAATCCCAGAGAGGGAGTGAGGAAACCACAGTCAGCAATTCAGAAACCCCAGAAAGAACTGCAACACCTCCACCTGCCACCCCATAGGAGCCCCCCAACCCCAAACCCTCCCTTCCCCCCTATACAATGTCTACCATGCCACCTAAATCCTCCCTCCCCCCCCCCTCACCCTGAGCACCCCCCCTGCCTCCTTGGCCTTTCTTCTGCCCCTTGCAGGCCTAAGCATGATTTAAGCCCTCCATCCCCCACCCCACCTCCCTCTAAACCCCGGTACCTACCCCACAGGAGTACAAACCTACCCAAATAGCCTTGCACATGGAACAGCCTACTACAACAGTGAGGAGTGTGTGTGATAATGGACATAGGAAAGTGACCTTCAAACTAGTGTACTCAAACATCGATGGGATTACAAGTAAAGCAAATGAACTGGATGAAAGGACACAAGAAACCCCGATATAATAGCACTCACAGAAACAAGATTGTCAGGCAACATAACAAATGCAGTGTTTCTGCAGGACTACTATATAGCAGGAAAGAGAGAAGGAGAGACGGAAGAGGAGGCCCCTGTTGATAAAGAAGGACTCGAGTTTTGAAGAGATGGATATCCTAGGCTGTGAAGGAATCAGAGACTACATAACAGGAATTATGATAATGGGTGGACCTAAGATAACAGTAGCAGTAATTTATAACCATCCGTTAAATGATAGAAGACCCAGAAAGAAGTTTGATAGAAACAACATGGCAACCATTAATATAATAGAGCAGCTTCAGTTGCCTGCAGGAATGGATCCAGACTTCTAATCATTAGTGACTTCAACCACGGAAAGATAGACTGGGAGAATGCAGACCCACACGGAGGTGCATACATGAAGCTAAATTATTGGACGTAGCAAAAGGAAACTTTCTGAATCGTCATGTCAAAGGACCCACAAGAATAAGAGGAAACAATGAACCAGCTAGACTCGACCTGATATTCGCCTTCAATGAGTCAGACATAAGGGAAATCAAATTAGAAGCTCCCATGGGAATGAGTGACCACAGCATACAGTACTAACATTTGAGCATGTGGTGGAAATAGAGATAACCTATCCAAGGAAGGGATCAGAAAGGTAAAGGCTGGCTTACCGGAGATGAAACTATGATGAAACAAGGAACTTCTTAATAGGAATACCATGGGAAACAGAACTCAGAGAAAAGGCTGTACAAGATATGATGGCCTAAATCCATTAGTGCCAGGAAACCGCAGACAAGTTTATCCCAGCCCAAAAGGAGAAAAATTAAAAGCAACAGATGAATCGATGGTTCAATCAGGCATGTAAGAAGCAAAGCAATTAAGTTCAAGAACATGGAGAAACTACAGAAATAATAGAACACCAGAGAGCAGAGGGAGATACCAGAAGGCCAGGAATGAATACCTCAGAGTGAGGAAATAAGCAGAGAGACAGTTTGAAAATGACATTACAAGTAAAGCCAAGACCCAACCAAAATGCTCCACAGCCATATCAGGAGGAAAACAGCAGTGAAGGAACAAGTGATGAAACTGACAAAAAGGGGAGACTAGATTCACAAAGAATGACAAGGTGTGTGAAGCACTCGACACGAGACTCTTGGAGGTCTTCACAATAGAGAAAGAGGAGACGTCCCTGTACTCAGAGAGAAGACAGTAACCAAGTAACCTTGGATGAATCTGAGCTTACCAGTGATGAGGTTAAAAGAAATCTGTTGGACCTGAATGTGACAAAAGCATCTCACCATGGATACTAAAAGAGGGTGTAAAAAGTACTCAGTGTGCCACTCTTTATAGTGTATAACAGGTCACTGCAAACAGGAGACCTACTGGAAAGCTGGAAGACAGCTAATGTGGTCCCAGTGCACAAAAAAGGGTGATAGGCAAGAAGCACCGAACTACAGGCCAGTTTCCCTAACTTGTATACCATGCAAGATGATGGAAAAAGATTGTGAGGAAAAAGCTTGTAGAACATCTGGAAAGGAGGAGCTTTGTAACACCACCAGTATGGGTTCAGGGATGGTAAATTGTGCCTCACAGGTCTAATAGAATTTTCATGACCAGGCAACAAAAATTAGGCAAGAAAGAGAAGGGTGGGCAGACTGCATTTTCTTAGACTGTCAGAAAGCCTTTGACACACAACCCCACAAGAGGCTGTTACAGAAGTTAGAGGACCAGGCAAGAATAAAAGCTAAGGCACCTCAATGGATAAGAGAGTATCTAAGCAACAGAAAACAGCAAGTAACTGTGAGGGAAGGAGCATTCAGAGTGGTGAGATGTCACCAGCAGAGTCCCACAGGGCTTTGTACTTGGACCGATCCTGTTTCTGATGTAAGTGATCTTCCAGAGCGTATAGACTCATTCCTCTCAAAGTTTGCTGATGATGCAAAAATTATGAGAAGAATCAAGACAGAAGAAGAGAGACAGAGACTACAAGATGACGAGGATGAATTGGAGGAATGGTCTAGAAAATGACTACTAAAGTTTAACTCAGGTAAGTGTAAAGTAATGAAATTAGTTGAAGAGAGTAGAAGGCCGAACACAAAGTATCATCTAGGAGGTAAATGCCAAAAGGCATTTTCAATACTTCAAGAGACAAGTAGATCAAAAGATCTGGGGGTTGATATACCTGATTTACCCAATTTTATCTGAGGGGCACTAACACTAGTGGCCTTAACGAGGACAAGAACCCGTTGGCTTGTCGAAGGTCACCTCATTCAATTTGATGATCTTTTCCAGATAGATTTTGAAACCTAACACATTTTTGGCATTTACGTCTTTGGCAGGTCGGCAGTTCCATGGGTTTTTAACCCTGTGGGTGAAAAAGCATCTCCTGTTCCCAGGCCTACATTGGGGTTTGTATACATCAAACACCGTCCATATAAACACTGTTTGTATATACGTACACTGAAAGACTATGAGAAGACCTCATGGCCCTGGAAACAAAAGTATTAGGGGAGACATGATCACCACCTACAAAATTCTCAGAGGAATTGATAGGGTAAACAAAGACAAACTATTTAACACGGGAGGAACACTAACAAGGGGACATAAGTGGAAACTGAGTGTCTAGATGAGCCACAGACATTAGAAAGAATTTGTTCAGTCATAGTTAACAAATGGAATACATTAGGCAGTGATGTGGTGGAGGCAGACTCCATACACAGTTTCAAATGTAGGTATGATAATAATTATAATAATTCATTGTGTCGGGAACAGGAAGCCAGAGTATTCACACAGTAGACTTATATCAAGGTTTACCCCCCCCCAAGCTGAATTACTGACCCCGCCCAGGATGCAACCCTACAACAAGCTGACTAACACCTGAGTATCTACTCACTTCTCGGTGAATAGAGGCATTAGGTGAAAGGAAATGTGTCCAACCATTTCTGTCCTGCCCGGGATACAAACTCGGAATTCTCGATTGTGCGTCAAGAACGAATCCGACTACTGGGATGATAGAGCCCAATAAACTCAGGAACCTGTACTCCAGTTGACTGACAGTTGCAAGGCAGGACCAAAGAGCTGAAGCTCAACCTGCACATGCACAACTAGGTAAATACTTGACATCACCATGTTTAGGTGAATACCGACGATTGTACTCGCCTAGTTGTACTAGCCTAGTTATGTTTGCAGGGGAGGAGTTCTGGCTCTTTGGTTCTGCCTCTCAACAGTCAGTCAACTGGTAATTACCTAAGTAAATAATAATAATAATAATAATAATAATAATAATAATAAATGTTTATTTAGGTAAGGTAAGGTACATACATACAAGAGATTTTACAAAGAATGATGGAATTATAGATAGAGCTAGTACATACAATGCCTAAAGCCACTATTGCACAAAGCGTTTCGGGCATGAAGGTGTAATTATTACCTAAGTGTAGTTACAGGATGAGAGCTACGCTCGTGGTGTCCCGTCTTCCCAGCACTCTTTGTAATATAACGCTTTGAAATTACTAATGGTCTTGGCCTCCACCACCTTCTCACTTAACTTGTTCCAACCGTCTACCACTCTGTTTGTGAAAGTGAATTTTCTTATATTTCTCCGGCAGCTTTGTTTCGTTAGTTTAAATCTATGACCTCTTGTTCTTGAAGTTCCAGGTCTCAGGAATTCTTCCCTATCAATTTTATCAATTCCTGTTACTACTGTATTTTGTGTGTAGTGATCATATCGCCTCTTTTTCTTCTATCTTCTAGTTTTTGCATATTTAATGCCTCTAACCTCTCCTCGTAGCTCTTGCCCTTCAGTTCTGGGAGCCACTTAGTAGCATGTTGTTGTACCTTTTCCAGTTTGTTGATGTGCTTCTTAAGATATGGGCACCACACAACCGCTGCATATTCTACCTTTGGTCTAACAAAAGTCGTGAAAAGAAGCATTCATTCCTTAATAGGTGGAACTCCGGACTGCGAAGCCGTGGAGGACGCTCAACCATTACATCTGGTCTGGTGTACAGATTCTTGAGCCTACTGAGCTCTATCATATCTATATTATAAACTGTGTATGGAGTCAGCCTCCACCACATCACTGATTAATGCATTCAATTTGTTAACTACTTTGACACTGAAAATATTTTTTCTAATGTCTCTGTGGCTCATGTGGGTACTCTATTTCCACCTGTAGAGGAGATTGTGATTGTGTGGAGAACTTGTTGCCCTTTGAGTAAGTGCTGAGATTGTAGGGTCACATCTCTTACAAGTATGTCACTATACATCACTTACTTCGCCACCAGTGTAAAAAAAAAATATATATATACCATTTATTTAACAAAACTACAATACCACTATCTCCACTTCCTACGGTATTAAAGGTGAGCTCAGACCACGGTAACTAATTATATAAAATGTTGGTAAGGAGGTGGCCAACATTTATATTTTTTACTAGCAAAGGTTAAAATTAAATTATCCTATATTATTACAAATGCAAAACCAAAATATGGACACGGTTTTCAAACATATTACTACATAATAATAAAGAAAAAGTAAAGTGACCAATTTATGCCGGGTGCAGACCTTTGGAACATCTTCGAGGAGAAGATGTTGATAATCTTGGGAGAGGTCAGCCAGCACGAGTGCCTGAAGGATGAACTCCTGCTGTAACTCTGCTTGTGGTGCCATGGCGTGTGTGTTGATACCTGCAGGTCGCTTACACTCTAACAACAACCAGTCAGGTCGCTTACACTCTCACAACAACCAGTCAGGTCGCTTACACTCCGACAATAACCATGCAAGTCGCTTACACTCCGACAATAACCAGTCAAGTCGCTTACACTCTCACAACAACCAGTCAGGTCGCTTACACTCCAACAACAACCAGTCAAGTCGCTTACACTCCGACAACAACCTTACATGTAGTTTACACTCCGACAACATTCTATAACATTCTTGCAATGTATTTGTTATCATTTTATTAATTCTGCTAGAATTGACCTACTTAAAATTCTGTTAGATTAAGGACTTGCCCGAAACGCTGCGCGTACTAGTGGCTTTACAAGATTGTAAATATTATGCTATGTATTCTCACAAACCCAATGTACCTTCTTGTATATAAATAAATAAATAAATAAACAAATAACCAATGTTCCAGCGATGTGTAAATATTTCATTCAAAATGATCTGCTACCAGAAATTTTAGCCAAATATCCCCAGTTTACAAACTGTAGGTAGTAACTAAGTGATTGTAATATATCCACCGCTGCCCACTGGATGGGAGGCGGTGTGCAGGACAAACATATAAATTGTGACACTAGCTCTCCACATATGTCAGTTGCTTAATTTAGAAACTGTGCTTGTGGTTGACCTCAAGCCCATTGATGATGTGACGATGTGTATTGCATATTGTAACTAGCTCATCAAGATTGCAACTTGCTTAACTAAATGAATTGTGGGGTTCAGATTGATTGACTGATAAAGATTAAGCCACTCAAGAGGTGGCACGGGCATGAATAGCCCGCAAGTGGTACAACTTTTTGTTCAGTAATTCTTTTCAGTATTCTGAGGTTGCATTTAATCGTCAAGCTGCTATCGCGGGGGAGGATACTGCTTGACAGTCTTTATGAGGGCGCCCAACTGCTGGACACCATTTTTGACCAGGAGAGTGGCTGTGTTGATGGCTTCAGGGTGGCCACTGCAAGATTCAGGGACTCTTAAAGCTCTTCTAGAGTCGTTGATTGCTTCACATTCCAGAAGATGTTCTTATGTTCTTAAGATAGTGAAGTAATGGCTTTTCTGTGACAGTTACCCATTACATATGCCTCTGAACCCTTTCCACTACCGCCCACAGGACGGGAATGGGGTGCATAATAAATGAACTAAACTAATTTATAGAACCACTAATTTCGCACAGTTTTTCTGTCATAACATAAGACAAATAATGTACAAAAAGTTTAAATAATTTGGGAAATACTTCATAATGGATCCTGCAGTAGTGTTCTACGTTCTCGACTCACAATTAAGGATCCCGGGTTCGATTCTCGGGCGGGACACAGTTGGGATAAGCACGTTTCCTTTTACCTAATAAGTGATGCCTCTATTTCCCCCCAAGCAGTAAATAGGTACCCGGAAGTTAGCCGACTGTTAATTGTGAGTTGTAGAAGATATCTTAATCACTTCAGGCTCCCTTTCCTCATTACTATCCTTAAACAGTCATCTCTATTCTCACTGCATGCAAGCTGACATTAATTCCGGACTAAATGTGCTATCACATATCCACAATAACCACAGTAAGCATTACTACTGCAGTTACTACACAGCAACCCTTGCAAAATATAAACTCCAAAACAACACTAACCTATCAGTATTCAACCAAAATGTCACATCACTTGGTAAACTTTTGATGACATGAATGCGCTACTTGAAGCACTAGGTACTAATTTATCGTTCATTATTTTAACAGAGACATGGCTAACTTAAGATCATACCCAACTATAAAACTGCAGGCCAGACGCAAGCCCGGAGGTGGTACAGCTATCTATTATGAATTATTTAAAAATATTCTGACCAATGCATGAATGTTCGATCAATGCATAAATGTTCATAATAAGGCAAATAGGACACTGGGATTTATTAATCGAAGCGTTAGTAACAAGACACCTGGTGTGGTTCTTCAGCTATATCTTGCTCTGGTTAGGCCCCATTTAGATTATGCTGTTCAGTTTTGGTCGCCGTACTATAGAATGGATATAAATTCACTTGAACGTGTCCAGCGTAGGATGACAAAGTTAATGCCCCAAATTAGAAATCTGTCATATGAAGAGAGATTAACAAAGCTTAAATTGCATTCACTGGAAAGGCGAAGAGTTAGGGGTGACATGATAGAGGTTTACAAGTGGATGAATGGACAAAACAAAGGGGATATAAATAGGGTATTAAAAGTATCAACCCACAAGACAGAACACGAAACAATGGGTATAAATTGGATAAATTTAGATTTAGGAAAGACTTGGGTAAATACTGGTTCGGTAACAGGGTTGTTGATTTGTGGAACCAATTACCTCGTAACGTGGTCAAGGTGGACTCCTTCGATTGTTTCAAACGTGGGTTGGACAAGTATATGAGTGGGATTGGGTGGTTATATATAGGAGCTGCTGCCTATATATAAGGCAGCCTATTGGGCCTACAAGGCCCCATGATCTAAATGGGGCCAGCAAAGTCAAAGCCGCTGGCAGTCAAAGCTGCCCTTGTCAAGCACATGTACAGTAATTTTAGGGTTAAGTTAGGTAAGGTAAATGTCCAGAATTGGAGAACTACTGTACAGTGAATAAGCAGAAGATAACTTCACCAAAGTTGAAACTTCTGTTGACACTATTTTAGTTTAATTTTTTTTAGTTTAGTAACCCCTCCAATATTTTCCAGAATAACCTCTTATGTGGAACTCTGTCGAAAGCCTTTTTTAGGTCCAGATAAATGCAGTCAACCCAACCATCTCTTTCCTGTAAAATCTCTGTTGCTCGATTATAGTAACCGAGTAAATTTGAAACACAGGATCTTCCAGATCGAAAACCATACTGTCTGTCTGATATTATATCATTTCGCTCCAGGTGTTCTACTCATTTAGTTTTGATTAGTTTTTCTAATACTTTCACTATTACACTTGTCAATGATACAGGTCTATAATTGAGGGGGTCTTCCCTGCTGTTACTTTTGTAGATTGGAACTATATTAGCCTTTTTCCACACATCAGCTACAACTCCTGTACACAGGGATGCCTGAAAGATCAGGTGAAGTGGAATGCTGAGCTCAGATGCACATTCTCTCAGAACCCTTGGTAAAACTCCATCTGGGCCAACTGCTTTATTCTTACTTAGCTCCTTTAGCATATTTTCCACTTCATCTCTGAACCAACCCTGTTTCCTAGGTCTGCATGTCTGTTTTGGTATGAATGTTTGTGTGCCTTCATCATATATTGTGCAAAATTTGGCATACATCTCATTTACTTCCTTGCCTAGCAACAAGTCTGTCCAATTATACCCAAGAAAAAATTGTCTAAGTTCCCCATAGCATCTTCTCTTGAAATCGAGTTTAACAACTGTTTTACTGTCCCCATTCTCTACTAGATTATTTCGCATATCGTATTTAATGTCCAAGAGGACATGATCACTCTTTCCGTGTGATCGTGTGTGTGTGTAAATCCCGAAAATTAACACATGATGAAAAAAATGAGTGTCAGATTATGAAGGAAGGAATGAAACAGGAATTTCCTTAAGTACTTTTGTATTTAATAATACATCTTTAAAAGGATGGATTTACAAGTCAGTAAATAATACTACTTTCAAGACTCATAAGCCTAACTATCCCATGAGGCTAATCATCAATTCTGTGGGATCCATTTCTTACAAGCTCTCTTAATGGCTTACCAAAATCTTGTCCCCATTTTTAGGAACTATTTCCACTTCTCATACCTTGAGGATACCTTGAGGATACCTTGAGGTGCTTCCGGGGCTTATCGTCCCCGCGGCCCGGTCATCGACCAGGCCTCCTGGTTGCTGGACTGATCAACCAGGCTGTTGGACGCGGCTGCTCGCAGCCTGACGTATGAGTCACAGCCTGGTTGATCAGGTATCCTTTGGAGGTGCTTATCCAGTTCTCTCTTGAACACTGTGAGGGGTTTGCCAGTTATGTCCCTTATGTGTAGTGGAAGCGTGTTGAACAGTCTCGGGCCTCTGATGTTGATAGAGTTCTCTCTCAGAGTACCAGTTGCACCTCTGCTTTTCAACGGGGGTATTCTGCACATCCTGCCATGTCTTCTGGTCTCATGTGATGTTATTTTTGTGTGCAGGTTTGGGACCAGCCCCTCTAATATTTTCCACGTGTAAATTATTATGTATCTCTCCCGCCTGCGCTCAAGGGAATACAGATTTAGGCTCTTAAGTCGGTCCCAATAGTTTAGATGTTTTACCGAGTGGATTCTAGCAGTAAAGGACCTCTGCACGCTCTCCAGGTCAGCAATTTCACCAGCAGTGAAAGGGGCTGTCATTGTGCAGCAGTACTCCACTCTAGAGAGCACAAGCGTTTTGAAAAGTGTCATCATCGGTATAGCATCTCTAGTGTGAAAAGTTCTTGTTATCCAACCTGTCATTTTTCTTGCAGTTGTGACGGCTACTTTATTGTGTTCTTTAAAGGTAAGGTCTTCCGACATGAGTACACCCAGATCCTTTACATTGCCTTTTCGTTCTATGTTATGATTTGCCTGAGTTTTGTACGTGGATTCTCTTCGGATTCTACCTCATTTGACCAATTCTATTGAATTAGTTCAATTGAATATTGCTCTAATCACTCTTGATGTCAAGTTAATTAGTTTTGACGCTTGTTCTTTGTTCACAAAGGTGCCGGTTGATGATATTCTTGATTACCTCGCTCATGATTAATGAACCATGTTTTACCTCTTTCTGCTGATATTATTGTCAATATCATTAAGATGTGTATAAAAGAATGTAAACTTACCTTTAATAATGAGTATAATTTATAGACTTTCGGAATGGCAATGGGGAATCCTTTATTGCCATTGCTTTCAAACTTGTACATCGAATTCTTCAAAAAGAAATTTGTTTAAAAAATTACCCCTGGATTTCATGGTTTAGATATGTTGTAGTTACTTTGTGTATATGGCCTGCAAATGTAAATACAGATGAATTTGTAGCTAAACTTTATGATCAAGTCACCTCTATAAAATTTACTATGGAAACTGAAATTGATAAATGTTTGCCATTCTTAAATATACTTATTAATAGGGAAGATTTTTCACTAAAGTTTAGTGTTTACAGAAAGCCTACACTACAAATAATTTATATTCATTATTTCTCAGGGAATAGATACAATGTGAAACAATCAATTTTTTCCTCTATGTATCTAAGAGCTCTTCGGGTTGTTAGTAAAAAATTCTTAGATGAAGAGTTTAAGAATATTGATTCTATTGGTCTCAAGCTTTGTTATCCACCAAGTTTTTTGGAAGTTTGCCGTATCAAAGCACGTCATACATATTATAATATTATATGCAGTGAGAAAATTCGCCCAAAGAATCGGTTATGTTTACCATATTTTTCTGTGTTTGAAAATATTGTCAAGGCCTTGAAACTTATTGATATACATGTGTAGTTTAATTACGAAAATACTGTTGGAAAACTATTAGTTAGAAACAGTCCTCGTAGCGATAATTTATAAAATACCTTGTAAAGACTGTAATAGGTTCTATGTAGAGCAAACTTCTAAAGATTTGAAATTTAGAATTTCACAACATAATATTCTGTAAGACATAACCAATTGTCAATGCTTTGTTTGTTCATTTGTCAGAAAATTCTCACCAAATTGATTGAGAGATGGTTTCTTCAATAACAAATTGTAAAATCACTTTCAATTGGAACATAATTGAATCTGCTTTAATACAGATTACAAAATCATGTAATTTGAACATTAGCAGTGGTATGTATAGTTTGATCCATTTTTGATTGATAAGTTAAAGGGCGATTTGAGTAGGATCGTTGATACGCATTTGCCTCGCTTATACCTTGTTAATATCTACTATCTTATGATATTAATATCCATGTATGGGTCTATCGGCCCATACGATGCAGCTCATATTTATATCCAATGTATAGTACTGACTTGTAAATCCTTATGGACTATTCATTCCCATGCCTCCTCTTGGGTGGCTTAATCTTTATCAATAATTTATCAATCAATCAATTGTAAATCCATCCTTCTAAAGATGTATTATTAAATACGAAAGTTCTTAAGGAAATTCCTGTTTCAATCCTTCTTTCGTGGCTTGACATTCATATATGTATGATTCATATATGATGAAATATATATATATATAATATATATATATATATATATATATATATATATATATATATATATATATATATATATATATATATATATATATGTGTGTCGTACCTAGTAGCCAGAATGCACTTCTTGGCCTACTATGCAAAGCTCAATTTGCCTAATAGGCCAAGTGATTTTTTTTTATTTGCAATAAATTGTTTCCAATTAGTTTATTTGAATTATTATTATTATATTATATTAAGAACATAAATTATTGACATAGTTGTGTTAGTTTAGATTACGTTAAGATAGGTTAGGTTAGGTTAGGCAGGGTTGGTTAGGTCATATACTTACGTTTACTTTTATCTCAAATTTAACAAAATTAATTTAAACAATGAAATGGACAGATTTTTCATTTCATAAGAAAAAATATTGAAAAATATATAAATTCAGGAAAACTTTGCTTATTAGGCAAATCGGCACTTGCATAGTAGGCCGAGTATGACGTTCTGTATGCAGGAGAGAGGTGAAGTGAAGTACAATGACATATATGAATGGGATTGGGTAGATATAAATAGGAGTTGCATTGTATGGGCCAATAGGCCCATATGTGAATATTAATATCATAAGATAGTGGATAGCACCCAATTGGGGGTGCGCAGAGCACCTTAAGGTGCCCGATCGGGGGTGCGCAGAGTTCCATATGGCACTTTTATGTATAGGGAGTGATTACTAACTCCCACGGCTACATAGGGCTCACATCCTGTGCCTCAAGACTCCAGTAAACAAATGCCATCTTGAACAAATCATCAGCTCTCTACTGACTGTGAAAGAGTGGTCATGGGTGGCGCATGCCGTAGTAGCTCACAGCACCACTGTGCAGCTAGGGGCCACAGCACCACTGTGCAGCTAGGGGCCACAGCACCACTGTGCAGCTAGGGGCCACAGCACCACTGTGCAGCTAGGGGCCACAGCACCACTGTGCAGCTAGGGGCCACAGCACCACTGTGCAGCTAGGGGCCACAGCACCACTGTGCAGCTAGGGGCCACAGCACCACTGTGCAGCTAGGGGCCACAGCACCACTGTGCAGCTAGGGGCCACAGCACCACTGTGCAGCTAGGGGCCACAGCACCACTTAGTAACGATGAATAAAATAGGTCACTAATTATTTTGCATTGATAGGATCATCTATGTTTGATAGGAACATAGATGATCCTGACTGTGATAAAGACTGTACAACGTTCATATATCAGTGAACTCAATGCTAGTTATGATATTCACAGCATGAGGTAGAGACAACAGCACCCAGCCATTGTTTCTTGCATCTACGCATCATGAAACGATCATGTTCCTTCACAATATAACCTTATGGAAATGGATTCATAACTGGGATTTTTGTGATAGGAATGTGGTAATAACAGCAGGTTTGTAGCTGGTCATAGCAAAATATGTAGAATATTGCAGGCATTGTCTTTCATCACGATTGCTGGTGTCATCTGCTCATATCATGTGGCTGCATCCTGTGTTTTTATTACATTACCATAACCACCAGAACTGCTTATTAGTTTGTTATGGTGCATATAAATGTTGATAGTGATATATAATGTGTGAATATAGTGTAATAACAGCATGAACACTGTTTGGTTGATCTAAGAATATAATATATGTGTTACTATATATAAGCCCCATATTTTTTAGAATATCAATGTTCTACACATTTAACTATATAAATTCCACAAATTACACACTATTGAATAATATTACTGCAAAAAACTAGATATAAAACAATTCGCGACACTGAAATAATTATGTAAAAATGTACTGTATTTGGGGCAGTCCCTGCCACACTCAACTGTTGACTGCTAGGTTGATCTTGGATTCGTGTTCTGTGTATATAAATTATTAACACACGATCTTTGCGATTCATTATGGTGCATAAAAAATCATCGTTGAATGTAATGAAACGCCATTGTCAGGATCAGACCTGGAGGCTCCCTGGAGCTATCCGAGCTGATATGAATGTATTAGACCCCGGCATCAGTCAAGCGAATGGAGTTCTTAGTCCCACCAGGTACCACAAGTCAGAACCTGGCCCCCTCAGAAAGGCGCGAGGAGCAATGGCCTATAGAAACCCCCCCGTGTGGTTGGAAGCATTTTATGTCTGCCATCGACCAGGTCAGGAACCCAGAAATGTAGGCACCCCAAAACAAAATCTTATCTGGTTAAAATAATGCGACTGATAGCCGAACTGTTGCACAGAACTCCTGCAACTAAAAACGAGCGAACGAGCATGACGTCGCAACCGTCACTGCACCGCTGTCCGTACAGCTTCTCCCTTCCCTGGAGGGGGAAAGGGAGAGCCCTAGAGCCCTGCTCTGGTTATCCACACCCCAGTTCAGAGGCTGGATGTCAAAAGATGCAAAAAACAACCGACCGGAGGAAGGGACGAAGGGTTGCCGGGGAGTCTCCGGGTCTCGTCCAAAACATGGAGTTTCATTACATTCAATGCTGATTTTCTGGGGAGAGCCCCTTCAGCTTCCTGGTGCTACTTAACCAAAGATAAAACAAGGGGGACTAACCCAGGCGGTCACCACACACTCCTTAATTTGAAGTCAAGACAACTGTCTGGCTGCACCCGAACACCTAAAAGACACAGATGGGCTACCACGACCCATGTTAGGCGTGTAAAAACGTGAGGTGCTAGGTTCAATCCGAACGGGACACAATGAAAGCGGTAACTCTGACCCCCTACAACAAAACCAAGCCAGTCCCTGAACCCCGGATGAATTAGGACGTGCCAACATGCGTCCTGGAGGTATATGGACACCATCCAGGCGCCCAGCTCCAACAGAAGCCGGACCTGGGACAGCGTAGTCATCCGAAAGGAGGGGCAACGAAACCAGGGGTTCAAATGAGACAAGTCCAGAATGAACCCACAGGTCCACACAGTCCCGTTTCAGGACTGAACTCAAGACAGGAAACCCATCTGAGAAACGTCGTCGTTTCGACCACACACCTAAGCGAACCCTCTCCAAGACGACCTGACAGAGCGCAGGAGAAAAGGCCTGCCCTGTCAGCCCCAAGACCCCCGAAGGAGGAGGAGCCACCCAACCCCACCGCAGGACGTCGGAAACGACCCCCTCCTCCCCCCCATCGCCCTGTCAATGGGACGAACCGCAAAAGGGCCAGCTACCCTTACGAGAACCCGAGCCTCGCACCGAGCGAACACCACTTCGACCGGACGAAGACGGTTCCGAAAGCGGCGCCGGCTCTGAAACTGGCACCAGTGGCCTACCCCAATGAGCAGAACCCTGAGCCTTAGCACGATCCTCTCCGGGAAGGCCCTCCCCCACCCTAGGACCCCCAGAGAACCAATAAATCGAACATTGGACGACAGCGAGCCGAAGCTGCCTGAAGATACTGCGCCACTGCAGAATCAGCAACAGCAAGGGACAGAAGGCCGAAGACATTTTAAGAGCCCTGGCAGATTCCAGGAAGGAAGCCAGTACCACATGCCGACACACGAGTCAGGAGGCATAAAACAGCGACGCTGCATCCCACAGGATCAGCACAAACAGCTTCAACAAGGCAAACGACGAGTGAGCCACCGAGCCCAAGGCACTGGATCCAGGAACAGCCCCCAAGCACTTCCACATCCTCCCCAAGCAAGTCAGCAGACAGCTCGAGGAGGGAAAAAAAACGCAAGGACGAAGCCAGGAGGCCACGAGCACACACGTTCTCAGCAACCTGCGCAGCCGAAAGGGAGGGAACCTGAACATGAAGCTGCAAAATGCCAACATCCCAAGGAAGGGCAGGGGCAAACAAGCACTCATTGAGGTGCTCAAGGTTGCCCCCCCAGAAAAACCTGGACCACCGTCAACGCCTCACGCCACTCAAGGGTGCGGGAATGACAGAAGGTATGCCATGCCTCCAAACCAAAAACAAGAGAGTCCGCTAGTCAGGACGACTCCGGAACCTCATAACAGATCCAGTGAGGAAACAAAGACCCAAACCTGAACGAAGACGGATCCATAATAGAGCAACCCATCCTCGCAAATTCGTATAGTCAATATTGACTTATTAAATAAGTGCATAGGTGACATACTTAACATAATAGTTTCTCTTGAAAAGCATCTTATTGCTTCGTAATTACAATTATTACCTAACCTATACCTATAATAGGTTAAGTAACAATTGTAATTACGAAGCTATAAGATGCTTATTTTAATATACTAAGTAGGTTAGTAGGGGAGTACATACTAAGTAGGGGAGCCGGTCGGCCGAGCGGACAGCACGCTGGACTTGTGATCCTGTGGTCCTGGGTTTGATCCCAGGCGCTGGCGAGAAACATTGGGCAGAGTTTCTTTCACCCTATGCCCCTGTTACCTAGCAGTAAAATAGGTACCTGGGAGTTAGTCAGCTGTCACGGGCTGCTTCCTGGGGGTGGAGGCCTGGTTGAGGACCGGACCGCAGGGACACTAAAAAGCCCCGAAATCATCTCAAGATAACCTCAAGAAGGTTAGTTAAGGTCGGTGTTTTCTATGAAGCTTTTCAAGGGAAACTATTATGTTTAGTATGTCACCTATGCACGTAACTAATAAGTCAATATTGACTATACGAATTTGCGAGGACGGGTTGAATAGAGGTATAATCCAGGTCGTGCAGGAGGTAAGCCGCAAAGGCCTCCCGCACCACATGAGGCTGGATGCGAGAAGCCAAAAACCTCTGGAAAGACGGGACCGAAGCACCACAAGGGACATAAAACCAAACCCAGGGAGGGGCAGACACCAAATCCAATTCGTACACAGAGGGGGGGAGAGGAAAACCCCACTCCTTATAACAGTAAGCCCGCTCAGAGGGTAGAAAAACCCAGTTGGGGTCCAACGGGGCCCAAGGGGCCCCAAGTCAGCCCCTCCCCAGCCCCGGGATCCTTCACATCAGGACCCTGGGCTGAGTCATCTCCTAAAGCTCGGGCCTCAAAAGAAAAGGCTGGTGCAGCCGTAAAAGCTGGATGGAACTGGGCCCACTGGTCAGACCCAGACAGTTCGGCAGGGAGAACCGACTCAAATGCCTCCGTCACCACACCGGAAGGGACATCCCCCGAGACTGCCCGAGTCTCAAGGCCATCTAAACCTGCCTCGACTCCAAACCCCTCAGACATTTCGGGGCCGGAAGCAGGAAGGGGGGGGGGGGGCAAAATCGAACCACTGCAGGGGAAGGATGAGGGGGTGTGGACAGAACCAAGGCCAAAGTGACCAACACCCCATGACCGGGTCCCTATAAGCAAAACGGGGCAGCCTTGGGGCTTCCGGTGCAGCAACTAACCTATCACGTTGCAACATCCAAAACCTAACATGCAACACTTGCGCCGCCTGTACCCAAATAATGTCATCAGTAGATTGGGTAACCTGAGTCACCAGCAAGCAACAAAACTCACAGGACTCTGGGTTGAAAGTGTCACCGATCCAACAGGCAGCGTGACGGAGGAAAAAAACAGTGAGAGTCACCTTGAGACAAGGGGGACAGAGCAACCCTCAAACTCGCATAAAGCAAGGTGGGGGGGTACTCAGGGGGTCACATCCATCGGACACGCACCCCGTGGGTTTCCCAGGGTCCTGAGACGGAACTCACGCTCAGGGAAGCCCAGACAGGGTACTGCTAACCGGCGCCCAAGTCTAACCAAGGCAGACCGCCCCACCAGGCAGGCAAACAAAAGGAAAAGAAAACACCGCAAGAGGACATCGTACCCAGGCTGATCAGAGCCAGCCGCTATGAATGGTGAAAACAAGCTGCGCAGTACCCTGCGCCCCTGATCAGCACAAACTGCCTCCTACCATAAGGCAAACAAGGGAGGCAGAACACCCTAGCACACAAAGGGCGACCAAAAAACTGAGCAGTAAACAGCCAAGCAGAGCCAGAACCCAAGGAACTTGTGGAAGGTGGCCCCAAGCCCCATGGGTAGTACTTACTGGGCACCTAGGGAAGACAACCCTAGGTGCATGCAGCTCGAGTTCTGAAGAAATACTCCTGGCTCGCGCACCCTCTAAAAGACAGTCACCAAATACAATGCACAGAGCTGAAACTAAGTCTGGAGCCAGAGCACAAGACCTCTGCCTAGTGCATCAGCCTCAGAACTGGGGTGTGGATTGCCGGCGCATCTGTCTGGGGCTGGGGCTGGGAGCTGCGCAGACAGCGGCGCGGCGACGTGTGACGTCATGCTCATTTGCTCGTTTCTGTTTGGGGAGTTCTGTCCACTAATTCGGCTTTTTGTAGCAATTTTCACCAGAATAGGGGTTTGTTTTGGAGCGCCTACCTTTCTGGGTGCCTGACCCGGTCGATGGAAGACATAGAATGCTTCCAGCCATACTAGGGTTTCTATAGGCCAGTGCTCCTCGTGCACTGGCCTATAGAACCTGTTCGGGGCCAGGTTCTGGCTCATGGTCCCCGGTAGGCCCAAAGAACTCCATACACATGACTGATGCCATGTGTATGGAGTCTTGACATTAGCAATATCAGCCTGGATAGCTGGCTCTAAGGGGGAGCCAAAGGGGCTCCCCTTAGAAAATTGATTACAATACATCGGCAGTTATGAAAAAAGCTCACATCATCTCACCACCTTACCCAGCATACATAACCAACACCTGATATACTGTATGTCATACATTATTTAATGACCGAGTTACCTTTAAAAAACATTTATTCATTATCTAAATGAAAAATGCTCCTAGAAATTTGAAAGGAATGTTAAACTTCATCCGCCTGTCAGCCATTTGCAATGAATAAATGACAACAAAACCAGAGCGCTGTGATGGTGTGCCATGACNCTCGACCTGATATTCGCCTTCAATGAGTCAGACATAAGGGAAATCAAATTAGAAGCTCCATGGGAATGAGTGACCACAGCATACAGTAACTAACATTTGAGCATGTGGTGGAAATAGAGATAACCTATCCAAGGAAGGGATCAGAAGGTAAAGCTGGCTTACCGGAGATGAAACTATGATGAAACAAGGAACTTCTTAAGGAATACCATGGGAAACAGAACTCAGAGAAAAGGCTGTACAAGAATGATGGCCTAAATCCATTAGTGCCAGGAACCGCAGACAAGTTTATCCCAGCCCAAAAGGAGAAAAATTAAAAGCAACAGATGAATCGATGGTTCAATCAGGCATGTAAGAAGCAAAGCAATTAAGTTCAAGAACATGGAGAACTACAGAAATAATAGAACACCAGAGAGCAGAGGGAGATACCAGAAGCCAGGAATGAATACCTCAGAGTGAGGAAATAAGCAAGAGACAGTTTGAAAATGACATTACAAGTAAAGCCAAGACCCAACCAAAATGCTCCACAGCCATATCAGGAGGAAAACAGCAGTGAAGAACAAGTGATGAAACTGACAAAAAGGGGAGACTAGATTCACAAAGAATGACAAGTGTGTGAAGCACTCGACACGAGACTCTTGGAGGTCTTCACAATAGAGAAAGAGGAGACGTCCCTGTACTCAGAGAGAAGACAGTAACCAAGTAACCTTGGATGAATCTGAGCTTACCAGTGATGAGGTTAAAGGAATCTGTTGGACCTGAATGTGACAAAAGCATCTCACCATGGATACTAAAAGGGTGTAAAAAGTACTCAGTGTGCCACTCTTTATAGTGTATAACAGGTCACTGCAAACAGGAGACCTACTGGAAAGCTGGAAGACAGCTAATGTGGTCCCAGTGCACAAAAAAGGGTGATAGGCAAGAAGCACCGAACTACAGGCCAGTTTCCCTAACTTGTATACCATGCAAGATGATGGAAAAAGATTGTGAGGAAAAAGCTTGTAGAACATCTGGAAAGAAGGAGCTTTGTAACACCACCAGTATGGGTTCAGGGACGGTAAATTGTGCCTCACAGGTCTAATAGAATTTTCATGACCAGGCAACAAAAATTAGGCAAGAAAGAGAAGGGTGGGCAGACTGCATTTTCTTAGACTGTCAGAAAGCCTTTGACACACAACCCCACAAGAGGCTGTTACAGAAGTTAGAGGACCAGGCAAGAATAAAAGCTAAGGCACCTCAATGGATAAGAGAGTATCTAAGCAACAGAAAACAGCAAGTAACTGTGAGGGAAGGAGCATTCAGAGTGGTGAGATGTCACCAGCAGAGTCCCACAGGGCTTTGTACTTGGACCGATCCTGTTTCTGATGTAAGTGATCTTCCAGAGCGTATAGACTCATTCCTCTCAAAGTTTGCTGATGATGCAAAAATTATGAGAAGAATCAAGACAGAAGAAGAGAGACAGAGACTACAAGATGACGAGGATGAATTGGAGGAATGGTCTAGAAAATGGCTACTAAAGTTTAACTCAGGTAAGTGTAAAGTAATGAAATTAGTTGAAGAGAGTAGAAGGCCGAACACAAAGTATCATCTAGGAGGTAATGCCAAAAGGCATTTTCAATACTTCAAGAGACAAGTAGATCAAAAGATCTGGGGGTTGATATACCTGATTTACCCAATTTTATCTGAGGGGCACTAACACTAGTGGCCTTAACGAGGACAAGAACCCGTTGGCTTGTCGAAGGTCACCTCATTCAATTTGATGATCTTTTCCAGGTAGATTTTGAAACCTAACACATTTTGGCATTTACGTCTTTGGCAGGTCGGCAGTTCCATGGGTTTTTAACCCTGTGGGTGAAAAAGCATCTCCTGTTCCCAGGCCTACATTGGGGTTTGTATACATCAAACACCGTCCATATAAACACTGTTTGTATATACGTACACTGAAAGACTATGAGAAGACCTCATGGCCCTGGAAGACAAAAGTTATTAGGGGAGACATGATCACCACCTACAAAATTCTCAGAGGAATTGATAGGGTAAACAAAGACAAACTATTTAACACGGGAGGAACACTAACAAGGGGACATAAGTGGAAACTGAGTGTCTAGATGAGCCACAGACATTAGAAAGAATTTGTTCAGTCATAGTTAACAAATGGAATACATTAGGCAGTGATGTGGTGGAGGCAGACTCCATACACAGTTTCAAATGTAGGTATGATAATAATTATAATAATTCATTGTGTCGGGGAACAGGAAGCCAGAGTATTCACACAGTAGACTTATATCAAGGTTTACCCCCCCCAAGCTGAATTACTGACCCCGCCCAGGATGCAACCCTACAACAAGCTGACTAACACCTGAGTATCTACTCACTTCTCGGTGAATAGAGGCATTAGGTGAAAGGAAATGTGTCCAACCATTTCTGTCCTGCCCGGGATACAAACTCGGAATTCTCGATTGTGCGTCAAGAACGAATCCGACTACTGGGATGATAGAGCCCAATAAACTCAGGAACCTGTACTCCAGTTGACTGACAGTTGCAAGGCAGGACCAAAGAGCAGAACCTCAACCTGCACATGCACAACTAGGTAAATACTTGACATCACCATGTTTAGGTGAATACCGACGATTGTACTCGCCTAGTTGTACTAGCCTAGTTATGTTTGCAGGGGAGGAGTTCTGGCTCTTTGGTTCTGCCTCTCAACAGTCAGTCAACTGGTAATTACCTAAGTAAATAATAATAATAATAATAATAATAATAATAATATAATAATAAATGTTTATTTAGGTAAGGTACATACATACAAGAGATTTTACAAAGAATGATGGAATTATAGATAGAGCTAGTACATACAATGCCTAAAGCCACTATTGCACAAAGCGTTTCGGGCATGAAGGTGTAATTATTACCAAGTGTAGTTACAGGATGAGAGCTACGCTCGTGGTGTCCCGTCTTTCCAGCACTCTTTGTAATATAACGCTTTGAAATTACTAATGGTTTTGGCCTCCACCACCTTCTCACCTAACTTGTTCCAACCGTCTACCACTCTGTTTGTGAAAGTGAATTTTCTTATATTTCTCCGGCAGCTTTGTTTCGTTAGTTTAAATCTATGACCTCTTGTTCTTGAAGTTCCAGGTCTCAGGAATTCTTTCCTATCAATTTTATCAATTCCTGTTACTACTGTATTTTGTGTGTAGTGATCATATCGCCTCTTTTTCTTCTATCTTCTAGTTTTTGCATATTTAATGCCTCTAACCTCTCCTCGTAGCTCTTGCCCTTC
>WNGS01111181.1:50868437-50916970 GCA_020271785.1 Procambarus virginalis
AAAACATTCCATGGGAAACTGTTTTTAAGTAATAAAAGTCCTACAGAAGGAATAGAAAAACTGACTTCGGAAGCGTATCAAGTCTGTCTGAAACATGTTCCTTTGAGGAAAGCCAGAAGAGATCCAACGTAGAAAGAGAACGCAGAAGACACTATAAACGCAGGAAAAGAATAACGGAACTGCTTATGCAGACACGAATTTCCCGTCAAAGAAGGAATAATTTAAATAGGGAGATTGAAGAAATCGAGCGGAAATTGAAACACTCATATGAAACTGAAGAAAGGCAGTTAGAACAGAAAGCAATTCAGGAAATAAAGAAAAATCCAAAATACTTCTTCACATATGCGAAATCAAAAGCAAAAACTACTGCCAGTATTGGACCTATTCGTACAAGTGAAGGTTCATACACGGAGGATGACAAAGAAATTAGTGAAATCCTAAAAAGCAGTATGAGGACATGTTTAGCACTCCAATAAACAACATGAAAGTAGAAGATCCAGACAATTTCTTTATGCGGGATATCCAAACCCCTGTAAATATAACTGATATCAACACGAGCGCACTAAATTTTGAAAGAGAAATTGAAAACATGCCCATGCACTCGGCCCCAGGTCCAGACTCATGGAATTCAATATTTATAAAGAAATGCAAAGTGCCGGTAGCACAGGCACTCAGTATAGTGTGGAGGAAGAGCTTGGACACGGGGGAGATACCAGATGCACTTAAAGTAGCAGACATAGCCCCTCTACACAAGGGAGGGAGCAAAGCATTGGCAAAGAATTATAGACCAGTTGCACTAACATCGCACATAATAAAAGTATTTGAGAGAGTGATTAGGAGTCAGGTCACCAATTTCATGGAGACCAATGACCTTCACAACCCAGGCCAACATGGATTTCGAGCGGGAAGATCGTGCCTCTCACAGCTACTTGAGCACTACGATAAAGTCACTGAGGCATTAGAAGAAAAACAGAATGCTGATGTGATATACACGGACTTCGCAAAGGCTTTCGATAAATGTGACCATGGCGTGATAGCACACAAAATGAAGTCAATGGGAATAACCGGTAAAGTAGGACGCTGGATACTCAGTTTTCTGTCAAACAGGACTCAGCGAGTAACGGTCAACCATATAAAATCTAGTCCAAGTGCAGTTAAAAGCTCTGTACCTCAGGGTACAGTCCTTGCACCGCTGCTTTTCCTTATTCTCATATCAGATATAGACAAAAATACAAGTCACAGCTTCGTATCATCCTTTGCAGATGACACAAAAATCAGTATGAAAATTACCTCGGCTGAAGACATTGAAAAACTTCAAGCTGATATTAATAAAGTTTTCGACTGGGCATCAGAAAATAATATGATGTTTAACAGTGACAAATTCCAGGTACTCAGGTACGGTAAAAATGAGGACCTTAAACATAATACAGGGTACAAAACACAATCAAATGTGCCCATAGTAGGAAAACAACATGTAAAGGATTTGGGAATAATGATGTCTGACGACCTAACGTTTAGGGAGCATAACCAAGCAAATATTGCGACAGCCAGAAAAATGATAGGATGGATTACGAGAACTTTCAAATCCAGGGATCCCATCACAATGCTTGTACTCTTCAAGTCACTTGTGCTGTCCCGTCTTGAGTACTGTTCAGTACTCACTTCCCCCTTCAGAGCAGGAGAGATTGCTGAAATAGAGGGAATACAGAGAACATATACGGCACGCATAGACGCGATAAAGCACCTAAATTATTGGGATCGTCTCAAAGCTCTCCAAATGTACTCACTAGAAAGAAGACGAGAGAGATATCAAATAATATACACCTGGAAGATACTGGAGGGCCAGGTCCCAAATCTACACAGTAAAATAACAACGTACTGGAGTGAACGATATGGAAGAAAATGCAGAATAGAACCAGTGAAGAGCAGGGGTGCCATAGGCACAATCAGAGAACACTGTATAAACATCAGAGGTCCGCGGTTGTTCAACGTCCTCCCAGCAAGCATAAGAAATATTGCCGGAACAACCGTGGACATCTTCAAGAGGAAACTAGATTTATTCCTCCAAGGAGTTCCGGACCAGCCGGGCTGTGGTGGGTATGTGGGCCTGCGGGCCGCTCCAAGCAACAGCCTAGTGGACCAAACTCTCACAAGTCAAGCCTGGCCTCGGGCCGGGCTTGGGGAGTAGAAGAACTCCCAGAACCCCATCAACCAGGTATCAACCAGGTATCAACCAAGAAATTGGGGGTGGTAGAAGAAAATATTAAAGTGTTCAGGAAGAATTCACAAGGCCTTCTCTGAATACCCTTTATTCTTTTCTCCAAGGCTATGGGTCTCTACAATTGCACCAGAAGTGGTACCCCTACATTTTGATAATTATATCAATATATATATATGTAATTATATCAATATGTATAATATATACATACTGTACATTGGCAGGGCTTTTTCAACGCGCCGTGGGGACTGTGGATTGAAAACGTGTGTGGTTACTTCTGAAGACTGCCAGTCAATGGGCGATGCCATGAGGGATTTATATGCAAAATCTCTCCTGAATGATGACTTCTTCCTCGTACAAGGAGATCTAATTGCAACTATTGATCTCAAAACTCTAATGACAAAACACAAGTGAGTTATATGGTTTTTTGTTTCAAGGAAGCTTAATTCTTTACATCCTAAATGCTGGCAGGTATTGGTGCCCTAAGTGTATTAAATCTCCAGAGAGGTTTAATACACTTAGGATAAAATTTGCTGGTCACTAGGTGGTTGCCAGTTTCCAGACATCCAACACTAGACAAAAATGTGCACTGGTGCAGTGCTACATGAACAAAATCAAATAAACATGCTCCAAGAACAAACACATTGAAATCTATATAATAAAAAACTGTTTGAATAAATATTGTAATGTTATTTTCTTTCACGATTATATGAATGATTCCAAGAAGAAATTTTATCGTAAAATTTTGGGGGTGTATAATGTGTAATGTAACTTATTAATTTTATTATTTCATACAAATGTACGACCCTTATACTGAAGGTTGACCCCTGGAATAGACACCTAAAAAGTGCTCTATGGGTAATTAAAGTTGTTCAGAGATTGGTACTGAAATCGTCCCCCATTTCTGATCTCCAAGACATCAGATTCAATTACAGTACAACCTCGATTCGGTGTATCTCTGGCTAGGTCGCACACTTTTCAGGCCAGATTTATTCGCCCGTTTCAACGCACTCTGGTTCGGCGAAGCGGGGGATGTGCATATTTGCTTACGATGTTGGGACAGAGTTCACAGACTGGTGGAAAACTTTCCCATTACCTGTATATCACAAGTTACAATTAATAATTCCTTCATATGACAAGTTGGATCACACAAGTAGCCAAGTGGACCACACACCAAGTGGATCACACACCAAGTGGATCATACTGTATTAACTAAATACCAGCCAGACTGGTCCACATAAGTGAACGACTGAGTTTCCATGATTTTTGTTCACTGATTTATGTCACACACCTATCTTTGTAAATTAATTTAAAGGCCAGAATCTGGGCATGAATAGCTAGCTACATGTGGTGAAATCTCCTTATAGACATTTTCTGATAAAACAACATAAGTGAGGGGTGGACAGATACAGGGTATACTGTACTGTAAACCTCACTTGGTTTTCCTTCGATGTGTCGTCGTAGTTCAGTGACCCATGACTGAAAGTTTCAGATTAATAAATCTTTTCTAAAACTGGTGTTTTAATAGATTTGTATTATTCTAATTATATTTCTGAACTAAATATAAAACAAAACATATACTATAATATGATAGACATCTGCTACAGTATTTGATAAATTATTTACGATATTGGCTCTAACTTTCAAAACGACTCGAGCGCGGGTAGACTGGTCTATTCCCTGTACTCACAGCACCCATGTGCTTTTCGTTTTAAATTCATCATTATAGTTCAGTGACCTACGGCCTCGAAATAATAAAAATTAATAAATCATTTTTAAAATGAGTATTTCTGTGGAGAGCCCCTTCTGCTCTCTGGAGCTATACTGGGCTGATGTGTATATATTAGACCATGGCAATAGTCAGTCGACGGAGTTCTAGGCCTACCGGGGACCAGCGCCAGAATCTGGGCCCCCTCGGAGAGGCACGAGGAGCAATGGCCTATAGCCACCCCGTGTAGTTGGAAGCAGTCTTTGTCTGCCATCTACCAGGTCAGGCACCCAGAAAGATAGGAGTCCCAAAACAAACTACAGCTGGTAAAAAAAATTGCTAACCGAAAGCCGAACAAGTAAACAGAACTCCCCAATCAGAAAACAAGCAAACAAGCATGACATCACCACAGCTGCCATGCTGCTGTCCGAGCAATTCCCACCTCCCCGGGAGGGGGAAGGGAGGGTCCCAGACCTCCTGTGCTGGCTACCCATCCCCAATCAGTGGCTGTTGTGTTTGGTGGCGGGTGATTGACTCTGGCTCCATCCTTTTGAGCAGTGCTGTCTATAGCAGTGTTGTTTTACTGTGTGATGGTGTGCGAGCCAGGAGTAACGCTAGAATACTGGGGCTGCATGTGCCTAGGGCCATCTTCCCTAGGTGCCCTCTAAATACTGCCCTTGTGGTTTAGGGTTATCTTCCATAGGCCGTTTGGGAGTCTAACTCTGTGTGGTTCTTTTGCTGCTTGGTGATTGCCTGCTCTTGGGGTCAGTTGGGGTTCTTACTCATGTTTAACCTTGGGTAGGAGGTAGTATCGTTGCTGGCTGCATGGTACTTTGCAGCTGTCTCATATATTTCCCTGAGGACATTGTGTTTTTGTGCGATTTCTCTTTTTCTTTTCTTTTTTGGCTGGTGAGGGTCTGCCTGGTGTGGCTGTAGGACTACTTGTATGATTTTGGTGGCTCTCCGCTAGGTCCCCGTGATTGAACACGTTGCAGGGGTTCAGCTTGTAGTTTGTTTGCTACGTAGCTCTGGGATAACCGGTTAGCAGTACCTTGCCCGGGCTTCCATTAGCAGTCAGCCTAAGGGCCCTGGAAACCCTCTTTGGGGCTCATTGGTCAGTTTGAGGAGACCTCAGAGTCCCACCTCACTATGTGCGAGTTTGAAGGTTTGAAGGTTGTCTCCTTGTCTCAGGGTGACATTCACCGTCTTAACCTCTGCCATGATGCCTGTTGGGTTGATGACACCTTTGACCCCAGAGTCTTGCGAGTAGTGGTCTTTGCATGTACTCCAGTTCACCCAGTCCGATAATACTGTTGATCGGGTGCAGGCAGCATCTTCGTTACATGCGCGATTTAGGTTGCTGCAACGCTCTAGGTTAATTACCTCTCCGGATGCCCTGTGGCTGCCTCGCTTTGGTTATAGGGACCTGGACTTTGTGGTGTTAGTCGCTTTGACTCTGGTATTGTCCTCGTCTCCTTGTCCTTCCCCTGCTGTGGTTCATCCTGCTCCCTCTCCCCCCCCCCTGCTCCTGGCTCCTAAATGTCTGAGGATTTTGGAGTCCGGGCAGGGGTTTCTTGGTGGTGAGACTTGGGCGGTTTCGGGGACTGCCCCTTCTGGATTGGCGGCAGAGGCATTCGAGCCTGTTCCTCCTGCCAGGGCATTTGGTTTGTGCCAGCGGGCCCTCTTCATCCCTACTTTTCCAGTGGACTCTCCCTTTTCTCCAGAGGTAGAGGGTTTGGAGGACGGCTCGACCCCGGGTCCTAACGTGGAGGATCCTGGGGCTGGAGAGGAGTTTACTTGGGGGGCTTGGGCCTCATTTGACCCTGACTGGGTGTTGGTACCCCTCAGCTCGGGGCTTGTTGTTACGGGGGAGGGATTTTACTATCCTCCCCCCCCCCCTTCCTTGTACGAGTTTGATGTGGGTCCGACTCCTTCCCGGGTTCAGTGACAGGTTCCCTTAGGTTCCTCGGTTCCCCCCCCCCTTCGCAGAGTCTGTGGTGGTGCATTTTCTACAGGCGGCTTTGTCCAGTTGCTGGCCTATATCGGACTTGGTTCTCCAGGGGTTCTGGAGTTGTGAGGGGTTCTGGAGTTGTGAGGGGTTCTGCCTGGGCCGCTGTTCTGGTTCCTTCGGTGACGTCCCTTACGCCTCTCTCGCTATCGCTGGGTTCGGACCTCTGGGGGACCTCTTCAGGTTTTTCGGGGTTCAGTGCCGTGGCGCCTGCCCGAGCCCTTGCTCGTTGTGTTCATGTACACATCATCTCTAGGCTGGGGTTTTGTGACCAGTGCTCTCCAGTTCGGCCAGAGGTGGTGGGGGTCCGTCTTTCCGTCGGGCTCATAGCACAGTGCGGGAGTTCGCAGCGAGGACGAACGAACTGGACGAGTTTGCTGTTCGTGGTATTCGCTTCAGAGGGTTCGGGTCGCTCGCGGATCGGTTATTTGGCTGCATTCGGACTGCTCCCTGGTGGTTCAATGCCTGAACCGAGGAGGCTCGATGTGGTCCTTGGCTCTTTAGTGCTGGTCACTTTGGGTGACTTGTCTACTGAGTTCTCGGGGTTTGGCTCTCCTGGCTGTTCATGTTCAGGGAATGTCCAACGTCCTGGTGGACAGCCTGGCGAACTGGCCTGGCCGGTTCATTTCCCTTTCCACAGAATGGATCGTTGATGCCGACTTGTTCATTTGGCTCTGCCGGACATACGGGTGCCCGGAGGTGGACCTCTTCGCGTCGGCGTGGTCGAGGTGTCTTCTGGTATATGTGGCGCCCTTCACCGACTGCAAGGCCGTCGGGGTCAATATCTGTCGTCTGGACTGGTCGAGGTGGGGTTGCCTGTATCTCTCCCCACCAGTTCGGTTGTTGCTCCAGGTCCTGGCTCGCTTGGATACTTACCAAAGGCGAGTAGTCCTTTTGACCCATTTTTGGCCAGCCCAACCCTGGTTTCAGGCACTGTTTGCTCAGTGTTCAAACCCGAGGGTCTTCCCACGGCTCCGCGTCTTTCAGCAGATCAGTCCGGTCCGGTACGTGGCTGGTTCGATCTTCTCTGCTCTTAGCATCGTGTCTTTTTGATGAGAGTTTATCACCACT
This sequence comes from Procambarus virginalis, assembly GCA_020271785.1. Lineage (NCBI taxonomy): Eukaryota > Metazoa > Arthropoda > Malacostraca > Decapoda > Cambaridae > Procambarus > Procambarus virginalis. The sequence continues at coordinate 50,875,443 of WNGS01111181.1, forward strand.
TGTATGGTGATAAGGTTTCTTCGTTGATGGTGTCCCACCTGCAAATTTCGTCTCGGCGACAGTATGAAGTTTCCTGACGGTCCATTCAGCACTTCTTAACTCTTCGTAGGTTGTCTTCGATTTCTGATAGAGTTGTTTGGTCCTTTCTCTCTTGGTTATTTCAGGACTGTCATCTTATGCCAAATACTGTCACCTCATATCGTGCGGCGCTGGTGGAGCCGCTTCAACTAGCGTTCGGGATGGATGTCACTTCTGCTCCATTCTGCAAGCTTTCTTGGGCATTGTATCACCTCCGGTCTGCTCATGCGCCGCCTGAGCCGACTGGTCGTTGGACCAGGTGCTCTCTTTTCTCTCTCTTCTTCGGTTTATGGTGGCCCCTTCAGTTCTGGACTGTTTTTCTATGGTTCTTTTCTTGTTGGCATTGGCCTCTTGGGGTCGGGTCGGGGAGCTTCATGCCCTCCTCCGGCACAGGGAGTTTCTGCTCTCTTGGTCCTTGTGGTCATTTCGTTCGTTTGCAGCCGTCTTTCTTTTCTGGCGAAGGATAAGACTGCTGTTTTCTGAAGGGGTCCTTGGGTTGTTGATGCTTGGTTTGGCTAGGGATGCATCATGTTTTGTGTCTGGTTATGGCTCTTCTCTGTTATTTGTGCGCTATGGCCTCCGTGGCAGGAGACGCGCTTTGGGTGGACCCGGTTTCCCCTTCTTCCCTGTTCCAGGTCTTGGGTCTCCCAGGTCGTCCGCAGGATTATTCGGTTCAGCCAGCCTGCAGTCTATCCTCATGCCCACGACGTTCAAAAGCTCGCAGCTTTGGCTCCTGTTTTTGGTAATATGTCTTGGGCTGACATTCGAGCATGGGGCTTTTGGAAGTCGAACAGGGCCCTGGCTGCACGTTACCTTGTTAATGTTCCTGGCCCTTCTTAGGCGCGTGTAGCCTTGGGCTGCAGGTGGCAGCCAATTGTCTCGACTTCAAGTTGAGGAGTGAGTGGCGGCTGCCTCCAGGGTAAGCCCCTCTTTTCCTTTATCTTTGGTTAGGTAGCTCTGGGGAGCCGAAGGGTCTCCACAGAAAACCAGCGCTGAATGTAATGAAACACCATTTTCTGGGTGAGACCCGGAGGCTCCCTCCCTCCCTCCCTCCCTCCCTCCCTCCCTCTCCCCAATCTGTGATTTTTCGCATTTTTGATATTCAGCCTCTGAACTGGGGTTAGGTAACTGGCATGAGGGAGTCTGGGGCTTCCCCTTCCTCCTCCCGGGGAAGGGGGAGTTGTGGAGTTCACCACAGCGGCATGGTGGCTGTGGTGGTGATGTGCTTGTTTGCTTGTATTCGATTTGGGGAGTTCTACTTGCTAGTTCGGCTTTCGGTTTACAATTTTTTAACCTGCTGTAGTTTGTTTTGGGATTTCCATCTTTCTGGGTGCCTGACCTGGTAGATGGCAGATATAGACTGCTTTCAATTACACGGGGTGGCTATAAGCTATTGCTCCTCATGCCTCTCTGAAAGGGGCCAGGTTCCGGCACTGATCCCTGGGAGGCCTAGAACTCCACCGATTAACTGTTGCCACAGTCTAATATATACACATCAGCCCAGTATAACTCCGGGGAGCCTCCGGGTCTTGCCCTGAAAATAGCGTTTCATTACATTCAACGCTTTTTTTTTTTTTTTAGTATCTCTGATGTTCTTTACCTATATTGTTCTATTATTTCTTTCAGGCAGATTCTTCCCTCTTCCCCTTCCCCCAACATAAACCCAAGATACTAATAATATATGGTGAAAATAAATGCCAGTAGGCAACTGTCAATTGCTCAGAGAAGCATATTGTGTCACATATTAAAGCAATATTTTCAAACAAAATTATTTATCATTTTTCAGAGAGCGTCGTACAGCAGACAAGAGTGTCATCATGACGTGTGTGTACCTGAATGGTGATAATGAGACTTGCAGAGATAAGGAAGCAAGTGCTACTCTCATCACAGATTCTTCCACTGGCAAACTGCTTAGCCATCAGCAGCCAAACTGCTCCACCAAACTTTCTATACCAACTGTAGGTTTTGCCAGTTATTGGTGTCAAATACCTTTTTCTGGGGAAAGCCCCTTGTGTCTCCTTGAAGCTACTGTCATTGATATTGTGCCACAACAGGTCACATCAGCCATGAAGTTCTATTGCCTACCAGAGACCAGCGCCAGAACCTGGCTTCCTCAACAGAGGCACAGGGAGCGGTGACAATTATATATTTATTTATGCTATCGCTGGAGAAACCGCCTAAAAAGTCAGCTAGACAAAACAAACCACTGCTTGTTTCAAATGAGACTGAAGCCTTGAGAACCACAGAAAGAACTCCCCCAACAACGTAAACAAACGGTCAAAATCTCTCGAAACTGGCCCAAGCTCGTTCGCCTCACCTCCCCGACTTGTTTAGTGGAGGGGGAGAGGCAGCGCTTGGTCATTATCTGCAGTTCTAATCTGATGTATAATGTGTGCCAGGTTACCCCTGCTGCTCAGGCTCCAGTATTCTGCTTTTCAGCTAATTGGTGGTTTTTGCCTTTTGGCAGTTCCTATACACTGTGGTGTTGCATGAACCAGGAGTTCAGAGTGCTTGGAGCTGCTTCTGCACGGGGTTCGACTCTACATGGTTCCTTGTTCCTTCTGCTTAGGGTCTCCTTTACAGGGAGGTTTTAATATTTCCCTAACTGTGTGTATGCGAGTCCTCCCAGGGCTCGTTTTTGTGTGCCTTTGGGCCCGTCAGTTTCATCGTTCCGGAGGTTTCAAGTCTTTTGGGTCCCTCCTACAGTTCATGAGGCTTTTTTCTTTTTTGTCCATGCCTCCTGCATGACCTCACTTCCGCCTTGTTGAACCCTGCCTCTTTTGTGTTTCAGTCTTATCCTTCTGGGGTGTTTTATGAGGTTCTGTGGTCTTCGTGGCTAACGGATATTCCTTTCTTTTCACTTGATGCAACTTTTGTCGGTTGCACATGCATCAGTGATGTGGTGTGTCGACTGTCTTCTCGGTGTTTCTGGAGGGCTCTTTTTTTTTTTTTCTCGTGTCCCACTATAATTACCTAAGTGTAGTTACAGGATGAGAGATACGCTGGGAGCCGGTCGGCCGAGCGGACAGCATGCTGGACTTGTGATCCTGTGGTCCTGGGTTCGATCCCAGATGCCGGCGAGAAACATTGGGCAGAGTTTCTTTCACCCCATGCCCCTGTTACCTAGCAATAAAATAGGTACCTGGGTGTTAGTCAGCTGTCACGGGCTGCTTCCTGGGGGTGGAGGCCTGGTCGAGGACCGGGCCGCGGGGACACTAAAAAGCCCCGAAATCATCTCAAGATAACCTCTTGGTGTCCCGTCTTCCTTTGTCGTACTCTTTGTCGTATAACACTTTGAAACTACTGACGGTTTTGGACTCCACCACCTTCTCACTTAGCTTGTTCCAACCGTCTACCAAACTGTTTGTGAAAGGGAATTTTCCTATATTTATTCGCCAGCTTTGTTTAGTTTAAATCTATGGTCTATTGTTCTTGAAGTTCCATGTCTCGGGAATTCTTCCCCTATCAATTTTTATCGATTCCCGTTACTATTTTGTACATAGTGATCATATCTCCTCTTTTTCTTCTATCTTCTAGTTTTGACATATTTAACCCTTAGGCTGCTAAAAATGCACATAGGCAACAGGGCATGTAACTCAGTTTTTCAAACTTGCTCAAATGCTTTCAAATGTTTTGTGCATAATGTACAAGGCAAATGCTCCAACTTTGTCTAAATGATACCAACGTAACTTGAAAAACAATAACATAAAATATAATTATTAAATTAAATTTTTAAAAGTTCAGATTTTCAAGTCGGCTGCAAAAATGTAACATATCAGCAATTTTTCATTTGGTGTTGTTATGCTCTCAGAATAGCATATAATCTTCATTTTCATAAGTTGAGAATATAAGTTTTCAGTGTAGTTTACTGTAAAAAAAATTGTCAATATGGTAATGTACTTGAAATACGTACGACCAAATTTATACAACAAAATTATGGCTCCAAATGTTTTGGGTTTATGAAACATCTGTTCTATAGTATTATAAGAACAGACAGCTGTGCACACTACATGTAAAAATGGTGAGAATCGGTCAGAAACTAGAATTTTTGAAGCCATTTCAAACTTGAAACTCTAGTTCTAGAGATAATTGAATTTGGAGTTACCGACAATGAATAAAGTAATTCTAATACATTAACTTGTATGTTTTAATAAACATTGTTTGGCATTCATACTTGAATATGTGAAAGTTGTAGGTCAATATGTGTTGAAATGAACTCAAGAAGTAATAATCCCCCCCAAAAAAAATTGGGATAATTATAATAATTATAATAATTATAATGATTTAGGGGGATATATTTATGGTATACTTTATATAAGTGAAAAAAACCTAATTTGGTCCCTAATCATTAAAACAGCCTAAAGAGACAAAGAAAATAGTTTGAAATCTGTAGAAAAAAAAATGAAAAAAAAATGAAAACTCCTAAGTTCTGCAAGTTGTGACTGATTTATTTCTTGACCAATTTCATTCTATCTTAACATAGTTAGGGACCCTTGGTGTGTCTTCCCCCTGTTATATTAGGGTTTGACCTTCTGTGTTCGGTGGTCCCCCTGCTTCGCCCTCGTGAGTGGACACATTCCGGGGGTTCAGCTTTAGCAGTTTGTTTGGTAGCATTGGGCACCGGCTAGCAGTACCCTGCCTGGTCTTACCCTTAGTGGTACCAGTCTAGGGGCCCTGGGAATCCCACAGGGGCATACGGGGCCCGATGGATATGACTCCTGGATCCCCCTCTCGCCTTGTGCGAGTTTGAGGGTTGCTCTGTCCCTTTGTCTCGTGGCAATGCTCATGGTTTTTGCCTTTGTCATGCTGCCTGCTGGGTCGGTGACACCTTCGACCCCAAATCCTGCGAGCGTTGTTGCTTGTTTGCGACTCGATTCACCCAATCTACTGATGGCATTATTCGGGTGCAGGCGGCTCACGCGTTGCAGGCTAGGTTTAGGTTGCTGCAACGTGCTAGGTTGGTTGCTTCCCCAGATGCCCCGAGGCTGCCCCGCTTTGCTTATAGGGTTCTGGACTTGGGGGTGTTGGCCGCATCAGCTTTGGTTTAGTCTGCGCCGCCTCGTTCTTCCCCTACTGTGATTCATTCTCTCCCCCCTTTCCCCGTGCTTCTAGCTCCTAAGCGTCTGAGGGCTTCGGGGTTGGGGCAGGGTTTAGAGGTTTCTGAGACTGGCAGTTTCGGGGGTTGTCCCTTCCGGGGTGGCGACGGAGACATTAGAGTCTGCTCCTGCAGCCGTAGCTCCGGGGTCTGACCAGTGGTTTTCCCCCCCTCTCTTCCTGCTATTTTGGCCGCCCCGGCTTTTTCTTGTGAGGCCGGGGCTTTCGAGGATGACTCAGCCCGGGACCTGACTTGGAGGTTCCCGGGGTGGGGAGGAGCAGACTTTAGGGCCTTGGGCCCCATTGGACCCCACCTGGGTTTTCCAAACCTCAGTGCAAGGCTTTCTGTTACAAGGAGTGGAGTTTTTCTTTCCCCCCTTTGCATACAAGTCAGATTTGGGTTCGGCTCCTCCCCAGGTTTGGTTCCGTGTCCCTGCGGGTCCTTCGGTTCCATCCTTCTGGAAGTTTCTGCTTCCCGCGCACTGAGGTGCGGGCGGCCATTGCGGCTTACCTCCTGTGTGACCCGGAATATACCTCTATGATGAATCCGTCTTCCTTCAGGTTTGGGTCTTCGTCTCTATACTGGGTTCGTTATGAGGTTCCGGAGTCGTCCTGTCTTGTGGACTGCCCGTTGTTGTCGTTGGATGCTTGGGGCACTTTCTGGCATACCCGCACGCTTGAGTGGCGCAAGCCGTTGACTGTAATCCAGGTTTTCCTGGGGGTGGGGGGGTGGTGACTTTGAGCACCTTAGTGAGTGTCTTTTTGCTAATGCCCTTCTGCGGGATGTTGGCTCGATTCAGCTTCACGTACAGGTTCCTTCCCTGTTGGCTGCGCTTGTGGCTGAGGACTTCTGCACTCGTGGCTTGCTGACTTCGGTCTTGCATTTCTTTTCCCTCCTGGAGCTGTCTTTGGATCGGCTTGTGGAGGATGTAGAAGCGCTTGGGGCCATTCTCTTAAGTTGTCTTTGCTCTTTTGTTCTTTGCTGTTTGCAGACTCTGCGGTCGAGCAGTATGTGCAGGCGGCTTCTTCCAGCTGTCGTCCGATGTCTGACTTGTTGGTTCTCCGGGGATCCCGGGTTTGTTCTTCCCAGAGGGGTCGTGCCAGGGCTCAGGGTTCCGCCCGTTGGGGTAGGCCACAGGCACCACTTTTGGAGCTGGTGCCTCCTTCAGAACCGTCTGTGTCTGGTCGGTGCGGTGATCACTCTGTTCGCAGGTCGGGTTCTTGTAAAGGGCGTCGGCCCTTTCGCAGTTTGCAGCATTGACGGGGCAATGGGGGGAGGCTTGCTCTGTTCGCTCACGCCTAGTCTCACAATTTGTGGGCTTTTTGGGTCGTTTCTTGCGGCCTGCAGTGGCGTTGGGTGACTCCTCCTTTGGGGGGTCTTGTCTTGTCTTGTCTTGTCTTGTCTTGTCTTGTCTTGTCTTGTCTTGTCTTGTCTTGTCTTGTCTTGTCTTGTCTTGTTAATATTTTTAAATGTAAGGGAACAATATGCTAAAGGGGTTTTAATTTCTTAAAAGTATACATTGCTTGCATACTGTATATCTAACTTATATTTAATTATTTGATTCATTAAATTACTTTTCTGGAGGAACCTCCTGTGGCTCCCTGAAGCGATCTTTGTGATGGCTCTCAAGTACAAGGTCCCATCAACCATGGAGTTCTGTTTGGTCTACTGGGGTGTGAGGGAGCCAGAATCTGGCTCCCTCACAGAAGTGCAGGGAGCGAGTGACACTCTGCCTCGCACTAGGAAAGCATCCAGATAGTCAGCTAACCAATAGAGACCACTACTGGGTTCAAAGAGACCAAAGCTTCAAAATTAACAAATGAACTCCTTGCACTGGAAACAAAAGATTGAATTTCTTGAAACTGGCACATCTTTCTAGACGAACCCTGGTGGCTCCCTAATTCCATTCCCCTTCCTTCCAAGTTTGTCAGTTGGTGTGTGTATTGTTTACATCTGCTCCAGAGCTGGCTTGGAAGGCTGGGGAGACCTAGAGCTCTGGCCCCTCCTCTACTGGAGGAGGTTAGTGTTAACTAACCCACACTAGTTTGAAGAGATTTAATAGTTTACAGTATTTACATTGTTTGGGGGAGTTCGTTAGGCAGTTTTAAAGCTTTGGCGTCTATGAGCCCATCAGTATTTGTAAAACTTTACTGATTTCCTGGACGTTTTTCTGGTGGGGTAGCAGAGTGTCAGCAAGTCTCTGTGCCTCTAAGAGGGTGGGGTCAGGTTCTGGCTCTGGACCTCGGTAGGTCAAACAAAACTCCACGGCAAATGTGACCTAGTAGATGAGAGCCATCGCTGCGAGATAAATTCAGGGAGCCACAAGGTCTACATGAACTACTGTGGCTCATCCAGAAAGAGGCATTTCATTACATTCAATGCTGGTTTTTGTTTTATTTCAGGAGCTGTTTGAGAGCACCAACACTCTTCGAGTGGTGCCTGCTGCTCATGACCCTGGCATTGCTGTGTGTTCAGAGGTCGTTCCTTCTCTGTTCTCCGATAATTTTGACTATGGAAGTCGAGATAGTCTTATTCGAGGTATAATTGAGCAGGAAGAATTGCTTGGGTATACAATACATTGCGAGATCCTTGAGTCTGGGTACGCAACAAGGGCATCGTCCTTCAGTGCTTATGAAAAAGTAAGGTAAGTACTCTAATAGCCCTTACACATATAATTGTCTCTACAGTACAATTTTCTGGGGGTAGGGGGAGGGGAGGGAACCCCACCAGCTCCCTAAAGCTATCAAACTGATTATGTGCCATACTACTTAGTGTCATCAGTTGCAGAGTTCTTTATGCCTACCAGGGACCATGAGCCAGAACCTGGTCTCCTCAGAGCGGTGCAGGGAACGATGTCCTATGATCATTTTAAATTTAAAGGTTATCATCTTTAACATTACCTAGGGAAGGCACCCAAAAAGATCGGCAAATTAAAACAGACCACTGCATAGTGGTCTGTTTTAATTTGGTCAAAATGAGACCATAGCCCCTAAATGATTGAATTCCTTTTGACCTGTCAAAAGAAGTCCCCAACAATAACAACAAACAACCAAAACTTTGTGAAACTACTCCCTACTAACTATCTCCACCTACCCCCTACTAACTATCTCCACCTACCCCCTCGTTGGGGATAGGGGGGTAGTCAACCCGGGTCAGCTAGGCCCTTACCAGCCAGTTCTTGACTGATATCTGTACCTAGTAGTTGACATCGCTCTAACTCTGGTCTCCCATTTTCCAGTGGTGTTTTGACTTTGAGTTGTTGTTGTTAAAGATTCGCTACCTGGAACGAAGTTCCAAGTAGCACGGGCTATGGTGAGCCCACAGTGCCCTTTGACTTTGAGGCTGTTCTCTTACAAGGAAGTTGTGCATGAGCCAGGAGTTTAGTGTACTGGAGCTGCATGTGCTTGAAGTTTTCTTCCCTGTGTACTCTGTAAATACTGCCCTTGCATGGTCAAGGTTACTTTTCCTGGGGTGTTCGGGAAAACTCTCCCATTAGGGGGGACTTCCTCGCTTGGGATGGTCCTCACCCTTAACCCTTCTGCTGTGCATCACATCATATGGTGTAGTAGGGTACAGCGTAAGCTTTTAGAACCCCTATGGGTACACGGGCTCACATTGGCTTCCTGAGGCCTCCAGTAAACAGACACAATTTTGAAGAAAACAAATAATGGACACATTCCTGGGTATGAAGACCACAGTATTGAGCGAGCTACCAAAACTGGCACATGCAGCACCAGCTAACAGCACCACTGTTCAACTTGTAGCCACAGCATCACTAAAAATTACGAAATATATGTGGAACTGTTATTATTTTGAAAGTATTATAGCAGAGCCTGACTGTGATAAACACTGTGTATAATGTTCAGATATCAGTAAACACAATGCTGTTTATAATGTTCACAGTGCTAGGCAGACAGCCACAGCACTCTACCATTGTTTAGGTCATGTAAGCATCTTGAAACGACGGCTCATGTTCCTTTTCAAAATAAACTTGTGAAAAGTTATTAATTTAGAGAATTTAGTGACCAGGATTATGGTTATAGCAGCACTGTGGTGAGAATTAGTGATGTGCACAGTAGTTTGGGAGGCGGCTTCTTGCTGTGTAAAGTGACGTCATCTGCTGACTGGTGTATGCTGGTGCTAAGGTGTTTGTACGCCATACCAGCTTAGTGCTTCATTATGGTGAACAAAAATGTAGACACGTTATATATAACGTGTCTACATTAGTTACACATTTACATTAATTTATAGTGTAATAACAGCAAAAACACTGTTTTATTATCCTGTGAATATAATAATTGTATCACTAATATGCACACAATTCTTTTGAGTATACTGATGGTCCACACATTGTATCACATAAATTTATAAAATTGCACACAATTGTTATCAGAATGCTGATAATAATAGCGACATTGTGCCTAGAATTAGCGATGTGTGTAGTATATTGTGATGCGTTTTGCATCGTCTGCTGGCATAGTCTGCTGGTAATGTGGGGTACTATGATGATCTAAAATTTCATCACTTTTGATTTGCACCCAAAAAGTCGGCAAAACAAAACAGACTGCAGCTCGGTTAGAAACGAGACAGCAATTTCAAAAACTGTCAAAAGAACTCTTGCCAACAATGTAAACAAACCATACAAAATTAGTGAAAGTAGCATGTGCTAGAATGCACCACCTTGCCCCCTTGTTTGGGAGGAGGAGAAAGGCACAGTGGATCACACGGCTGCTCCACCACCAGTTCTTATTCCGATTTGTTCCTGGTTGCCCATTTTGGTGGCTCTGGCTCCAGTCTCCCATTATATTTATGTGGTGTTTGCCTTTGAGGCGGGCTTGCTACTTTGGGCTACATGTATAGGGAGCCCATTTAAAAAGGCAACTTTTGTTACACATTCACGACTTTGTCTTTGAGCTCGCTTCTTTCAGCAATACAGATTATGGCAATCCTGCTTTGAGGCTGTTTTATATGCATTTGTATAGCTTGAGCAAAGAGTTTAGTGTGCTTGATGCTACATGTGCTCAGGGTTCCCTTCCTTATATACTTCTTAAGTGCTATCCTTGCCCAGTCAGGGTTGTCTTCCCTGGTTTGTTCGAGATACTCTCCCTTATGGGGTCTCCTTGCTTGGGGTCAGCCCTCGCCCTTCAAGCAAACAGCTAGGGATGTTGGCCTCCTTCCTTCGTCGGGTGCACAGAGCGGTTTGAGTGTTTGTGGTCATGTGGCAGGCTCTGCGGTGAGTTTGGATTATTCCGGTCTCTGTGATCTAGCTCCATTTGGACTGTTTCCCGGTAGTTATATGTCTCAATTGAGGGTGTCTCTCTTTGGTCCTTGTCTCTTGGAGCTGGTCACTTTGAGTAGCTCATCTGCCAATTTCTCCTGGTTTGGTCCCGTGCCATTCACTTCTTGGAGTGCCCAACGTCCTGCCTGATGGTCTGTCCCGGTTCCTTCCTCTTCCTGGTCCACAGAATGCAGCTTCCCTCTTTTCGCTTTCCTGGAGGTTGGGGCACCTGGATGTTCAAGTGCCTGGATGTTGACCTCTTCGCATTGGTGTGGTCTTGGCATCTGCCTCCTTGTGCAACGCTGTTCACCGACTGTGAGGCCTCACAGTCACCAGCTGGATTGGTTGAGGTGGGGATGCATTGCCTCTTTCCTCCGGTCTGGCTGTTGCTCTGGGTTCTGGTGCTATTGAATCCTTCAGGGGGATGATGATCCTTCTGACTTCTTGGTGGCTGGCCCAGCCTTGGTTTCTGGCACTGCTTGTTCGATGTACTGGAGGGCCAGGTCCCAAATCTACATAGTAAAATAACAACGTACTGGAGTGAACAATATGGAAGAAAATGCAAGATTGAACCAGTGAAGAGCAGAGGTGCCATAGGCACAATCAGAGAACACTGTATAAACATCAGAGGTCCGCGATTGTTCAACGTCCTCCCAGCAACTATAAGAAATATTGCCAGAACAACCGTGGACATCTTCAAGAGAAAACTGGACTGTTTTCTAAGAGAAGTTCAGGATCAGCTGGGCTGTGGTGGGTATGTGGCCCTGCGGGCCACTCCAAGCAACAGCCTGGTGGACCAAACTCTCACAAGTCGAGCCTGGCCTCGGGCCGGGCTTGGGGAGTAGAAGAACTCCCAGAACCCCATCAAGCAGGTATCAAGCAAGCAGGTGTCCAACCTGGGCATTTTCTGAGGGTCCAGCTTTTTCAGAGGATTGGACAGGTGTCGTACTTCACCAATTCAACCTTCTCCTCTTCGCGTCTGATGGTTTGACGCATGTGGATCACCCTCTCTGTAGTTATCAGGTGGCTTGTTAAAGGTGTCACGTCCTCCTGGCGACAGTTTTTCATGGATTGGCATGTCTTCTGCCATTTTGTCCCTTCGTCATTGCTTCTCAGCTTCTGATAGGTTTTTCTGTCCTTTCTTGGCTTATCCTTGCTCGGTGTCTTCTGTCATATGCTGTCGCCTCATTTCTTCCTGTGGCACTGGCGGAGCCATTCCAGCTTGCATTCAGGGTTGTTTACTCTTTGGCCTCGTTTCACATGTTTTCTCGCACATTGTTTCACCTACGGCCTGCTCCTGTGCCTCCTGGGGCCTGCTTGGACCCGTGACCAGGTTCTTTCTTTTCTTTCATCCACTCTGTTTCTGGTGGCCCCTTCGGTCCTGGCTTGTTTTGGCAAGTGTTCTTTTGTTTTTTCTGGCTTTCGGTTGCCAGATGAGGGTGCTTCTTGGACACCTTCAGTGCTGGGGCTTTTGTTCTTTTGGCCCTTATGGGCACTTTGTTGGGTTTCTGCAGACTCCTCCTTTTCTGGCTGGAATTGAGTCAATTGGCTTATGATGGGACCTTCTGGTGGTAGATGCTTTATTGTTTCTGCTGGGTAGTTCATCGTGTGCTGTGTCATGTGGCGGTTTATGCTGCTGCCTTCGTGCCACTGGTTCTGTTTCAGTGGTCTCTTTGTAGTTCGCTCTGGTTCCATGTTCTAGGGCTCGTGTTTCTTAGGTCAACCGTAGTGACTTGTGCTCCAGCCAGCCTGCAGTCTACCCTCTTGCCCTGGATGTGCTTTTGTTGACTGATCTTTCAGCGCTCTTTGCTCCTATGGTTTGGTCCATTCTTCGTATGCAGGGGTTTTGTTGGTGTAACTGGGTCCCAGCAGCTTGATATGTGTGGTGCTTCCTCCTTCCTGGTGTGTGTGCCCTTTATTCCTTCTGTGTGGGTAGATAGCTTCAGGGAGTCACAAGAGGCTCTACCCTCCCCAGAAAACTAGCATTGAATATACAGTGATGAAACTCCAATTTCTGAGTGAGCCCCGGTGGCTCCCTGACACCCTCCCTCCCTCTCCATCAGGCTGTCAGGGCGATTTCCATCATCATAAGAATTGGTTGTTGAGTAGTCGGCTGATCCGGTCTGTCTCCCACTTCTCCCAAAATGAGGGGGGGGGGGTAGGTGATGCATTCAAACTCGCACTAGTTTCACAAATTTTTTATCATTCATTTACATTATTGGGGGTACAAAACTACCAAAACTTTTGGTAGTTTTGAGGCTGCGGTCTTATTTTTAATCAAGCAGTATTCTCTTTTGATTCGCTGACTTTCTGGGTGCTTTCCCTTAGCGGTGGCTGAGATGAATAATTTTATGTAAAATTTTTCATAGGGCCACTGCTCCCTTCTCTGAGGGGTGGCCAGGTTCTGGCTCATGGTGTCCGGTAGGCTAATAAGAACTCCGTGATTGATGGTCTTAGTCTGGCACTATATCAGTTTAGTAGCTTCAGGGAGCTTCTGGGGCTCACCCAGAACAAGGCATCTCATTACATTCAACACTGGTTTTTTAACTCTTGTTGTGAGGTGGATGGATTGCACCCCATAGTGGCAGGCAGTGGTGGTCACTACATTCATGTTCCAATTCCATAACATTCACATTCGTGAGTTGTACCTTATATCCTCTATATGAATACTTAGAAGTTACCCTAAAGTGGTTGACTCCTTGCAGTGGTGAAGTGATCCGTCGCATGGCTTACCCCATGGTGTCTGAAGTGAGCTTAACAAGCCACCGCATCCGATACACACATGACATCTTCACCAATAATTATTGGGCACCCTCGGCCAAGTTTCACAAGTAAGTATTTGGTCTCGTGTAAGCCTTTTAACTCGGCTATTCTCTAAAATTTACCCACATGATGAGGACTAGACTAAACCAGAATTAGTTTTGAATTTTAGAATTTCTTTGATAAAAATTACACTTTACTGGAATAAGTGGTTGATGGAGGACTGGGCTTTTCCTTCTGTTGCCTCAACACCACTTCCTTTCTATGCATGTTTGAACATTATTTAGTTGAAATATGATTTTAAAGTATGTTGGTAAATATCTTTTCCAAACTTTTCATCTATCCCTGAATAATTGCTTCTTCCAGAATTTAATTGGATGAGGACAAGTAGAATTTCTCCCAAGCATTATAGCAGTTGACTGCTTCAGTTCTTTCATGCAGTCACCACTGCTTGTAGTGATGTGATGTACAGCACACTTTCTAAATACTGTACTATAAATATTTTACACAGAGGAAGCGGTGGCACCAATGTAGTTGTGGGTGCGGGGTCTGAAATCAGCACGACTGCTCAACTCCAGTGGTCGGTTGTTGGGGATCACTGCACTGTGGAAGATAATGTTAAGGCACAGTCGGCTTTTGTCATGAATAATGTCATTATCAAGGTATGATAGTTTAGTTTTATACTTTGGATTCTGAAAACATGGATACTGAGCGCTATATTGGCTGTATGTCTCTCTGTCCTACTATCTGTGATTATTTTTCACAGATACTGTAGGCACTGACTGCTGCAATTCTTTTACAATATTTCACAAGAAGATTCACATTTCACACTTGGCCCATACACTTCTTACACCACTTTTCCCAGAGCAGATACTAGGCTAATATGCCCCTTGAATCATTTTCCCAGACCAGACACTGGGCTGGGCTCCTTGCAGGGCCTAATTTAGACATGGCAAGACCCTTAACTATGGAAAGCTGTACAGTGCAGTATAACATTTCATGCAAGACTTCTCTGTACAGTATATTATTTTATGTATTAAACAGTTACATAATTTCTCCTGAATGGCATATTTTCAGGCTGGTTGTGTTCTGGATCATTGTTTCCTTGGTAACAATGTGATGCTGGAGGAAAATGTGAGGTTGTCGCCAGGATGCATAGTGGGTGCCGGGGTTGTCCTTGGACCAGATATAACAGTGCCACCATCAACCTATTTGGTGGCCACTTCTCCTGTGGATGAATTCAACCAACAAAATGTTAATGAAGGTGAGGATGGTAAGGTGTACCTTGTAGTACTGCCAGATTCAACTGGTGTTAGGTTGATTGTGACAGTCTTGGTCAGGAAACCTCGAGAAATTGGTTTGAGTTGAAGGCAGAGCTAGAGTTTATGAAGAAACATGTGCAACTTTTGAAGGAGGAGAATGCCAAACTTTAAAATCATCTGCAGGAAAAAGGGAAGATAAACAGAAAATGGACCATCAACAGCAGGAAAAGATTAGGATTAAGACAAGGAAAGGTGATATGTGCAGCAATTAAATGGAATGATGCTTTCACCATCCTAGAAAACAAATGCTGCTTGAAGGACGTTATCGAGGACCGGGTTAAGATGAACAAGGGCAAGGATATTACAAATACACTCACAACAAAAGTTAGAATATTTCAGTTGTTGGATACACTTGGGTTAGGTACAAGGGCCATGCATTTTGCATTAAAGACAAGAAGAATACACTGTTGTTATGTTTACCCAGGGCTAGGGTAGGTGATACAGCTGATAGGATAGACAACATTTCAGAGGTAATGGAACAAACCTATCATCTGCCTCAAATGCAAGAGGTTATCTCTTTGAGGTTATCTTGAGATGATTTCGGGGCTTAGCGTCCCCGCGGCCCAGACCTCGGCCAAGCCTCCTTATTGTTACACACCCCCGGGAAGCAGCCTGTAGCAGCTGTCTAACTCCCAAGTACTTATTTACTGCTAGGTGAACAAGTGTATTAGGATGAAAGAAACTGCCCATTTTTGTTTTCACCTCCACCGGGGATCGAACCCAGAACCTCAGGACTACGAATCCGAAGCGCTGTCCACTCAGCTGTCAGGCGCCCTTGTCAGGGGAGCCTGACAGCTGAGTGGACAGCGCTTCAGATTTGTAGTTGTGAGGTTCCGGGTTCGATCCCCGGTGGAGGCGGAGACAAATGGGCAAAAAAGTATCTTTCACCCTGATGCCCCAGTTACCTAGCAGTAAATAGGTACCTGGAAGTTACAGCTGCTACGGGCTGCTTCCCGGGGGGTGTGTAACAAAAAGGAGGCCTGGTCGAGGACTGGGCCGCGGGGACTCTAAGCCCCGAAATCATTTCAAGATAACCTCAAGATAAGGGGTAAATGATATAGGAAAGTTTAGGAGTGAAGAATTACTTGCCATGTATAGGGTAGCAATAGATAGCATTAGGTCCAAGGGAGGGATCCTAATCATATGTGACATCTACCAAGAAGATTGAGAAAGCAGTGAATGGGTATCCTGGGCAATTGGTATTAACTGCTGGTTAAATTTATATCGCAAGGCCAGTGTGATATATTTGATTAACATCTAGGATAACTTGTATGGCAGATATGACATATATGCACGGGAGGAGGTTTATGTATCTAGGGTGAGGAGGGCAACCTTAGCTAATGCTCTAGAGGAAACTATTCTCTGCGGTTTAGACTGGTAGATCATAGTCATCTTGGTTTGTATTGGCAGGGAGATAATTGTAAACATGATTATTGAGCTAAAATAGTGGAAATAAAAAATGGCCAAAAGAATACAAGTAGGGATTGTGTAAACATATTCTCCAGATTAAAGGGGAGACATCATAAGATATCCAACACTGCTGTAGGTATATTATACAAATAGCAGTAGTAGAAACAGAACATAAGATATCCAACACTGCTATAGGTATATTATACAAATAGCAGTAGTAGAAACAGAACACATGAATTGTGTACTTGTGTATATAGCAACAATAGATATAATTATGTAGTGTATTGCAATAACAAAAACTTAAAATGACTGTAGAAACATAACTTTTAGGTAAATTCTAAATTAAGAAATACAGTTTCACACTGATAAAAAGATTAGATGAGGTAGGGAAGAAACAATACAGACAGCCTCTTGCTTTGTGAATGTCGTCTATCCAAAAATGCTTGTTTTCCGATTAGGGTTGGTTCGGATACTCAAGTTTGGGAAGTGCAAGGTTTACATAAAATGGTTCGGGTATCTCATCTGGCAAGCGTTCGCCAGGCCTCGGCCCGGGGTGGTGGTGAGTGGTTGCGTGGGAAATGGGCCCAGTCTGCCCACTGACCGTGTCAGGCACCACTCCATTGCCTTCAACCCTGTGATGTCACAGATTCACGGCCCATTGTTTCCATTGTTTTGATTTGTTGCGAGAATGGGGTGTTCATTCTACAACTTTGTTGAATATAGTGTCACAATCTAGGAACATCCGTGCACCTTGTCAGCTCCAAATGCACCCATTGTGTCAGTGAACGCTTCAACAAGAGGGATACATAAAAGAAAGAAGTCAGTGATGACGTTTGAGAAGAAAGAAGAAAGTTAAAAGAAGGTGGAGAGCGGTGTCCCGAGAAGTGTCATGCGCGCTGAATATGGCATTAGCAAGAGTACTGTTTTTTATCTTATTAAGGTTAAACTTATCATTTCTGGGGGGAGCCCCTACGGCTCCCCGGAGCTTACCAGGCTGATATGCTAATGTCAGACTTTGGTATCAGTCACGTGTACGGAGTTCTTATGGGCCTACCGGGGACCACGAGCCAGAACAAAAATGCCCAAATCCCCAAACAAAAATGAGCAAACTAGTATGACGTCACCCATCATTGCGCCACTGTCTGCACAGCTCCCCCCCTCCCCGGGAGGGGTAAGGGGTAGCCCCAGACCTACCACGCCGGCGATCCACACCCCAGTTCTTCGGCTGATGCTAACGGCACCGGTTGTGTGCTCCGGCTCCAGTGGTGGTTTCAGCACTGTACCTAGAGTGTGGTGTCTGTCTTCTAGGTGGTGCGTGAGCCAGGAGTGAGTCTCCAGTACCCGGGCTGCATGTGCCTAGGGTTGCCTTCCCTAGGTGCCCTGCAAGTACTGCCCTTGGGGCTTGGGGTTACCTTCCACAAGTTCCTTGGGTCTTGCTTCTGCTAGGCCGTTTGCTGCTCGGTTTTCAGCCGCCCTTTGTGTGATAGGGTGTTCTGTCTCCCTTGTTTGCCTTAGGGTGAAGGGCAGTTTGCACTGGCGGGGCACAGGGTGCTGTGCATCTTGTTTTCACCAATCATAGCGGCAGGCTGTCTTCTGCCTGGGTACGCTGTACTCTTGCGGGGTTTTCTTTTTCTTTGTCTACCTAGTGGGGGCTCTGCCTTTGGTTCTTTCCCCCCCTTTGTGCCGAGTTCTCTTCCTTCTTCCGGTGGTTCCCCCTGCTAGGTCCCCGTGAGTGTACACGTCCCGGGGGTTCAGCTCTTAGAATGTTGTTTGGTAGCCATGGGCGCCGGTTAGCAGTACCCTTCCTGGGATTACCTGAGCGCGAGTCCTCTTATAATAAACACTCGGGACACTGGGAAACCCCTAGGGGGAGCGTGGGCCCGATAGATGTGACCCCGGAGTCCCCCCCTCGCTTTGTGCGAGTTCGAGGGTTGCTCTGTCCCCTTGTCTCAGGGTAAATCTCACGGTTTTGCCTCCGTCTGCAGCCTGTGGGGTCGGTGACACCTGCGGCCCGGGGTTTTGTTGCTTGTTTGTGACTCGGTTACCCAGTCTTATGCTGACTATGTGGGTGCAGGCTGCACGGGCGTTGCACATTGAGTTTCAGTGGTAACGTGCTAGTTGTTTGCTCCCCGGAAGCCCCGAGGCTGCCCTGTTTTTGTTGGTGGTCTTGTCGGGTCCCTCCCCTTCCTACATATGGGTCTTTATTGTCTGTGGGTTCGGGGTTGGGGCGGGGCTTCCATGGTTTTGAGTCTCGGTTGGTCTCGGGGACTTCCCCTTCCGGGGTAGCGACTGGGGCATTCGAGCCTGTTTCCTCCAGCCGTGTTGTAAGAGTCTGCCAGTGGGCTCCCTTCCTTAGTGCTTATCACGGCTACACCGGTTTTCTTGAGGCTGGGGCTTTGGGGGGGCAGCTCAGCCCCGGGGCCTGCCGGGTGGGTTCCCGGGGCTGGGGTGGGGCTGATGTGGGTGCCTCAGGCCCTGTTGGTCCCTGCCGGGGTTTTTCTACCCCCTCTGGGCGGGGCTTGCGGCTTTGTGAAGTGGGGTTTTTCCTTCCCCCTCTCCACACGAGTATTTGGGCGTCTGCTCCTTCCCAGGCTCAGTTCCTTGTCCATTATGCCCGTTGCTTCCGTCCTGTCGGTGGATGCTTTTCTACGTTCTTCGCCCCTTTTTCCCGGGATGGGACTTCTCCGTCATGTTTCCCTCTTCTTGGGGTTCTGCATGACTTTTGGTCTCGGGTGCGACGGGGTTTTTCTGTGCTTTCGTCCTTTGTGTTTGCTTCTACGTGTTCTCGAAGATTTGGGACGGTTTTGCTCCATCCCGTTTTACTGGTACGTCTGTCGTCATTCGGTGGGGCTTCCCTCCAGTCCTTTCTAGGGCTTGTGGGCAGCTTCTGGGTTTTTGGCCTTCTCGTTCATTTGTTCATATCTCTTCTCTCTGTACTGTGTCTCGGCACTGCTAGTTTTCCTTCCATTCTGGTCCGGGATGCCGGATTGGGCTACTTGTGGCCGGATTGGGTAACTTGTAGCCGGATTGGGCTACTTGTAGCCCGATTGGGCTACTTGTAGGCAGATTGGGCTACTTGTAGCCAGATTGGGTTACTGGTGGCCCGCTTGGGTTCCGTTTCGGTTCGTTGTTTTCCTTACATGGGCCGGCTAAGTTGGCTTCCGTTTCCATGAGTTGGCCTGTTTCTTCAATGGATCGCTCGGGATACAACCCGTTGAGCTACTTTTCTGCTCTTTTGTTGGACGGAGTAGGATGGACCTGTGTATCCCAACTTCTTGGGCTACTTTTCTTTTGTGTCCTGTGCATGCGCCGTGGGAGTTTGTTTTGGTTCAGGCGGTGTGCACACGTGCTGGTGTTCTGCATCCATTTTCTCTTGGGGGCTTCACCTCTCGCTCTTATCATTCTCCAGTTCGTGTCCCGTTGCTCTTGGGGATGTTCTGGAGTGCCGCTGTAGGGAGGTCACAGGGTTTTTCCCTGCGTTTTTGGGTGGGGGGAGCCTCCTTTGCCGCTCCCCTCTTCTTCTCCGGCATGAGCGGCTCTGGCCTACCTTCCGCGGGCGGTGCTCCCGGTTTTCTCGGCTACGGGTGCACGATTCCCTGGCCGCCTCTGGCAGCTCCGTTCTCATAGGCTTGCGTCGTGGCCCTTCAGCGCCTATGTTTTGCAGGCGAGTTGGTGTGGTCTGGCGTCTCCTTCGTCCTGATGCTGTTTTTGTTTTTGGGACTAGGAATGGGTGTACATACGTACTTGAGAACGTAGAACATAAAAACCGAGGTGCCTGCTGCAGGGCTAATGGCCCATACGTGGCAGCTCTTGTTCTCACTACCCGATTCCTTCCTCGGATCACAGGTAACTGCAGGAGGCCTCTTGGCCCATACGAGGCGGCTCCGGCTTGTACTCATCTTGCCCCTCTCCTATGCTTGTCCAACCATGCTCGAGTTCGGGGTCCCGCCTCCACCTTGTTTCACGGTGCGACGGTGGAGGTTCCTGTTCGGTGGTATGTTTTCCTGTGTCGAGGGTGTTATGTGCTCGCCTCATTGTGCTCGCCTAATTGTGCTTGCGGGGTTGGGCTCTGGCTCTTTGGTTCCGCCTCTCGCCTGTCATTTGACTCACGTGCGGATTCTGTGCCTCCTGGGCTCTCTCATCTCTACACTGCATCTCGGCCCAGGTATGGGCTGCCTAATGTGTTCCATCGGTTGCCTGTTACACTGCACACGTTTCTTCTAACGTTCCTGTGGCTCAGTTGGTTACTCGGTTTCCACCTGTGTCCCCTTGTTGTGTGCCACTCGTGTTACAGTTTATCTTTATCTTCCTTGTCACTTCCTCTGGAAGTGTGGTGACATTTTGCTGCGGTATTGATACTGCGGCTTCGTGTGGGGATATGGTTGTGGCGTTTTGTTCGGCCCTTCCGTGCTCCTTCTGGCGCCTTCCTTGTTTGGGTTTTTTGTTCCCTTGATTTTTCTGCCCTCCCTTCCCTGGGGCCCCTCCTTCCTTGCCAGTCTTGCTGTGCCGGGCCTGGTTTTTCCATGTTCCTTGGATTCTCTGTCCTAACCTCGTTGTCCTCGCCTAGTTGTGCTGGCTGGGGATGGGCTTGGGCTCTTCGTCTCGCCCCTCGCCTATCATTTGCTTTCTGTTCAAGTTCCGGAGCCTACTGGGCTCTTCTCTGCACTGGACGCTGGGTGTGGGGTTGGCCTCCTCCCCTTCCCTTTCTCATGCATTCATCTCATCTTCCTGCTTCACTCTTGTCCCTGGCCGCTGGTGCTGGGGCGTTTCTGCTAGTCTCTTTATCATTTCCTCCTTCACACTGTTGTGTGTTTTGTTTGTGCCTTTTGGCCTTCCTGTTGCCGGGTTTGGTTTCCTGTTTTCCTGGCTTGCCCTGCCTGTTGGTTTTTTCAGGGTCTTGCGATGTCCCTTCTCTGGTGTCTCACGTCGGACCCGTGGTTTCCGATCCCCTGGCGAGCTTGCTCGCGTTGGGGAGTTTTCTGTTCGGCAGACGTTCCATCTCCTTCTTGCCGGCTTGGGCTTCAGGCTCTGCTTCCTTGGTGGGCGCACCCGAGATCTTCCTGCGGCTTCGCCTCTTCCTAGGCTCGGATGACCTTTGGCAGGGCTGATTACGTACTGCCTCGGGTATCTCACGTCCGTTCGTGGTCAGGTGGCTTCGTTGTTGGTGTCCCACCTGTGTCCTTCATGGTGGCAGTACGAGGTGTTTTGGTGGTCCTTCCTTTTCCTTCTGTCCCGATCCCAAAGCGACCCTGTGTCGCTTTGGGTCGGTGGGTGTGGCCTGTTGTCTTGACTTTGGGTTGAGTAGTGTGTGACGATCGCCTTCCGGGTCAGTCCCTATTCTTTTCCTCTGTGGGTAGTTAGCTCCGGGGAGTAGTAGGGGCTCCCCTCAGAAAACCAGCGAATGTAATGAAATGCCATTTTCTGGGTGAGTCCCGGAGGCTCACGGATTCCCTCCCGCCGGTCAGCAGTTTTTCGCGTGTTTTGACACCTCAGAACTGGGGTGTGGATCGCCGGCGTGGTAGGTCTGGGGCTACCCCTTCCCCCTCCCGGGGAGGTGGGGAGCTGCGCAGACTGTTGCACGATGATGGGTGACGTCATACTAGTTTGCTCGTTTTTGTTTGGGGGAGTTCTATCCACTCGTTCGGGTTTTGGTTGCAATTTTCACCAGAATAGGTGTTTGTTTTGGGATACCTACCTTTCTGGGTGCCTGACCCGGTCGATGACAGACATAGAATGCTTCCAACCACATGGGGGTTTCTATAGGCCATTGCTCAACTTGCCTCTCTGAGGGGGCCAGGTTCTGGCTCGTGGTCCCCGGTAGGCCCATAAAAACTCCATACACATGACTGATGCCAAAGTCTGACATTAGCATATCAGCCTGGTAAGCTCCGGGGAGCCTCCGGGACTCGCCCAGAAAATGGCGTTTCATTACATTCAACTCTGGTTTTTTTGCTATTTCTTTAGATGTGAAAGTGATAAGGCAATATGAAATAGAAAGGTAGTAAGTAAAGCAAAAGTGGAATGTGTTGATAATGCAGTGTGGGAGTGGTGCAAACAGAAGCATGAGGAGACGAAGAAGCCAGTGGCAGGCTGGCTGCTCAGGGAAAAGGCATGTGAGTTTCACCAAGCAATTAAAATCCCTGAGAAGTGTGTACAGAGTGATGGATGGTTCAGAAGCTTTAAAATCTACCATGGCACTGGGTTCATTAGGGGTACATGGTGAAAGAGAGTCTGCTGAAGCTACTGGTATTGATGAGTATTTAAGTAAATTTGCGGATATGGTGCAGGAACAAAATTTATCTCCAAAGCAAATTTAAAATGCTGACGAAACAGGTTTGAGCTGGCGTATATTATCCACAGACACGATGGCTCATAGTGGTGAAGACGATCCTTCATGTGGTTATAAGCTGAGCAAACAGAGAATTTGTGTGTTGTGCTGTGCAAATGCAGCTGGCATGCACAAATTGAAATTACTTGTGATTGGAATTAGCAAAAACCCCAGGGCTTTAAAGTCAGCTAGGTTCCTCCCTGTGATTTATAAGAACCAGTTAAGTGGTTGGAGGTCTTGAGTGATATTTGTCGAGTGGTTTAATAAGAACTTTGTACCCGAGGTGAAGCTGCACCTGAAAAGTGTTGGCCTCCCGCAAAAGAGCAAAGTTGTGCTGCTGCTAGATAATAGTGTAACACATCCACAGTGATGAACTAGTAAATGGCAATGTTATTGGTACATTCTTACCACCCAATATAACTTGACTGATCCAACTCATGGATGAAGGTATAATAAAGGACCTTAAGCACCACTACAAGAGGATGTTTGACAGACATCTTAATAATCAGCCAGGAACAGTTAAGGACTTTTCTGGGGGGAGCCCCTTCGGCTACCCGGAGCTATGCAGGCTGATATGGATATATTAGACTTTGGCATCAGTCAATGTGAATGGAGTTCTAGGCCTACCGGGTACCATGATCCAGAACCTGGCCCCCTCTGCTAGTTTTAGGTTGCTGCAATGCGCTAGGTTGATTGCTGTCCCTGAAGCCCTGAGGCTGCCCGTTTTGGTTATAGGGACCTGGACTTGGGGGTGGTAGTCGCCTCGACTCGGTTCGGTTCAGTCCACGCCCCGTCCTTTCCCTGCTGTGGTTCATTCTGGCCCTCCCCCCCTTCCCCCTGCTTCTGGCTCCAAAGTGTCTGAGGGCTTTGGGGTCGGAGCAGGGTTTAGCTGGTTTTTGAGACTCGGGCAGTTTCGGAGGATATCCCTTCCGTGATGGCAACGGAGGCATTCGATTCAGTTCATCCTGCTGTGGCGTCGGGCTCTGACCAGTGGGCCCGACGCCTATGTCAATGATATGCACTGTAATTGCTAAGAAAAAGGACATTATGAGTGCTAAAGTGGCAAAAGGCGTATCAACAGTCAGGAAAGAAAGAACACAAACACTTGAGGAAGTTGAAGTTATTAGTTCAGGCAGAGCAAGCTGTAGTAGGTCATTGTGTTAACCTTCATAATGACAAATGAAGTGATGTCTCACTTCAGACAAGTGTTACAAAGTAGGGAAAAGCAAGTGTCACTTGATAGGTTTTTAGTGAGAAAATCAAGCAGTGAGCCACAAGCAAGTCCTTATGGTATGCAGGCAAAATGTGCCAGTGTGTGTATCCCCCAGAGGAACATCACTGCCTGATGTTTAGAAAAAAATTGAAAACATTTGAAAAAATGTCAAAGATTCATTCAGTGTGTGTCAGGTAGGCTGCTCCATTTTCTATAAAAAATAAAAAAATAAAAAAATGAAAAAAAATTAAAAAAAGACAATGTCAAAAAGGTTTGTTCAGTGTGTCAGGCCGTTTTAATCAGTGCCTGATGTTATAATGGAAGGGGACTCGCCCTTCCAAACACTAACACCTCTCCTCACCGTCCTCCATAAGTCAACAAGAGTCATCAATAGTGGTAAGTAGTAACTTGTATATACTTTAGTTGTATGGTGCTGGTGTTAAAATGCCCCATCTGCCTGTTAACAATCCTGTTCAGTAGACATGGCTGATTTTGCCTTAGGAATTTCCAAGTAGACTTTAGCCCATCCTTTTTCAACAATAATTGGTTACTTTGCCAGATGAGTAATGAAGTAGGGCAAGAATGAAACTTAAGGCTGTTATATATATATTTTGGCTCGTAAACCACTTTATCGTTGTTGCCGTTACTTGTTTCATCGTCTTTCCAGAACCAGATCCAAATGTTTGTGGAACGAAAGGACGCGCTTTTATATTAGTGCGAGAGGAAGATGGCACTGATGTTGAGGAGGAATCGGAGGGTGAACTCGTGGAAGCTGAAGAGGAGGAATCGGAACTGAGCGAAGATGACATGCCTGACTCGGCACATATGAGTGATGAGGATGAACAACGTGAACACGGTGAGTTACAAGCACAGTTCTCCTTGAAACATCCTGCGAGTTGGATTTAAAAGGCATGAGCTGTACTACTTCTAATGAATTGGGGTAAGGGTAAGACTGTGAGCCATTTCCTTTATGGTTTGGTTAAGTTGTGATAAAATTTAAAAGTACTGTCCATTGAATGTAAAATATGTTCTTAGTGATATATATATATATATATATATATATATATATATATATATATATATATATATATATATATATATATATATATATATATTATATATAATATATATATAAATATGTAAAGCTTACACCTAATGATGCTTCAGAGTTCAAGCGGGAAATGATGGAAAGCCTAACAAATGCTCTGCGTGAATCATCTGCAGCAGAGAATGTGGTTCTAGAGATTAATGCGTCACGTCATGCATATAACATGAGCATGGAAGATGTCCTCACAACTGTAACTCAGGTGGGAAGCTTTAGTTTGTTTACTTTACCTATGATGCATAATGTAAGCAGTAACTTCCTACTAACTCTGATTAATTTCTACACTTTTGACAGCCAAGTGATTTCCTGTCAGTACTTACCTATTTGTGACTACTTGGGAGTGAGCTCTATCTCTTTATACCACACCTCCTGGCTGTTTATACCCAACATGCAAATTACTCCTCTCCAGATTAATGTTTAATCCCTTAACCTTCGATATAATGGGATGTGCCAAGAAGTGTCCTAGAGGTCCAGGGAAATCATCGGTGTGTGGTCATCCAAAAGTGGGGGGAGGGGGAGGAGTTGACTGGGTCAGATGAGACAAGTCCAGAATGAACCGGAGATCCGCATAGTCCAGTTTCAGAACCAGAAACGGGCGGGAAATCCACCGAAGACGAGGCCGGTTTGACCATTTCCAAACGAACCCACTCCGAGATGACCCGACGGATGCAAGAAAGAGGCCCGCCCCATCAGACCCGAACTGCTGAAAGGAGGAAGGGCTGGCCAACGCTACCCAAGCTTTGGGACATGACCAGAAAAACTCATGAAGTGGGAGACCAAGCGTGGGCAAATAGAGCCGGCCTCCCCACCCTATCACCCGATCAAAGGGATGACCTACAAAAGGGCCGATGCGAACCCTGAGAGCCAGCCTTCCCTGCAGAACAAGCACTACGTTGACCCAGTCTCTGACACCACAGGCCCACCCTCAACCTAACGCAACCTGAACCCTGGCCCAACCCTTCCGAGAAGGCCTAGAACGACCCCCTTGAAGAAGTCAGAAATTAGGATAGCAACCAGCATACACCACCAACAGAAACTGTGCAACACTGTCCACAAAGGACAAAAAGGGGAAGCCGAAAGAAGAGCCAGGGCCCATGGGGAATCCAAAGAAAAAGCCAGCACCGCCTGCTGACTCACAAGAAGGGAGGTGAAGAACATGAAAGCTGCTTCCCAGAGGATTGGAGCATACAGCTTAAGGAAGGCAGACAATGACAAAGCAGTTGAGAAAAAGACCCTGGCAGAAGGCCCTTCACCAAGCATTCCAGTGACCTCCGAAAGCCATCACGAAGATTCAGGAGGCTAAAGAACTGCACGACAGTCAAAATGCGCACTAGTTCGAAGGTTGTTAGCCACCAAAACATCTGAAAGAGAGGTCACCCGAGCATCCAGCTCGGGTACCTGGTTGATACCTGCTTGATGGGGTTCTGGGAGTTCTTCTACTCCCCAAGCCCAGCCCGAGGCCAGACTTGACTTGTGAGAGTTTGGTCCACCAGGCTGTTGCTTGGAGTGGCCTGCAAGCCCACATACCCACCACAGCCCGGTTGGTCCGGCATTCCTTGAAGGAAACAATCTAGTTTCCTCTTGAAGATGTCCACGGTTGTTCCTGTAATATTTCTGATGCTCGCTGGTAGGACGTTGAACAACCGTGGACCTCTGATGTTCATACAGTGTTCTCTGATTGTACCCATGGCACCTCTGCTCTTCACTGGTTCTATTCTGCATTTTCTTCCATGTCGTTCACTCCAGTACGTTGTTATTTTACTGTGCAGATTTGGGACCTGTCCCTCCAGTATTTTCCATGTGTATATTATTTGATATATCTCTCGTCTCCTCTCTAGTGAGTACACTTGGAGAGCTTTGAGACGATCCCAATAATTTAGGTGCTTTATCTCGTCTATGCGTGCTGTATATGTTCTCTGTATTCCCTCAATTTCAGCAATCTCTCCTGCTCTGAAAGGGGAAGTGAGTACTGAGCAGTACTCACCAGGGCAGGGTGACCAGGGCAGCAGCGAAGAGGCACATGTTAGGGACTTAAGAGAGCTCCCGAACAAGACCTACAACACAGAGGACACCGCCCTCCACACAAGTGTACTGACAAAAAGTCATGTTAAGCCCCAAGCCAAACAAAAGACAAGTCTGCTAGCCAGGATGACTCCAGAACCTCGGAATGCACCCAATACGGGGAAGAAGAACCGAACTATAAAGAGGCCAGATCCATCACCGAGGCATAAACCGTGTCACACAGGAGGTTAACACCGAGGGCCTCCCCAGCTTACGAAGAAGAAACACGGGGAAAATGAAACCTCCAGAAAGACTAATTCATGGAGCCCAAAGGTACCTGAAAACAAACCCTGGGGGGAGCCCTACCCAACTCGAACCCATAAAGTGAAGGGGGATACAAAAACCTCGTATCTAACAGAAGCAGACCCTGCACAGAGGGCAATAGAGCCCATGCCAGGTCAAAAGGAGCCCAAGAGCTACCATCGACAAAGGCCCCAGGGGTAGAGCCCTCATCCATGACCACCACCCAAGAAGATGAAGCAGAGCGCAAGGGAGTCTTCTAGCCGACTCCTCTTTTCAGGGAGTCAGCTAGAAGGACTCTGAAGCCTCGGCAGGAAAGAGTGGCTCAACCTGCCTCTGTGTCCGCATCAGAAGGGGCACCCTCCAGATCTGCTGAAGCCTCTTCCCAAGCTAAACCCTGCCCCGAGTCTGAAACCCTCAGACAATTTGAAGCTGGAAGGAGGTGGGGGGGGGGGGGGGAGAAGATAATTGTGAACCCTGCCCACTTGGGAAGGAAAGAGGTGTGGCCAGAACTGTGGTCGAGGCGACCATCACCCCCAGAGTAGAGTCCCTAAACACCAAGCGGAGCATATCCAGAGCATCCCAATCGGGCAGATAACCTGGCAGGGTGCAACACAAAAAACTCTATGCAAAGTGACCGCTGCTCGATACCTCAAAGTATCTATCGAGGAATTTGAGATTGGGAGTACATGAGGAGAAAAAGTTCCACGTTACTCAGGGTCATTGGTGTCACCGACCCAACAAGCAGCATGGCGAAGGCAGAACTTCTGACCGGCACCCTGAGGCACAGGTGACGAACAAACCATCCAATTTGCACAGAGCGAAAGCCACCTCCCCCCAACGAGGGAAGGGGTGGAGCTAACTAGCAGGGGGCAGGTTTGAAAAAATTTTGATTGTTTATTTTCTGTTTGGGGAAGTTCTTTAGGCATTTAATGGGCTAAGGTCTTGTGTTAAACCATGCAGTGGTTTGTTTTGATACACCTACCTTTCTGGGTGCCTTCCCTGGTCGATAAACTTTAAATGTAAAGTGTTCATGAGCCATTGTCCTGCGCCTCTGTGGAGGGGAAGGTTCTATCTCGGGGAGTGGAAAGTGGTGTTGCACAGGGCTGTGTCCTAGAACCATTACTGTTTTTAGTTGATGTAAATGACCTTGCAGAGGGAGTGAGCTCATAAATGTTGATGTTTGCAAATGATCCTAAGTTAATGAGGAGTGTAAAGACTGAAGAGTACTGTAGGGTATGGCAAGGAGATCTTAACAAACTTCAGGAGTGGACAGATAAATAAATGGCTGTTGGAATTGAATTCAAATAAATGTAAAAGCCATGAAAATGGGAACACCAGGAGCTCATGTGAACAGGATAACATCAGCAGCATATGGGAAGTAGGCAAACATAAGAATGTCACTTAAGAATCTAAAAAAGGAGTCTTTTAAATCCAAAAATGCTACCTATTTGAGACCATTACTCGAGCATGCAGCTCCAGCATGGAACCCACACCTTTTGAAGAATAAGCAAAAACTTGAGAAAGTTCAGAGGGTTCCAACTAGATTAGTTTTAGAATTTTGAGAGGCCTCACCTGTGAGGCAGAGGGGATATGATAACTACATACAAAATTTTGAGAGGAATAGATAAAATAAATAAAGGAGCCTATTTAAATTATAAAGAGGTAGGATAAGCGGACCTCGGTAAAAGCTGGACGTCCAATTGAGTCAAAAAGATGTAAGGAAGCTCCATTTTTGTACGGGTGGAATGAACTGAAGGTAGAGGTTGTTGAAGCCAATTCCATTGACAACTTTCATTAAAAAAAATATAATTCTACTTCCATTCAAATGAAATATGATGAAAACATTAATGTTGAGAGAGGTAATTAGTGCGCCAGGAACGGCTAGGAGGCAGGTCGATATAAGAGCTGATCTCACTCTCCCGTAGTCACTGAGTGGTCACCATATCTAGAATGGAAAAATTCATTCTTGGCATTCATATACCAAGAAAGAAACAAAGGGTTCACAGTATAATTTAATGAGAGGTTAATATGTATAAAACAAATTTGCTCATTCTTTTCCAAACATTTTAATCAGTTTTAGTCAGTTTAAAATTAATCATTTTAATGAGCCTCTTGATGAGAGGCTGCTTAGGAAGGTAGAGTTGCATGGTAGTGAAGGGCATCTCTAGAAGGAAGACATTAAGAGTAATGTTGACTCAACTACTTCATTGCTGAATTTACACATTACACTATACTGTACTGTTCACTATATTTATGCTTTGAAAAATAATTAAAATAGTGTTTTTATACATCATTGGTGAGTATACTACAGTACTGTAGTGTACTATATTGGTGCCTAGTAAATGGCAGTAGTACAATACTTTAGGAGACCTGTGGACTGCATTTGTGTCATATAACTTTTAGTTTGCTTCTTTCCTCAAACACCCATCTGCCGAGGCTTAGCTTGAGTGCAGTCCTTGAAGACAGTAAGGACTGTTGGTATAATGTTTCTCTATCATATTACTTTTATCACAATAATATGCAGGTTTTACATTTTGAAGTTTTTTTACAGTAATTTAGCATATCATAGAGTACATTTCCTTCTCCAAAGCTGTTGACATTTAAATTCCAGACTGGAGAGAACAAAATTTGTCAATTTCTTAATTACTTTATGAATACTGTACTCCAGTGTAGCACAATAAATAATTGCTAGAAGCTACACAGTAATATTTGAGAGAGTTTTACATCAGTAGCATAGTTATCCTCTGGAGGTTATCTTGAGATGATTTCGGGGCTTAGCGTCCCCGCGGCCCGGTCCTCGACCAGGCCTCCTTTTTGTTACACACCCCCAGGAAGCAGCCCGTAACAGCTGTCTAACTCCCAAGTACCTATTTACTGCTAGGTGAACAGAGGCATCGGGGTGAAAGAAACTGCCCATTTGTTTCCGCCTCCACCTGATCTCTAACCCTGAACCTCAGGACTATGAATTAGAAGCATTGTCCACTCAGCTGTCAGGCACCTCAGCTGTTTACAGGAACTGTAACATACAGTTCATACATAACTCTTCACTCAAAATGAGGTTGATGTTGATAAATTATGGGACTACCACTGGTCTCCCTGCGACCAGTGGTAGTCCCATAATGCAGTGGTCGCAGGGAGACCGGTGGTAGTCCCATAATGCAGTGGTCGCAGGGAGACCAATGGTACTCCCATAATGCAGTGGTCGCAGGGAGACCGGTGGTAGTCCCATAATGCAGTGGTCGCAGGGAGACCGGTGGTAGTCCCATAATGCAGTGGTCGCAGGGAGACCGGTGGTAGTCCCATAATGCAGTGGTCAGGGAGACCGGTGGTAGTCCCATAATGCAGTGGTCGCAGGGAGACCGGTGGTAGTCCCATAATGCAGTGGTCGCAGGGAGACCGGTGGTAGTCCCATAATGCAGTGGTCGCAGGGAGACCGGTGGTAGTCCCATAATGCAGTGGTCGCAGGGAGACCAGTGGTAGTCCCATAATGCAGTGGTCGCAGGGAGACCAGTGGTAGTCCCATAATGCAGTGGTCGCAGGGAGACCGGTGGTAGTCCCATAATGCAGTGGTCGCAGGGAGACCAGTGGTAGTCCCATAATGCAGTGGTCACAGGGAGACCGGTGGTAGTCCCATAATGCAGTGGTCGCAGGGAGACCGGTGGTAGTCCCATAATGCAGTGGTCGCAGGGAGACCAGTGGTAGTCCCATAATGCAGTGGTCGCAGGCAGACCAGTGGT
Organism: Procambarus virginalis; assembly: GCA_020271785.1. Classification (NCBI taxonomy): domain Eukaryota; kingdom Metazoa; phylum Arthropoda; class Malacostraca; order Decapoda; family Cambaridae; genus Procambarus; species Procambarus virginalis. Next base: position 50,906,073 of record WNGS01111181.1, read on the forward strand.
AGTCCCATAATGCAGTGGTCGCAGGGAGACCGGTGGTAGTCCCATAATGCAGTGGTCACAGGGAGACCGGTGGTAGTCCCATAATGCAGTGGTCGCAGGGAGACCGGTGGTAGTCCCACAATGCAGTGGTCACAGGGAGACCGGTGGTAGTCCCATAATGCAGTGGTCACAGGGAGACCAGTGGTAGTCCCATAATGCAGTGGTCGCAGGCAGACCAGTGGTAGTCCCATAATGCAGTGGTCGCAGGGAGACCGGTGGTAGTCCCACAATGCAGTGGTCACAGGGAGACCGGTGGTAGTCCCATAATGCAGTGGTCGCAGGGAGACCGGTGGTAGTCCCACAATGCAGTGGTCACAGGGAGACCGGTGGTAGTCCCATAATGCAGTGGTCGCAGGGAGACCGGTGGTAGTCCCATAATGCAGTGGTCACAGGGAGACCAGTGGTAGTCCCATAATGCAGTGGTCGCAGGGAGACCGGTGGTAGTCCCACAATGCAGTGGTCACAGGGAGACCGGTGGTAGTCCCATAATGCAGTGGTCTGCCTGCGACCACTGCATTATGACGTTTGACAACTATCAAACTGTTGGAATGTCAATCGAGTCTTCCATGAGATGGGCAGAATGTAATGCCAAGACCAGTGACTGCTAGTGGTTGTGCGAATGAATGGGCAGAAATCCTAATATAAATAGTTTGAGACAGTGGGACTGTGTGAGGTAGCACCTGGATAGTACCTGGATGTATGATGCAGACCCTTAGTAGCAGCCCTATGATGTATGATGCAGACCATCAGTAGCAGACCTATGATGTATGATGCAGACCATCAGTAGCTGGTCTATGATGTATGATGCAGACCTTCAGTAGCAGCCCTATGATGTATGATGCAGACCCTCAGTAGCTGGTCTATGATGTATGATGCAGACCTTCAGTAGCAGCCCTATGATGTATGATGCAGACCTTCAGTAGCAGCCCTAGGATGTATGATGCAGACCCTCAGTAGCTGGTCTATGATGTATGATGCAGACCTTCAGTAGCCGCCATATAATGTATGATGCAGTGGATAGTGTATTACAATAGGAAGATGGTCTGTAGTTTAGCATTATTTAAATTGACAATTGGCCATTTCAATTTGATTTTGTCCTAATTTTCTGTCCTGATAACTAGGTATTGACTCCTTCAATAAAATATCTAAATTTAACATTTCAGGGCATCATCCGTGTAAGTGAAGACAAAACTTTGGGAAATTGTAACACAGAGATGTTGTGGCAGAGTGTCAAGCTTTCAATCACTGCCTTTACACATGTCCTTAAAAATTATATTCGGAAGAACAGAGATCAAATCCTGGTTCTGAATGCTATAGAGGTGAGTATCACTGTCTCAAATAAAAATAACAATTATATTTTAATAATAACAATAATAATACTGTAAAGAAAAGGTTGCCAGTTCTTGGTCACCTGCATCCAAGATGCTTTTTCTCTACCGCATCGTTCGATAAAACAAAATCCCCAAAATTTCAGTAACCTTAACTGTCATATTTCAACATGTTACATATCTTAAGGTACAGTATTAATCAAATTTGAACTTTCTGGGGGGAGCCCCATGAGGCTCCCTGATGCTATGATACTGATTCAGTGTCAAACTACTAGGTGCCATCAGTCGCGGAGTCCTATTGGCCTTCATGGCACCGAACCGAGGTTCATACACCAAACAAGCAAAGCCTGAAACCAAGGCTGGGCTGGCCACCATGGGGCTATGAGAAGCACCCTCCCATGATAGGATTCCAAGTGAGTTAGGACCTGGAGCAACAGCCAGACTGGAGAAAAGAGGTACAGGAACCCCCACTGCGACCAGTTCTGCCAAAAAGTATCCATCTCTCAGATGGGAAACGGCGCCACGTACAGAGGAAGATGCCCAGACCACACTGACGCGAAGAGGGGCCACCTCCAGGCAGTCGTACGTCCGGCAAAGCCAACTGAAGGACTCGGCGTCGATCGCCCACTTCATGGAAAGTAGAAGAACCGGAACGAGGCATCTGCCAGGACGTTGGACACGCCCCGGATGTGAACCGCATGGAGAGTTACACCCCCTGAGAACTCAACAGAAGAGCTACACAAAGCGACCACCCCCAAAGAGCCACGGACCAGAAAGATCCCCTGCGGTTGAGAGAATGCACCACGGAAGAACAGTCTGAATAGAGTTTGATCAAAGAACCCTGAAGAAGCCGAATCCAGTGCAGCACATTCCACACAGCTGCAAATTCCCAAACTGTGCTGTGAGCCCGACGGAAGGCTAGACCCCAACGCCCCCGGCCGGACTGGTGAGCACTGGTCACAAAACCCCAACCCAGAGACGAGGTGTTCATGAACACATCAAGCGAGTGATGGGGAAGGCGCCATGGCACCGAACCCCGAAAACCTTGAAGAAGCAGCAACTGGCTCAAGGACTCCGGGGTGTGAACGCAACGATCGTGAGCGTGGCGAAGGAGGTGGCTCCGAAGATACTGTACCAGAACAGCTTCCGACTTTGGAAATTGGGTCAAATTCTGCCCGACGAAAGTACCAGAAGAGCAAAATTCAGGCTTCCCCACAGCTGCTCGAGCAACCGAGTAACCTGGGACCCCCCCTCAGAAACAGCTAGAAATGGGACTGCAGCCAGATCAGAGCTACAGGAGGGAGAGAAATGGACACAGTCTGAGAATCCCATAGGAGGTCCAGCCAAGGCTGAACCTGGGAAGGAACCAACTGGGACTTCTGTCAATTTACCAGGAACCTGTACCTGGCCATCTGGGAAAGAACCAGATTCCTAACTAGCAGACAAGCAGACCGGCTGGGAGCTCACATCAACCAGTCGTCGAGGTAGGCCAAGACCTAAAGCCCTAGTATTCGTTCCAGTAATCGTGCTTGCTTGGTTGTTGAAGAGATGCACACTGTAGATCACTTCAAGTACTTTATTAAGTTAAGTAACTAAGATAGATGTGAAGCACTGAGGTCCTGAAGTCCTACCCAGTCTAGGTCTTTGAGACACTGACGCGGCGTACTTGAAAACGGGCACTGCTACTCTATCAGAAATAACGTCAGAGGCTTAGCTGCCTCAGGATTGGCTAAACACCAATCGTCTTACAATATGAAAGCTAACTCCAGCAGACACAGATGGGCTACTACGAGCCGAGTAAGACGAGTAAATACGCAAGGTGCCAGATTTAAGCCGAAAGGTAGACAATGAAAGCGGTAAGCTTGTCACCCCACATGGAACCCCAACCAATCCCTGAACCCCGGATGAATAAAGATGTGCCAATAAGCGTCCCGGAGGTCCAGGGATATCCAAGCCCCCTGCTCGAGAATGACCCGGACCTGGGCCAAAGTGGTCATCCGAAATGAAGGGCAAGGAATCAACCTGTTCAGATGAGACAAGTCTAGAATGTACCGGAGATTCACACAGTCCCATTTCGGAACTGGAAACAAGCGGGAAACCCACTTGTGAGATGAAGTCGTTTCGACTACGACTAAGCGAAGCCACTTCCGGATGACCTGAACGATGGGTGGGGAAGGAGGCTGCCCCCACAGACCTGACATCCCCCGGAACAGGAGGGACGGTCTATCCAATGCCACTGAAGGCCGGAAAACACCACCCTAAATGCCCACAAATAATGAGACCAAGCATGGGCAAAGAGAGAGAGAGCCTCTTCCCCCCCCCCCCAATGCCCCATCAATGGAGCCACCCATGAAAGGTTGCTGTCGGGTAGGGTTTGTGCATCTGCTCCAGAATTGACTGCGCAGATCCTGGAAGGTGGTGAGCACCTTTTCCCAAACGAGAGGGGGAGGTGGGGCAAATAAGCTCATGTTAGTTTCGAGAGATTCGATCATTTGTTTGCATAGTTGGGGGAATTGGTGAAATGTCACCACTCCCAGGCCTCTGTGAGGAGGGGGCCAGATGCTTGGCTCTGGTCCTAGTAGGCCAAAAAACTCCATGGCAACCTGGTAGATTGGAACCATCTCAGTGTATAGCTTCAGGGAGTTACTACAGCTCACTCAGAAATTGGCATTTCATTACATTCATCACTGGATTTTGATGGCGATTGATCAAAAATGGGGGTATGCTGTAGAGTAAAAACTTGATATGATAGGCAAAACCAATGTGACATTTGAGTTCATCACCCTCAAATTAGTCAGAAACTAGTCTCATATGTTAGCAAAAATGTTACATTATTGCCTAGACCTCCATGTGTTTACACATGGAGGTCTATAATATATATATTTACACACATATATATTATATAATATATAGAGTATATAATATTATATAATATATATTTACACATGAAGGTATGGAGGTGTTGTTACAAGCAACACATGGACAAAGGAGGAGCTAGATAGTAAATGAGAGGGTCTTATAAAAATAATGAGAGATTATAGCAAGAGCTGATAAAGATAAATAAAGACTGTTGATAGTCGGCGACTTCAACTTGGAATCCATAGATGGGAAGCATATGAAGCTAGAACAGGATTTTTGTCATGTAGATTTGTAGACCTCATCCTGGAAACATTCTTGTACCAACATGTTAAACAAGCTACGAGGATGAGGGAAGGGGACGTTCCCTCAATGCTAGATTTGATATTTACCAGGAAGGAGGAAGAGATATTTGATATTCGGTACCTTCCTCCCTTGGGTAAAAGTGACCATGTCTTTTGGGGAATAAAGTATGCAATGCATTATAATCTGGAAGAAAATAAGGAGGATGAAGCAGTTGAAAAACCTGACTTCAGGAGAGGACATTATGGTGACCTTAGAAATTTTGTTATTGAGTATAATTGGACAGACTTGTTGCTAGGCAAGGAAGTAAATGAGATGTATGTCAAGTTTTGTGAAATATATGATAAAGGTGCACAAAAAATTTATACCAAAGCAGAGATGCAAAACTAGGAAACAGGATTGGTTCAACAGAAATTGCGAGAGGGCCAGAGACCAAAAGACACAAAAATGTATTCAATACAGGAAGAGGCCAAACCCCTAAACATACCAGCGATACAAAGATGCGAGAAACAACTACATGGCAGTGAGGAGAGAGACAGAAAGAAATTTTGAAAAAGGGATTGCAGACAAATGTAAAACAGAACCAGGTCTATTCTATAAATTCATAAACAACAAATTGCAGGTAAAGGATAATATTCAAAGGTTGCAAATGGGAAATAGATTCACGGAAAATGAAAATGAAATGTGTGAAACATTAAATGTAAAGTTCCAAAGTGTGTTTGTACAAAATGAAATCTTCAGGGAACCAGACACAATAAGAATTCCAGAGAACAACATAGAGCACATAGAGGTGTCTAGAGACAAAGTGGAAAAAATGCTCAAGGAGCTAAGTAAGAACAAAGCAGTTGGTCCAGATGGAGTTTCACCATGGGTTCTGAGAGAATGTGCACCTGAGCTCAGCATTCCACTTCAACTGATTTTTCAGGCATCCCTGTGTACAGGAGTCGTAGCAGACGTGTGGAAAAAGGCTAACATAGTTCCAATCTACAAAAGTGGAAGCAGGGAAGACCCCCTCAATTATAGACCTGTATCATTGACAAGTGTAATAGTCAAAATATTGGAAAAAATAATTAAAACTAAATGGGTAGAACACCTGGAGAGAAATGATATAATATCAGACAGACAGTATGGTTTTTCAATCTGGAAGATCCTGTGTAACGAACTTACTCAGTTTCCATGATTGAGCCACAGAGATTTTACAGGAAAGAGATGGTTGGGTTGACTGCATCTATCTGGACCTAAAAAAGGCTTTCGACAGAGTTCCACATAAGAGGATGTTCTGGAAACTGGAACATATTGGAGGGGTGACAGGTAAGCTTCTAACATGGATGAAAAATTTCCTGACAGAAAAATGAGGGCCATAATCAGAGGTAATGTATCTGACTGGAGAAATGTCATGAGTGGAGTACCACAGGGTTCAGTTCTTGCACCGGTAATGTTCATTGTCTACATAAACGATCTACCAGTTGGAATACAGAATTATATAAACATGTTTGCTGATGATGCTAAGATAATAGGGAAGATAAGAAACCTAGATGATTGTCATGCCCTTCAAGAAGAGATGGACAAAATAATTTATGGAGCACCACGTGGCAAATGGAATTTAATGTGAATAAATTCCATGTTATGGAATGTGGAATTGGAGAACATAGACACCACACAACCTATAAATTATGTGAGAAATCTTTAAAGAATTCTGACAAAGAAAGAGATCTAGGGGTGGTTCTAGATAGAAAACTGTCACCTGAGGACCACATTAAGAACATTGTGCGATGAGCCTATGCCACGCTTTCTAACTTCAGAATTGCTTTTAAATATATGGATGGCGAAATACTAAAAAAATTGCTCAGGACTTCTGTTAGACCAAAGCTGGAATATGCAGCGGTTGTATGATGCCCCTATCTTAAGAAGCACATCAACAAACTGGAAAAAGGTGCAACGACATGCCACTAAGTGGCTCCCAGAACTGAAGGGCAAGAGCTACGAGGAGAGGTTAGAGGCATTAAATATGCAAAAACTAGAAGGTAGAAGAAAAAGAGGCGATATGATCACTACGTACAAAATAATAACAGGAATTGATAAAATCGATAGGGAAGAAAAAGATAGGGATGAGACGTGGAACTTCAAGAACAAAAGGTCATAGATTTAAACTAACGAAACAAAGCTGCCGAAGGAATACCTGTATAAGAAAATTCACTTTTGCAAACAGAGTGGTCGACAGTTGGAATAAGTTAGGCGAGAAGTTGGTGGAGGCCAAATCCGTCAGTAGTTTCAAAGCGTTATATGACAAAGAGTGCTGGGAAGACGGGACACCACGAGCATAGCTCTCATCCTGTAGCTACACTTGGGTAATTACATATGCTCTTTTCCTAAGGCAACTAAACAATTTGGCTGTATTAAATTACACTGTTTTTTGTTTACAAAAAGCATGTTGGTGTTTATGTTTATGATTTTGACTAATAAGTATAATTTTGACGAATAAATTTATGTTTACAGTTACTGTTGAATGAGTCGCCAAAATACTTGCCAGTTGCCCAGAAGATTCTCTATGAACTGAACCAAACACATGAAATCTTGGATGATGAGGTTGTGGTCCACTGGTTCAGAAAGGGAGGTGCTGCTACTTCAGTTTTTCCTGCACTGGAAAATGCTGTGAGTACCCACCTAAGATTAGCTATTGTACATAGTGGTTTTACACTTCTCAATATTCTACTACTGTAATACATTCTCTTCATGTTATGAATCGAAATACCTTCTCTGATTTAGCCCGAAAGAGCCCTTTCGGGTTCTTCCCTTTTGAACTTGGCTCTTGGAACTTTCTCCAGCCTTAGGTTCTGGTCTTTGATAAACAGCTTTCCTTATCTCGAAACTTGACATGATTGGGTTCCTTGTCATCTACTTTTGTGTGCTTACCTTACCGTACAGTTACCTTGCATTGGTTCCGGGAGTCAAGGTCCCCGCAGCCCGGTATCTGACCAGGCCTCCTGGTTGGTGGTCTGGTAAACCAGGCTGTTGGATGCGGATGCTCGCAACCTGACATATGACTCAGTCTGGTTAATTAGGTATCCTTTGGAGGTGTTTATAGAGTTCTGTCTTGAACACTGTGAGGGGTCGGCCAGTTATGCTTCTTATGTGTAATGGAAGCATGTTGAACAGTCTCGGGCCTCTGATATTGATAGAGTTCTCTCTCGTAGTACCTGTTACATCTCTGCTCTTCAACGGTGGTATTCTGCACATCCTACCGTGCCTTCTGGTCTCATGTGATGTTATTTCTCTGTGCACATTTGGGACCAGCCCCTCTAATATTTTCCATGTGTAAATTATTATGTATATCTCCCACCTGAGTTCTAGAGAATACAGATTTAGGCATTTTAGTTGGTCCTAGTAATTTAGATGGTTTATTGAGTGGATTCTAGCAGTAATGGATCTGTGAATACTTTCCAAGTCAGTAAATTCTCCAGCATTGAAAGGGGCTGTTACTGTGCAACAGTATTCCACTCTAGAGAGCACTAGCTTCTTGAAAAGTATCATCATTGGTATTGCATCTCTTGTTTGAAAGGCTCTTGTTATCCAATGTCATTTTTCTTCCAATTGTGATGTCTTATTTATTGTATTCTGTAATCACTGCACTGTGCCTTGAGGTGCTAAATTGGTGGTGCGCAGGGAGCCTTAGGGCGCTCGTAGGTATAGCATAGCATTCAAAACTCCTGTGGCTACATGTGGGTTCACATCAGCTTCCTCAAGGCTCTAGTAAATAGAAGCCATTAAAAAAAAATAATTGTGGACAACATTCCCGGGTGTGAAGGCCTCAGTACTGAGTGAACAGTGAGTATGGCTGTGAGTACATGAGCTAACAGCACTGCTGTTCAGCTTGTGACCACAGTATCGCCTAAAAATATCAAAATACACACATAACTGGAATTATTTAGCCATGATAGTATTACTGAAGAGCCTTACTGTAATAAAGACTGTACAATGTTCAAATATCAGTGAATAAATGCTCTTCAAGATGTTCACAGCGCTAGCCACAGCACATTGCCATTATTTTGTCCATCTAAGAATCTTCAAATGACTTCTCATGTTCCTTTACAAAATAAACTTGTGGAAAATTATTCATTTACAGGATTTAGTGATCAAGATTCTGATAATAGCAGGATTGTGGTGAGAACTAGCGGTGTACGTAGTATGGTTGGAGGAGTAATCTTGGTGAGGAGGGAGAGAGAGGTGGTGTCGTCTGCTGGCTGGTGTGTGACTTGTCATGCAGTGTATGGTGGCCGCTAAGCTGTTTGGACACTATACCAGCTTAGTTGTATAGTTATGGTGAACAAAACATGTAGATACTTATATATAATATGTTCATATAGTGTGATAGAACCACAAACAGTATTGTGGGAGGAGGAATATTGGCAAGTTAGGTGTTGAAGGAGTGAGGGAGGGAGGGCTGGCTGGGTGTAGCAGCCCACTCTTGATTTTTCAAGAGTGGGCTGCTCACCATACCAACTTAGTGGTTTGCTATGATGAACACATAAGTAGATAGGTATATACAATGTGTATATAGTGTAATAACAGCAAAAATACTGATTGATTGTAGAATATAATACAGCGGCACCTCGACTTACGATAATTTCGAGTTACGGTGTAAATTTGATAAAAAAATGCGACTCGACTTAAGATAGTGTCGTCAATTAACGATATTTGGTGATACACGTTTGGGTCGACCGAGCGCATGGTTCCCGGTTGTGCAGGCTGACCAGCCTCAGTTTACTAGAGCCGCCCGCTTAGTGACGATCATGCTTATAAGAAATTCCATTATTGTGGTGATTTTTTTGCTTTTTGAACAGAAAATTATTATGCATCATGCCATGGGTCCTAAGAAAGTCAGTGGTAAGATTCAACATATGAAAACACAAGTAAGAACGACCATAGAGGAAAACAATTGAAATCATTCGTAAACATGGAAATGGTACTCGTGTTTTTGAACTAGCTAGGCAGTACAACAAATCTTCAGGAGAGGAGGAGGAGGAGGAGGCAGTAGAGGATGTCCCTTCCTCATTAATTAAGAAAATGTGTGCAGTATGGGAAGGACTGCAAAGTTTTGCTGAAAAGAATCACCCAGATAAAGCTGTAGTAGGCCATTGCATTGATCTTTTTAATGACAATGAGATGCCTCGCTACAGACAAGTGATGCAAAGAAAGGAAAAACAATCTTCAATGGAACAATTTCTAGTGAGAAAATCAAGCAGTGGGTCAGAAGCAGGTCCTAGTGGTATGCAGGCAAAATGTGCCAGAATGTGTACCCCAGAGAAGTCCTCACTGCCTGATGTCATAATGGAAGTGGACTCCCCTTCCTAACGGTAACACCTCTCCTCCTCCCCCCTCATCACCATCTTCCATACGCCATCAAGAGTCCTCCATAAACGTAAGATAAACATATGTACTGTATTGTATTTAGAGAAAAAAATTGTATTCAGTATAGAATGTTTTTGTAAGTTAAATTTTTGAGGGTGGGAACGGATTAATTCAATTCCTTTTATTTCTTATGGGAAAATCGTTCGACTTACGATACATTCTGGGAACGGATTACCATCATAAATCGAGGCCCCACTGTATATGTCACATATGAGCCCCATAATTTTGAGCATAGCAATGTTCACACATTGAACTATATAAATTCCACAAATTCCACACTTTTAAATAATATTACAGCAAAAAAAAAAAAAGAAGAAACAAATGAGAAACATCAAAATAATTGTGAAACATATATTTGCGGCAACTGCCGCCCCACGGGATGGCTGGGCCGAGTGGCCCCGAGCGCTCCATCACTCAGCGCCCATAATTTCCCCAACTTCCCAGCTCCATCACGGCTAAAGTATGTCACATACAATATTTTTTTTTAATTTCCGTGATCAGAGACTGCATTTTAACAATATAAGAGAAAATAATTTTTTAGAAAGAATTTATTTTCGGTGCACCACGGGGGTGTCGTACAGTATTTTAATGCAGAGCAGTGCAGTGGTTAAAGGTACAGGTAAGATCTTTTTGAGATGATTACACCCAAATCCTTTACATTGCTTTTATGTTCTATAGTATGATTTGACCGTTTTGTACGTGGTTTCTGTTTTCATATTTTAATTTTTTACATAGCGCAGGAGATGGAATTTACTTCATAAGTACCATACTATTTTCCGTGGCCCCAGTTGAAAGACCTGATTTACAGTGGTTTGGAATTTTCTGTGTCCTCTCTGTTGTCTACTCATAAAATCCTAGTGCCATCTGCAAAGAATGATATGGGACTAAAAGTGTCGTTGTTTAAATCCAACATGAGAATGAGAGAGTAATGGAGGAAGTACGGTACCCTTGGGGGACTGAGCT
>WNGS01111181.1:50921099-50933211 GCA_020271785.1 Procambarus virginalis
ATTAATGATCCCTTTCCTTGTGATATTCCTCATTTAATATTCAGCTTATATTCGTGACAGTCCAGCGAGGGGTCATACTGGTCCGTTATTAGTGTTTGCTGGTTATTAAGTGTGGACAGAGATATTACAACAAATGATTTAATGATATTTCAATTTGGGTATATTACCATTACTATGGTAGTCATTACAAGGGTAGAGCAGCCTTTACACCCATTACAGCTGCTCCACCACCAGTTCTTATTCCGATTTGTTCCTGGTTGCCCATTTTGGTGGCTCTGGCTCCAGTCTCCCATTATATTTATGTGGTGTTTGCCTTTGAGGCGGGCTTGCTACTTTGGGCTACATGTATAGGGAGCCCATTTAAAAAGGCAACTTTTGTTACACATTCACGACTTTGTCTTTGAGCTCGCTTCTTTCAGCAATACAGATTATGGCAATCCTGCTTTGAGGCTGTTTTATATGCATTTGTATAGCTTGAGCAAAGAGTTTAGTGTGCTTGATGCTACATGTGCTCAGGGTTCCCTTCCTTATATACTTCTTAAGTGCTATCCTTGCCCAGTCAGGGTTGTCTTCCCTGGTTTGTTCGAGATACTCTCCCTTATGGGGTCTCCTTGCTTGGGGTCAGCCCTCGCCCTTCAAGCAAACAGCTAGGGATGTTGGCCTCCTTCCTTCGTCGGGTGCACAGAGCGGTTTGAGTGCTTGTGGTCATGTGGCAGGCTCTGCGGTGAGTTTGGATTATTCCGGTCTCTGTGATCTAGCTCCATTTGGACTGTTTCCCGGTAGTTATATGTCTCAATTGAGGGTGTCTCTCTTTGGTCCTTGTCTCTTGGAGCTGGTCACTTTGAGTAGCTCATCTGCCAATTTCTCCTGGTTTGGTCCCGTGCCATTCACTTCTTGGAGTGCCCAACGTCCTGCCTGATGGTCTGTCCCGGTTCCTTCCTCTTCCTGGTCCACAGAATGCAGCTTCCCTCTTTTCGCTTTCCTGGAGGTTGGGGCACCTGGATGTTCAAGTGCCTGGATGTTGACCTCTTCGCATTGGTGTGGTCTTGGCATCTGCCTCCTTGTGCAACGCTGTTCACCGACTGTGAGGCCTCACAGTCACCAGCTGGATTGGTTGAGGTGGGGATGCATTGCCTCTTTCCTCCGGTCTGGCTGTTGCTCTGGGTTCTGGTGCTATTGAATCCTTCAGGGGGATGATGATCCTTCTGACTTCTTGGTGGCTGGCCCAGCCTTGGTTTCTGGCACTGCTTGTTCGATGTACTGGAGGGCCAGGTCCCAAATCTACATAGTAAAATAACAACGTACTGGAGTGAACAATATGGAAGAAAATGCAAGATTGAACCAGTGAAGAGCAGAGGTGCCATAGGCACAATCAGAGAACACTGTATAAACATCAGAGGTCCGCGATTGTTCAACGTCCTCCCAGCAACTATAAGAAATATTGCCAGAACAACCGTGGACATCTTCAAGAGAAAACTGGACTGTTTTCTAAGAGAAGTTCAGGATCAGCTGGGCTGTGGTGGGTATGTGGCCCTGCGGGCCACTCCAAGCAACAGCCTGGTGGACCAAACTCTCACAAGTCGAGCCTGGCCTCGGGCCGGGCTTGGGGAGTAGAAGAACTCCCAGAACCCCATCAAGCAGGTATCAAGCAAGCAGGTGTCCAACCTGGGCATTTTCTGAGGGTCCAGCTTTTTCAGAGGATTGGACAGGTGTCGTACTTCACCAATTCAACCTTCTCCTCTTCGCGTCTGATGGTTTGACGCATGTGGATCACCCTCTCTGTAGTTATCAGGTGGCTTGTTAAAGGTGTCACGTCCTCCTGGCGACAGTTTTTCATGGATTGGCATGTCTTCTGCCATTTTGTCCCTTCGTCATTGCTTCTCAGCTTCTGATAGGTTTTTCTGTCCTTTCTTGGCTTATCCTTGCTCGGTGTCTTCTGTCATATGCTGTCGCCTCATTTCTTCCTGTGGCACTGGCGGAGCCATTCCAGCTTGCATTCAGGGTTGTTTACTCTTTGGCCTCGTTTCACATGTTTTCTCGCACATTGTTTCACCTACGGCCTGCTCCTGTGCCTCCTGGGCCTGCTTGGACCCGTGACCAGGTTCTTTCTTTTCTTTCATCCACTCTGTTTCTGGTGGCCCCTTCGGTCCTGGCTTGTTTTGGCAAGTGTTCTTTTGTTTTTTCTGGCTTTCGGTTGCCAGATGAGGGTGCTTCTTGGACACCTTCAGTGCTGGGGCTTTTGTTCTTTTGGCCCTTATGGGCACTTTGTTGGGTTTCTGCAGACTCCTCCTTTTCTGGCTGGAATTGAGTCAATTGGCTTATGATGGGACCTTCTGGTGGTAGATGCTTTATTGTTTCTGCTGGGTAGTTCATCGTGTGCTGTGTCATGTGGCGGTTTATGCTGCTGCCTTCGTGCCACTGGTTCTGTTTCAGTGGTCTCTTTGTAGTTCGCTCTGGTTCCATGTTCTAGGGCTCGTGTTTCTTAGGTCAACCGTAGTGACTTGTGCTCCAGCCAGCCTGCAGTCTACCCTCTTGCCCTGGATGTGCTTTTGTTGACTGATCTTTCAGCGCTCTTTGCTCCTATGGTTTGGTCCATTCTTCGTATGCAGGGGTTTTGTTGGTGTAACTGGGTCCCAGCAGCTTGATATGTGTGGTGCTTCCTCCTTCCTGGTGTGTGTGCCCTTTATTCCTTCTGTGTGGGTAGATAGCTTCAGGGAGTCACAAGAGGCTCTACCCTCCCCAGAAAACTAGCATTGAATATACAGTGATGAAACTCCAATTTCTGAGTGAGCCCCGGTGGCTCCCTGACACCCTCCCTCCCTCTCCATCAGGCTGTCAGGGCGATTTCCATCATCATAAGAATTGGTTGTTGAGTAGTCGGCTGATCCGGTCTGTCTCCCACTTCTCCCAAAATGAGGGGGGGGGGGTAGGTGATGCATTCAAACTCGCACTAGTTTCACAAATTTTTTATCATTCATTTACATTATTGGGGGTACAAAACTACCAAAACTTTTGGTAGTTTTGAGGCTGCGGTCTTATTTTTAATCAAGCAGTATTCTCTTTTGATTCGCTGACTTTCTGGGTGCTTTCCCTTAGCGGTGGCTGAGATGAATAATTTTATGTAAAATTTTTCATAGGGCCACTGCTCCCTTCTCTGAGGGGTGGCCAGGTTCTGGCTCATGGTGTCCGGTAGGCTAATAAGAACTCCGTGATTGATGGTCTTAGTCTGGCACTATATCAGTTTAGTAGCTTCAGGGAGCTTCTGGGGCTCACCCAGAACAAGGCATCTCATTACATTCAACACTGGTTTTTTAACTCTTGTTGTGAGGTGGATGGATTGCACCCCATAGTGGCAGGCAGTGGTGGTCACTACATTCATGTTCCAATTCCATAACATTCACATTCGTGAGTTGTACCTTATATCCTCTATATGAATACTTAGAAGTTACCCTAAAGTGGTTGACTCCTTGCAGTGGTGAAGTGATCCGTCGCATGGCTTACCCCATGGTGTCTGAAGTGAGCTTAACAAGCCACCGCATCCGATACACACATGACATCTTCACCAATAATTATTGGGCACCCTCGGCCAAGTTTCACAAGTAAGTATTTGGTCTCGTGTAAGCCTTTTAACTCGGCTATTCTCTAAAATTTACCCACATGATGAGGACTAGACTAAACCAGAATTAGTTTTGAATTTTAGAATTTCTTTGATAAAAATTACACTTTACTGGAATAAGTGGTTGATGGAGGACTGGGCTTTTCCTTCTGTTGCCTCAACACCACTTCCTTTCTATGCATGTTTGAACATTATTTAGTTGAAATATGATTTTAAAGTATGTTGGTAAATATCTTTTCCAAACTTTTCATCTATCCCTGAATAATTGCTTCTTCCAGAATTTAATTGGATGAGGACAAGTAGAATTTCTCCCAAGCATTATAGCAGTTGACTGCTTCAGTTCTTTCATGCAGTCACCACTGCTTGTAGTGATGTGATGTACAGCACACTTTCTAAATACTGTACTATAAATATTTTACACAGAGGAAGCGGTGGCACCAATGTAGTTGTGGGTGCGGGGTCTGAAATCAGCACGACTGCTCAACTCCAGTGGTCGGTTGTTGGGGATCACTGCACTGTGGAAGATAATGTTAAGGCACAGTCGGCTTTTGTCATGAATAATGTCATTATCAAGGTATGATAGTTTAGTTTTATACTTTGGATTCTGAAAACATGGATACTGAGCGCTATATTGGCTGTATGTCTCTCTGTCCTACTATCTGTGATTATTTTTCACAGATACTGTAGGCACTGACTGCTGCAATTCTTTTACAATATTTCACAAGAAGATTCACATTTCACACTTGGCCCATACACTTCTTACACCACTTTTCCCAGAGCAGATACTAGGCTAATATGCCCCTTGAATCATTTTCCCAGACCAGACACTGGGCTGGGCTCCTTGCAGGGCCTAATTTAGACATGGCAAGACCCTTAACTATGGAAAGCTGTACAGTGCAGTATAACATTTCATGCAAGACTTCTCTGTACAGTATATTATTTTATGTATTAAACAGTTACATAATTTCTCCTGAATGGCATATTTTCAGGCTGGTTGTGTTCTGGATCATTGTTTCCTTGGTAACAATGTGATGCTGGAGGAAAATGTGAGGTTGTCGCCAGGATGCATAGTGGGTGCCGGGGTTGTCCTTGGACCAGATATAACAGTGCCACCATCAACCTATTTGGTGGCCACTTCTCCTGTGGATGAATTCAACCAACAAAATGTTAATGAAGGTGAGGATGGTAAGGTGTACCTTGTAGTACTGCCAGATTCAACTGGTGTTAGGTTGATTGTGACAGTCTTGGTCAGGAAACCTCGAGAAATTGGTTTGAGTTGAAGGCAGAGCTAGAGTTTATGAAGAAACATGTGCAACTTTTGAAGGAGGAGAATGCCAAACTTTAAAATCATCTGCAGGAAAAAGGGAAGATAAACAGAAAATGGACCATCAACAGCAGGAAAAGATTAGGATTAAGACAAGGAAAGGTGATATGTGCAGCAATTAAATGGAATGATGCTTTCACCATCCTAGAAAACAAATGCTGCTTGAAGGACGTTATCGAGGACCGGGTTAAGATGAACAAGGGCAAGGATATTACAAATACACTCACAACAAAAGTTAGAATATTTCAGTTGTTGGATACACTTGGGTTAGGTACAAGGGCCATGCATTTTGCATTAAAGACAAGAAGAATACACTGTTGTTATGTTTACCCAGGGCTAGGATAGGTGATACAGCTGATAGGATAGACAACATTTCAGAGGTAATGGAACAAACCTATCATCTGCCTCAAATGCAAGAGGTTATCTCTTTGAGGTTATCTTGAGATGATTTCGGGGCTTAGCGTCCCCGCGGCCCAGACCTCGGCCAAGCCTCCTTATTGTTACACACCCCCGGGAAGCAGCCTGTAGCAGCTGTCTAACTCCCAAGTACTTATTTACTGCTAGGTGAACAAGTGTATTAGGATGAAAGAAACTGCCCATTTTTGTTTTCACCTCCACCGGGGATCGAACCCAGAACCTCAGGACTACGAATCCGAAGCGCTGTCCACTCAGCTGTCAGGCGCCCTTGTCAGGGGAGCCTGACAGCTGAGTGGACAGCGCTTCAGATTTGTAGTTGTGAGGTTCCGGGTTCGATCCCCGGTGGAGGCGGAGACAAATGGGCAAAAAAGTATCTTTCACCCTGATGCCCCAGTTACCTAGCAGTAAATAGGTACCTGGAAGTTACAGCTGCTACGGGCTGCTTCCCGGGGGGTGTGTAACAAAAAGGAGGCCTGGTCGAGGACTGGGCCGCGGGGACTCTAAGCCCCGAAATCATTTCAAGATAACCTCAAGATAAGGGGTAAATGATATAGGAAAGTTTAGGAGTGAAGAATTACTTGCCATGTATAGGGTAGCAATAGATAGCATTAGGTCCAAGGGAGGGATCCTAATCATATGTGACATCTACCAAGAAGATTGAGAAAGCAGTGAATGGGTATCCTGGGCAATTGGTATTAACTGCTGGTTAAATTTATATCGCAAGGCCAGTGTGATATATTTGATTAACATCTAGGATAACTTGTATGGCAGATATGACATATATGCACGGGAGGAGGTTTATGTATCTAGGGTGAGGAGGGCAACCTTAGCTAATGCTCTAGAGGAAACTATTCTCTGCGGTTTAGACTGGTAGATCATAGTCATCTTGGTTTGTATTGGCAGGGAGATAATTGTAAACATGATTATTGAGCTAAAATAGTGGAAATAAAAAATGGCCAAAAGAATACAAGTAGGGATTGTGTAAACATATTCTCCAGATTAAAGGGGAGACAGAACATAAGATATCCAACACTGCTGTAGGTATATTATACAAATAGCAGTAGTAGAAACACAACATAAGATATCCAACACTGCTATAGGTATATTATACAAATAGCAGTAGTAGAAACACAACATAAGATATCCAACACTGCTATAGGTATATTATACAAATAGCAGTAGTAGAAACACAACATAAGATATCCAACACTGCTATAGGTATATTATACAAATAGCAGTAGTAGAAACACAACATAAGATATCCAACACTGCTATAGGTATATTATACAAATAGCAGTAGTAGAAACAGAACATAAGATATCCAACACTGCTGTAGGTATATTATACAAATAGCAGTAGTAGAAACAGAACATAAGATATCCAACACTGCTATAGGTATATTATACAAATAGCAGTAGTAGAAACAGAACACATGAATTGTGTACTTGTATATAGCAACAATAGATATAATTATGTAGTGTATTGCAATAACAAAAACTTAAAATGACTGTAGAAACATAACTTTTAGGTAAATTCTAAATTAAGAAATACAGTTTCACACTGATAAAAAGATTAGATGAGGTAGGGAAGAAACAATACAGACAGCCTCTTGCTTTGTGAATGTCGTCTATCCAAAAATGCTTGTTTTCCGATTAGGGTTGGTTCGGATACTCAAGTTTGGGAAGTGCAAGGTTTACATAAAATGGTTCGGGTATCTCATCTGGCAAGCGTTCGCCAGGCCTCGGCCCGGGGTGGTGGTGAGTGGTTGCGTGGGAAATGGGCCCAGTCTGCCCACTGACCGTGTCAGGCACCACTCCATTGCCTTCAACCCTGTGATGTCACAGATTCACGGCCCATTGTTTCCATTGTTTTGATTTGTTGCGAGAATGGGGTGTTCATTCTACAACTTTGTTGAATATAGTGTCACAATCTAAGAACATCCGTGCACCTTGTCAGCTCCAAATGCACCCATTGTATCAGTGAACGCTTCAACAAGAGGGATACATAAAAGAAAGAAGTCAGTGATGACGTTTGAGAAGAAAGAAGAAAGTTAAAAGAAGGTGGAGAGCGGTGTCCCGAGAAGTGTCATGCGCGCTGAATATGGCATTAGCAAGAGTACTGTTTTTTATCTTATTAAGGTTAAACTTATCATTTCTGGGGGGAGCCCATACGGCTCCCCGGAGCTTACCAGGCTGATATGCTAATGTCAGACTTTGGTATCAGTCACGTGTACGGAGTTCTTATGGGCCTACCGGGGACCACGAGCCAGAACAA
This sequence comes from Procambarus virginalis, assembly GCA_020271785.1. Lineage (NCBI taxonomy): Eukaryota > Metazoa > Arthropoda > Malacostraca > Decapoda > Cambaridae > Procambarus > Procambarus virginalis. Next base: position 50,928,731 of record WNGS01111181.1, read on the forward strand.
AATGCCCAAATCCCCAAACAAAAATGAACAAACTAGTATGACGTCACCCATCATTGCGCCACTGTCTGCACAGCTCCCCCCCTCCCCGGGAGGGGTAAGGGGTAGCCCCAGACCTACCACGCCGGCGATCCACACCCCAGTTCTTCGGCTGATGCTAACGGCACCGGTTGTGTGCTCCGGCTCCAGTGGTGGTTTCAGCACTGTACCTAGAGTGTGGTGTCTGTCTTCTAGGTGGTGCGTGAGCAGGAGTGAGTCTCCAGTACCCAGGCTGCATGTGCCTAGGGTTGCCTTCCCTAGGTGCCCTGCAAGTACTGCCCTTGGGGCTTGGGGTTACCTTCCACAAGTTCCTTGGGTCCTGCTTCTGCTAGGCCGTTTGCTGCTCGGTTTTCAGCCGCCCTTTGTGTGATAGGGTGTTCTGTCTCCCTTGTTTGCCTTAGGGTGAAGGGCAGTTTGCACTGGCGGGGCACAGGGTGCTGTGCATCTTGTTTTCACCAATCATAGCGGCAGGCTGTCTTCTGCCTGGGTACGCTGTACTCTTGCGGGGTTTTCTTTTTCTTTGTCTACCTAGTGGGGGCTCTGCCTTTGGTTCTTTCCCCCCCTTTGTGCCGAGTTCTCTTCCTTCTTCCGGTGGTTCCCCCTGCTAGGTCCCCGTGAGTGTACACGTCCCGGGGGTTCAGCTCTTAGAATGTTGTTTGGTAGCCATGGGCGCCGGTTAGCAGTACCCTTCCTGGGATTACCTGAGCGCGAGTCCTCTTATAATAAACACTCGGGACACTGGGAAACCCCTAGGGGGAGCGTGGGCCCGATAGATGTGACCCCGGAGTCCCCCCCTCGCTTTGTGCGAGTTCGAGGGTTGCTCTGTCCCCTTGTCTCAGGGTAAATCTCACGGTTTTGCCTCCGTCTGCAGCCTGTGGGTCGGTGACACCTGCGGCCCGGGGTCCTACAAGTTTTGTTGCTTGTTTGTGACTCGGTTACCCAGTCTTATGCTGACTATGTGGGTGCAGGCTGCACGGGCGTTGCACATTGAGTTTCAGTGGTAACGTGCTAGTTGTTTGCTCCCCGGAAGCCCCGAGGCTGCCCTGTTTTTGTTGGTGGTCTTGTCGGGTCCCTCCCCTTCCTACATATGGGTCTTTATTGTCTGTGGGTTCGGGGTTGGGGCGGGGCTTCCATGGTTTTGAGTCTCGGTTGGTCTCGGGGACTTCCCCTTCCGGGGTAGCGACTGGGGCATTCGAGCCTGTTTCCTCCAGCCGTGTTGTAAGAGTCTGCCAGTGGGCTCCCTTCCTTAGTGCTTATCACGGCTACACCGGTTTTCTTGAGGCTGGGGCTTTGGGGGGCAGCTCGGCCCCGGGGCCTGCCGGGTGGGTTCCCGGGGCTGGGGTGGGGCTGATGTGGGTGCCTCAGGCCCTGTTGGTCCCTGCCGGGGTTTTTCTACCCCCTCTGGGCGGGGCTTGCGGCTTTGTGGAGTGGGGTTTTTCCTTCCCCCCTCTCCACACGAGTATTTGGGCGTCTGCTCCTTCCCAGGCTCAGTTCCTTGTCCATTATGCCCGTTGCTTCCGTCCTGTCGGTGGATGCTTTTCTACGTTCTTCGCCCCTTTTTCCCGGGATGGGACTTCTCCGTCATGTTTCCCTCTTCTTGGGGTTCTGCATGACTTTTGGTCTCGGGTGCGACGGGGTTTTTCTGTGCTTTCGTCCTTTGTGTTTGCTTCTACGTGTTCTCGAAGATTTGGGACGGTTTTGCTCCATCCCGTTTTACTGGTACGTCTGTCGTCATTCGGTGGGGCTTCCCTCCAGTCCTTTCTAGGGCTTGTGGGCAGCTTCTGGGTTTTTGGCCTTCTCGTTCATTTGTTCATATCTCTTCTCTCTGTACTGTGTCTCGGCACTGCTAGTTTTCCTTCCATTCTGGTCCGGGATGCCGGATTGGGCTACTTGTGGCCGGATTGGGTAACTTGTAGCCGGATTGGGCTACTTGTAGCCCGATTGGGCTACTTGTAGGCAGATTGGGCTACTTGTAGCCAGATTGGGTTACTGGTGGCCCGCTTGGGTTCCGTTTCGGTTCGTTGTTTTCCTTACATGGGCCGGCTAAGTTGGCTTCCGTTTCCATGAGTTGGCCTGTTTCTTCAATGGATCGCTCGGGATACAACCCGTTGAGCTACTTTTCTGCTCTTTTGTTGGACGGAGTAGGATGGACCTGTGTATCCCAACTTCTTGGGCTACTTTTCTTTTGTGTCCTGTGCATGCGCCGTGGGAGTTTGTTTTGGTTCAGGGCGGTGTGCACACGTGCTGGTGTTCTGCATCCATTTTCTCTTGGGGGCTTCACCTCTCGCTCTTATCATTCTCCAGTTCGTGTCCCGTTGCTCTTGGGGATGTTCTGGAGTGCCGCTGTAGGGAGGTCACAGGGTTTTTCCCTGCGTTTTTGGGTGGGGGGAGCCTCCTTTGCCGCTCCCCTCTTCTTCTCCGGCATGAGCGGCTCTGGCCTACCTTCCGCGGGCGGTGCTCCCGGTTTTCTCGGCTACGGGTGCACGATTCCCTGGCCGCCTCTGGCAGCTCCGTTCTCATAGGCTTGCGTCGTGGCCCTTCAGCGCCTATGTTTTGCAGGCGAGTTGGTGTGGTCTGGCGTCTCCTTCGTCCTGATGCTGTTTTTGTTTTTGGGACTAGGAATGGGTGTACATACGTACTTGAGAACGTAGAACATAAAAACCGAGGTGCCTGCTGCAGGGCTAATGGCCCATACGTGGCAGCTCTTGTTCTCACTACCCGATTCCTTCCTCGGATCACAGGTAACTGCAGGAGGCCTCTTGGCCCATACGAGGCGGCTCCGGCTTGTACTCATCTTGCCCCTCTCCTATGCTTGTCCAACCATGCTCGAGTTCGGGGTCCCGCCTCCACCTTGTTTCACGGTGCGACGGTGGAGGTTCCTGTTCGGTGGTATGTTTTCCTGTGTCGAGGGTGTTATGTGCTCGCCTCATTGTGCTCGCCTAATTGTGCTTGCGGGGTTGGGCTCTGGCTCTTTGGTTCCGCCTCTCGCCTGTCATTTGACTCACGTGCGGATTCTGTGCCTCCTGGGCTCTCTCATCTCTACACTGCATCTCGGCCCAGGTATGGGCTGCCTAATGTGTTCCATCGGTTGCCTGTTACACTGCACACGTTTCTTCTAACGTTCCTGTGGCTCAGTTGGTTACTCGGTTTCCACCTGTGTCCCCTTGTTGTGTGCCACTCGTGTTACAGTTTATCTTTATCTTCCTTGTCACTTCCTCTGGAAGTGTGGTGACATTTTGCTGCGGTATTGATACTGCGGCTTCGTGTGGGGATATGGTTGTGGCGTTTTGTTCGGCCCTTCCGTGCTCCTTCTGGCGCCTTCCTTGTTTGGGTTTTTTGTTCCCTTGATTTTTCTGCCCTCCCTTCCCTGGGCCCCTCCTTCCTTGCCAGTCTTGCTGTGCCGGGCCTGGTTTTTCCATGTTCCTTGGATTCTCTGTCCTAACCTCGTTGTCCTCGCCTAGTTGTGCTGGCTGGGGATGGGCTTGGGCTCTTCGTCTCGCCCCTCGCCTATCATTTGCTTTCTGTTCAAGTTCCGGAGCCTACTGGGCTCTTCTCTGCACTGGACGCTGGGTGTGGGGTTGGCCTCCTCCCCTTCCCTTTCTCATGCATTCATCTCATCTTCCTGCTTCACTCTTGTCCCTGGCCGCTGGTGCTGGGGCGTTTCTGCTAGTCTCTTTATCATTTCCTCCTTCACACTGTTGTGTGTTTTGTTTGTGCCTTTTGGCCTTCCTGTTGCCGGGTTTGGTTTCCTGTTTTCCTGGCTTGCCCTGCCTGTTGGTTTTTTCAGGGTCTTGCGATGTCCCTTCTCTGGTGTCTCACGTCGGACCCGTGGTTTCCGATCCCCTGGCGAGCTTGCTCGCGTTGGGGAGTTTTCTGTTCGGCAGACGTTCCATCTCCTTCTTGCCGGCTTGGGCTTCAGGCTCTGCTTCCTTGGTGGGCGCACCCGAGATCTTCCTGCGGCTTCGCCTCTTCCTAGGCTCGGATGACCTTTGGCAGGGCTGATTACGTACTGCCTCGGGTATCTCACGTCCGTTCGTGGTCAGGTGGCTTCGTTGTTGGTGTCCCACCTGTGTCCTTCATGGTGGCAGTACGAGGTGTTTTGGTGGTCCTTCCTTTTCCTTCTGTCCCGATCCCAAAGCGACCCTGTGTCGCTTTGGGTCGGTGGGTGTGGCCTGTTGTCTTGACTTTGGGTTGAGTAGTGTGTGACGATCGCCTTCCGGGTCAGTCCCTATTCTTTTCCTCTGTGGGTAGTTAGCTCCGGGGAGTAGTAGGGGCTCCCCTCAGAAAACCAGCGAATGTAATGAAATGCCATTTTCTGGGTGAGTCCCGGAGGCTCACGGATTCCCTCCCGCCGGTCAGCAGTTTTTTTCGCGTGTTTTGACACCTCAGAACTGGGTGTGGATCGCCGGCGTGGTAGGTCTGGGGCTACCCCTTCCCCTCCCGGG
>WNGS01111181.1:50934211-50946781 GCA_020271785.1 Procambarus virginalis
CTTGTATTTTAACTTTTTTTTTTGGCACACGTCATCAAGTCTAATTTAGTACAAAATGAACGAGGTAGTGAGCTGGCTGGAGCCTTGGTTTACAGGTTGTGCCATCTAGTAGTGGGATAGAGTAACCAGTGACTGCAAGTCCAACCACTTGGACGGGTCGATACAGCGACTGCCTCGCTTCACGCAGGTCAGTGTTCGATCCCCGATGCTCCAGGGAGTTGGGCATTACCCTCCCCTTCTATCCTAGATACTTGTCCTCAAATTCATTCCTAGTGCTACATAGTCATACTGGCTTAGCACTTTCTCCTATATTTTACTTTTTTTAGGGATTGGAACTAACAAATGTGTACATGTTGTCAGGACTGTAAATGTTGCAATTGTCTTGGCTCATTATTATTATTACTATTTTTTAATCTTGGCTTGAGTTGATGTAGTACAGTACAGTACAGTGTTTTCACTTCATTGAACTATATGGCACAAAGCCAAGGCCGGGGATTTTGTCCAAGCCATCAGTCCCCAGGCAGCTCCTGAGCCCCAGGACAGAAATAAACAAGATGGGGGAGGCCGTACATCTACTATAATGCATATAAAGTCTGGACTTACCAGGACAGTTGTATAGTGAAATATCTAGAAATAACCTTTATGTATACTAGGTAAGTACAAATGCATCATAAGCCATATTTCTTCAAGTCCGCATTAATCAAGCTATCACCAAATATATATTTATTATGTATTTATCATTTTGACATGGGCATACAATAAAGCAATTATTGGCAAACAAATAACTATTTGACAATTATTGGTGGATGGAAACATTACATATGGCCAGGGTTTACATAAACTATCTGTCTTTATATAAATACTCAAGGAAAAAAATATTATGTTTCCTTTTAACCATAGCATCTGATAGAACAATCACTTGCATAACATTTCTATAAAAATTACATATAACAAGCCTTGTTGAATCCAAACATGGGAAATGATCCAATCTTCTCAACACACTGGGGGTGGGAGGGTTGAGAGAGGGAGGAAAGCCTCCCCACCACCACCCCACTCCTCCACCACCACCACACCACCCACCCCCCACCCCACCACCCCATCCTCCACCCCACCACCACCACCCCCACCACTCCTCCCCACCACCACCCCCCACCCCCACCACCACCACCACCACCCACTCCTCCTCCACCCCACCCCACTCCTCCCCACCACCACCACCCCCTCCTCCACCACCACCACCACCACCCCACTCCTCCACCACCACCCACCACACCCACTCCTCCTCCACCCCCACCACCCCACTCCTCCCCCACCACCACCACCCCACCCCCACTCCTCCCACCACCACCACCCCCTCCCCACCACCACCACCACCACCCACTCCTCCTCCACCACCACCACCCCACTCCTCCTCCACCACCACCACCCCACTCCTCCACCACCACACACCACCACCACCACCACCCCCACTCCTCCACCCACCACCACCACCACCACCCCACTCCTCCCCACCACCACCACCCCACTCCTCCCCACCACCACCACCACCCCACTCCTCCACCACCACCACCCCACTCCCCACACCACCACCACCACCACCACCACCCCCACTCCTCCTCCACCACCACCACCCCCACTCTCCACCACCACAACCACCACCACCCCACTCCTCCCCACCACCACCACCCCACTCCTCCACCCACCCACCACCCCCCACTCCTCCACCACCACCACCACACCACCACCCCACTCCTCCTCCACCACCACCACCCCACTCCTCCACCACCACCACCACCACCACCCCACTCCTCCTCCACCACCACCACCACCACCCCCATCCTCCACCACCACCACCCCACTCCTCCTCCACCACCCCACCACCACCACCACCACTCCCACCCCACTCCTCCACCACTCACCCACTCCTCCTCCACCACCACCACCACCACCCCCACCCACCACCACCACCCCACTCCTCCCCACCACCACCACCCACTCCTCCTCCACCACCACCACCACCACCACCCCACTCCTCCACCACCACCACCCCCACTCCTCCTCCACCACAACACACTCAGCTCGTAAGTAATGCCAGTCAGCTGATGGTGAAGCTACACTGGTGTGTCATCAAATTTCACTCAAATGGAAATGTTCTTTTAATATTTATTACAATCTTTAGCATTATGATTGCTCCAATATGACATCTTGCTAATAAAAAAGGCAAATTGCAGTAGAGATATGACAATAACATCTCTCAATTGAATTATTGCTTGGAAGCATTTATTGCAATGTGAAGCATTATGATTACTGTAGTGACATATCTTGTAAAAAAAAAAGAGCAAATTACAGGACTGATAAATCAATAATTGACAGCAACATCTGTCAATTGACTGTATCTTAAACATTCAACTCAAAACTACAGCACACACAAAAATAGATATTACTGACTGACACTAACATTGTACAATAGTTTTTTTGGTATCAAAATTGTACATATGATCAATATTGAAACCAAGCAAGCGAAATTTAGACTTTTCTCACCACGCTTGTGAGGGAAGGAGGAAGGTAGGACTTCTTCATCCATCACCACCATGCACAGCATGGAAGGCCAGGATATAAAATCTACACAGTAAAATAACATACTGGAGTGAACAATATGGAAGAAAATGCAGATTAGAACCAGTGAAGAGCAGGAGTGTCATAGGCACAATCAGAGAACACTGTGTAAACATCAGAGGTCCACGGTTGTTCAATATCTCCAGCGAGCATAAGAAATATTGCCGGAACAACCATGGGAAGAGAGATATGGGGGGTGGTTCTAGATAGGAATCTATCACCTAGGGACCACATAAAGAACATCATACGAGAAGCCTATGCTACACTTTTCAATTTCGGGTTTGCTTTTAAATACTGTACAGTATTGTACATAGATGATAAAATACTAAAGAAATTGTTCACGACTTTTGTTAGACCAATGCTGTAATATCAGCAGTTGTATGGTGCCCATACAAAAATGTAAAGACATGCAAGAAAATGGCTCCCGGAATTGAAGAGCAAGAGCTACGTGGAGAGGTTAGAGGCATTAAATATGCCACAAGTAGAAGATAGAAGAGAAAGAGGCGATATGATCACTACATACAAAACTGTAACAGGAATCGATAAAACTGATAGAGAAGAATTCCCAAGATCTAGAACTTCAAAAATAAAAGGTTATATATTTAAACTAACTAAACAAAGCTGACAAAGAAATACAAGAAAATTCTCTTTCGCAAACAGTGGTAGATGGCTGGAACTAATTAGGCCAAGTGGTGGTGGAGGCCAAAACCGTCAGTAGTTTCGAAGCGTTATGTGACATTACTGGGAAGACAGGACACCACAAGTATAGCTCTCATCTTGTAAATGCTTAGGTAATTACAGTACTATCAACATGACTACAATCACTTCATTCCTGCCAAATACACGACAAAACTATGAGGTTGCTACAACGTGCAAACAAGTTGTAACAACTTTCTAACATGTCATACAAACTTTATAACAGGATGTAACAACTTCGTACCAAGTTGTAACATAGCAACAATAGGGACCGTTAAGTTGTGTGTTTGCAGGGTTACCGTCACTAACACTACCACTATTATCAACACTGTGACCACCACATCATTACTATCAACACTGTGACTACCACATCATTACTATCAACACTGTGACCACCACATCATTACTATTAACACTGTGACCACCACATCATTACTATCAACACTGTGACTACCACATCATTACTATCAACACTGTGACTACCACATCATTACTATCAACACTGTGACCACCACATCATTACTATTAACACTGTGACCACCACATCATTACTATTAACACTGTGACTACCACATCATTACTATCAACACTGTGACTACCACATCATTACTATCAACACTGTGACCACCACATCATTACTATCAACACTGTGACCACCACATCATTACTATCAACACTGTGACCACCACATCATTACTATCAACACTGTGACCACCACATCATTACTATCAACACTGTGACTACCACATCATTACTATCAACACTGTGACCACCACATCATTACTATCAACACTGTGACCACCACATCATTACTATCAACACTGTGACTACCACATCATTACTATTAACACTGTGACTACCACATCATTACTATTAACACTGTGACTACCACATCATTACTATCAACACTGTGACTACCACATCATTACTATCAACACCACTATCACATTGGTGGAAGCTGGAAATACAAATGAGTTGGAGAAATATAAGGTAATACTCATACTCTGTATGGGTGATCAAGAGGAATGCACTGAAAAGATAAATAAAAAGAGCCAATCCTATGCAAAAAGACTGAAGATTTCCTAGTAAGCAACTATAAACCTTGAGCCTACAGCTTTGCACAGAACAAAAAGAATAGTTGTTACCTTCCTGGCCTGAAGATCTGCACTGTTAGTTGAAGTAGTGGTGACAACAGTTGCCAGTGTGCCCGCTGAAGGTAAAGTGGCCGGAGAGAACATAGGCGGAGATTCTTTTAATAGCTTTCCTGACAGGTTACCTAGCACAAGTCCAGTTGTTATTCTGCTGCTGCCACTAGCTGTGTCCTGGGGAGCAGTAAACATACAGTGAAACTATATCTAAATTACTGTACAAATATACACCGAGTGTAGGCAAGAACTAACCGACTGTAGAGGAAATACTGCAGGAGCATGAAGATCATTGGTAAAATGTCTGGAAGGCTTTACACAGGTAAAAGGTAATTATCATTACACAGGTAATGTTATCTGTGTAACATTACCACCTTGAAAAAGTAAGTAATTATCAAAAGAAGGCACCAAGGAGTGGGGAGACTATGTAGCCACCTGGGAAAAAAAACCAGCATTGAATATAATGAAACGCCATTTGTTTCATTACTCTGGGTGAATCCCGGAGGCACCCCAGAGCTATCCAGGCTGATAAGAATATATTACACTTTGGTATCAGTCAATGTAAATGGAGTTCTAGGCGTACTGGGGACCACGAGCCAGAAACTGGCCCCCTCAGAGAGGCACAAGGAGCAATGGCCTTTAGAAATGCACATGTAGTTATGGAGCACTCTGTGTCAGCCAACAAGAGGGTCAGGCATCCAGAAAGTTAAGCATCCCTAAACAAACCCCTACTCTGGTTGAAACTACTATTGAAAGTCAAACGAGTGGACAGAATTTTCCAAATGAAAACGAGCAAATGACCATGACGCTATCAGACGCTGGGCCGCCATCTGCACAGCTTCCCTCCCCCTGAGAGCGAGAAGGGGGAGCCCCAGGCCCCTCACGCCGGCCACAACACCTTAGTTCTGAGGATGGATGTCAAAACACACGAAAAACTGCCGACCAAAGGGATACCGGGGAGGGCACAAAAGGGCGAAGACAACCCAAGAGCCAGAGCCCAAGTGGATTCGATGGAGGAAGCAAGCACAACCTGCCGACGCGCGAGACATGCAGCAAAAATCAGTGACAGCGCATCCCGCAGGATCGGCGCAAACATTGTGCGCAGATGACGCACGAGCAGCCGAGACCAAGGCACCAGACCCAGGAACGGCCCCAAGCGCCTCTACATCCTCCGCAAGCCAATCTGAAGATAGCTCCATGGGGAAAAAGAAACGAAAGACCGAAGCCAGCAAGCCACGAGCATGCAAGTTCTCAGTCACAAGCACAGCCGACAGGGAAGGAACCTGCACGTGAAGCTGAATCGTGCCCACATCCCGCAGAAGGGCAGGAGCAAACAAACACTCATTAAAGTGCTCAAAGTCATCCCCCAGGTAAACCTGGACCACAGTCAACGGCTTGCGTCACTCAAGTGTGCAGGTATGACAGAAAGCGCTCCAAGCATTCAGTGGCAACAATGGGTAGTCCGCTGGCCAGGACGACTCCGGAACTTCGTAACGAACCCAGCATGGAGATGATGACGCAAACCTGAAAGAAGACGGATCCATTATAGGAGGCATATTCCAGGTCGTGCAGGAGGTAAGCCACAATGGCCGCCATCACCTCAGTAGGCGAGACGCTGGAAGCCGAAAACCTCCGGAAAGACGGAACCGAACCCTAATCCAACTCGTATGCAGAGGGGGGAAAGGAAAACCCCACTCCTTGTAACAGTAGACCCCACTCTGAGGGTCGTCAAACCCAGGGGGGGTCCAACGGGGCCCAAGGCCCCCCAAGTCAGCTCCTCCCCAACCCCAGGAACCTCCACATCAGGCCCCCCTGGGGCGAGTCATCCTCCAAAGCCCCGGCCTCACAAGAAAAAGCCGGGGCGGCCGACAAAGTGGGAAGAGAAGGGGCCCACTGGTCAGTCCCCGGTGCTATGGCTGGAGGAACAGACTCGAATACTGGAGTGAACGATATGGAAGAAAATGCAGAATAGAACCAGTGAAGAGCAGGGGTGCCATAAGCACAATCAGAGAACACTATAAACATCAGAGGTCCACGGTGTTCAACATCCTCCCAAAGAATATAAGAAATATTGCCGGAACAACCGTGGACAAACACCCAAGAAGTGGCAACCCCCAAAACTGCCCGAGTCTCAGAAACATCTAAGCCCTGCCCCGACCCCATAAGCCCTCAGACGCAGGGCAAGAACGAGGGGGTGCAGACTGAATCAAGGCTGAAACAACCAACACCCCAAAGTCCGGGTCCCTATAAGCAAAGCGGGGCAGCCTCAAATCCGGGGAAGCAAGCAACCTAGTATGTTGCAGCAACCAAAACCTAGCATGCAATACCCGAGCAGCCTGCACCCGAATAATATCATCATCTGATTGGGTGAATTGAGCCACAAACAAACAACAGTGTTCACAGTACTCGGGGACGAAGGTGTCGCCAACCCAACAGGCAGCATGACGGAGGCAAAAAACATGAGCATTTCCCTGAGACAAGGAAACAAAGCAACCCTCAAACTCGCACAAAGCGAGAGGGGACCCAGGGGTTGCATCCATTGGATCCCGTGCACCCCTGCGGGGTTTCCTAGGGCCCTTAGACTGGTATTGCAAAGGGTAAGCCCAGGCAGGGTACTGCTAACTGGCATCCAAAGATACCAAACAACCTGCTAAAGCTGAACCCCCGGGACGTGTCCACTCACGGGGACCAAGCAGGAGGTACCACCGAAAACAGAAGGTCAAACCCTAATATAACAGGAGGTAAGGGACACAAAGGCAAACCCCCCCCACCAAACAGAAAAAATAAAATAAAAACCACACAAAAGGAAAACGTACCCAGGAGGAACAGAGTCGGCCACTGTTATAGGTGAAAACTAGCAGCGCAGAACCTTGTGCCCCTACCAGTGCAAAACTACCCTTTACCCCAAGGTAAACAAGGGTGGAAACTCTCCAACACACTCGGGGCGGTCAATCGCCGAACTGCAAAAGGTCAACAAAGATAGACCCCAAGGTGACGTGTGGAAGAGAACCCCAAATTCCGAGGATGGTACTAGGAAACCCGAAGCACATGCAGCCCGAGTACCTGTGAATATCACTCCCAGCTCGCATGCCACAGTAAAAGCAATACTGGACCCAAGGCACAGCACAACACACAGAATCTGGAGCCACACAACCATGCCACATCACATCAGCCGACGAACTGCAGGGTGATTCGCCATTGCAGGGGTCTGAGGCTCCCCCTCCCGAGGAGGGGGGAGCTGCGCAGACATGCGGCACGGCTCGTGTGACGTCATGCTTGTTTGCTCATTTTCATTTGGAGAGTTCTGTCTACTCGTTTGTCTATTTTAGTCGTTTTAACCAAGATAGGGGTTTGTTTTGAAGTGCTTAGCTTTCTGGGTGCCTGTCCTGGTCGATGGCAGATATAGAAGGCTCCAAATCCTATGTGCCTTTCTATAGACCATTGCTCCTCGTGCCTCTAAGGGGGCCAGGTTCTGGCTCGTGGTCCCCAGTAGGCCTAGAACTCCATTCACACTGACTGATGCCAAAGTCTATTGACACATAACAGCCTGGATAGCTCCAGGGAGCCGAAGGGACTCCCACCAGAAACATGCTGGAGGGGTGAAAGAGAGACTTCAGCCATGGATGAAAAATTTTCCAACTGACAGACAGATGAGGGCAGTAATCAGAGACAATACAGTATATCTGACTGGAGGAGTGTTACTAGCGGAGTACCACAGGGCTCAGTTCTTGCACAAGTTCATCGTCTACATAAACGATCTATCAGAAGGAATGCAGAATAATGTCTTTCAAATTGATCTAGATAAAATAAGTGCTTGGAGCATCGTGGTAAATGGAATTCAATGTCAATAAATGCCATCTTATGGAATGTGAAATCGGAGAAAATAGGCCACACACAACTTACAAATTATGTGGAAAGGAATTACAGAACTAATAAAGAACGAGACCTAGGGGGTTATTTTGGATAGTAAGCTGTTGCCAGAGGAACACAAAAAACATTGCGAGAGGAGCCTTTGTGTTGCTTTTCAACTTCAGACTTGTTTTAATTATATTGATGGTGAAATACTAAAGAAAATGTTTGTGACTTTTGTAATATGCAGCAGTTGTATGGTGCCCAAATGTCAAGCACCTAAATAAACTGGAAAAGGTACAACGGCGTGCTAAAAAATGGCTTCCAGAACTGAACAACAAGAGTTATGAGGAGAGACTAGAGTCATTAAACATGCCACTAGTCGGAAACAAATGGGCAGTTTCTTTCACCCTGATGCACCTGTTCACCTAACAGTAAATAGGTACCTGGGAGTAAGACAGCTGCTACGGGCTGCTTTCTGGGGGTGTGTAACAAAAAGAAGACCTGGCCGAGGATCGGGCCGCGGGAACGCTAAGCCCCGAAATCACCTCGAGATAACCTCAAGAAGAATGACCAAAGGTGGAATATGCAGCGGTTGTATGGTGCCCATATCTTAGGAAGCACATCAACAAATTGGGAAGGGTGCAAAGACATGCCACTAAGTGACTCCCAGAACTGAAGGACAATAGCTACGAGGAGAGGTTAGAGGCATGAAATATGCCAAACTAGTAGATAGAAGAAAAAAAAGAGGCAATATGATCACTACGTACAAAATAGTAACAGGAATCGATAAAACTGATAGGGGAAGAACTCCCGATTCCTAGAACTTCAAGAACAAGAGGTCATAGATTTACACTAACTAAACAAAGATGCCAAAAATACATGAGAAAATTCACTTTCACAAACAGAGTGGTAGACGGTTGGAACAAGTTAGGCGAGGTGGTGGTGGAGGCCAAAACCGTCAGTAATTTCAAAACGTTACATGACAGAGTGCTGGGAAGATGGGACACCACGAGCGTACCTCTCATCCTGTAACTACACTTGGATAATTACTGTATGGCATGAGCCAGCCTACGGGCTCTGGCCTCATAACATGGAAACCCCCCTTTGCTTTCCTTCTTTTCTGTTCTCCTATTCTTAGACATTTAATAATTGATTGGATGGAAGAATTATGGGGTACTGTATTCAGACACTTTATGGACAATGTACAGCTTTGTAATTCATTAAATAATTTTGTTTTATTTCTACAAGTTTTGTGATGACTGGTATCAACTACCAACCCTAACACTCAAGACTGAGGCTTTTCATTATCTTTTACTTTATTAATAAAATATTTATGTTGTATGAGAGACTTTGCAATGGCAGTACAGTATTTGCATCATGTTCAATTCTGTCAATGTCATTACTTGTTACTTTAATCACCTTTACACAATTAGAAAAATGTGGAAAATTCTTTCCAATGAAAGCAGTTCTGGGTGTTAAATACTTCAATTTAAAATGCACACCTGCTACAGTTTTAATTGAAATTGTCTCTTGATCCTGGCATGTTGTTTGTTCACATGATTTTCCTAACTTGTATTGTCAGGTTGTCTTTTGCAACAATACAACCAAATTAAGACTTTTCACTGGCAAAGATCTGTGAGCTAAGAAACTCAATAGCACCAAACTCAGGATTCTCACAAAATTCTTTCCCCGACTTTCTTACTGCGGGATGACGAGAGTTAGTACCGATTATGTCACTTTCACGACTTGCTGCTTTCAGATATATCTTGATCCAGTCTTCCCTTTCAGTACATTTCCTTCCAGGCACTCTTCAATGTTTTTTGGGATGATGCATTTCTTAGCTTTCAAAAACATTTTCTGAAAACTATTGCTGATGTTTGGGGAAGATTCTTTGTACAACATTTTTTGTGTTGTTTTGAGACATTCTTATTGAAGTTCAATTTCAAACAAGTCTTATAAAATGGTTTAGTGGCATCTGTTCCAAGTATTGAATTTAAGGCTACATTTCCCAGTTCTTCTTTTTCCATACCATCTTTAGTAGTTCCAGAAAGTGTGTCAAGTCCTTCTTGCCTAAATGATGGAGACTCACACTTTCTAAAGGATCAGTGATGTATATGACCTGAATATCATATGCAGTGGCATTTTGGATCAACTCCTGAGGAGTAATTATTCATGACCTGAGTATCATATGCAGTGGCATTTTGGATCAACTCCTGAGGAGTAATTATTCATGACCTGAGTATCATATGCAGTGGCATTTTGGATCAACTCCTGAGGAGTAATTATTCATGACCTGAGTATCATATGCAGTGGCATTTTGGATCAACTCCTGAGGAGTAATTATTCATGACCTGAGTATCATATGCAGTGGCATTTTGGATCAACTCCTGAGGAGTAATTGGCAACCGCTGGAATCTGCTACCCGAGTTCATGAAATCTGCCAGTGAGATCTTTACCTTTGTTACTATTGGGTCAACACCTGTCACTGGCTCTAGGGTTACCATCTTGGGTGATCCAAAATTTATATTTGTAGTGTTACCATAGCAGCTAGCAGAAAGGGAAGAGGAGCAGAAAAGACAGTCAGATGCATTATTATTTAGTGTACAAGCAGAAAAAAGGGCAGGAACCTCCAACTGATGAAGCAGTCTCACCTAAATTTATAAAGGCCTCACCTATATCATTTACTAAGATATGGAAAGCTTTTGGGCCAGTTTCCAATCAAATCAGCCCATTGAAAGTCAAAGCTGTCATCATTAAGAAAATCCACATTTTTATGTATTAAACTAGAAGCACCAACACTAAATTATGAATGTTAATACCCTACTCCCACTTGTATATTAGAAGAGACTTCCAACTGGTTATTTTGGGCAGTGTAAGAACCACATGGGGATACCTCCACATGCACCTGGCAAAAACAACCACAACCTGTTACACAAGCCAAACACAGGCTAGTTGGCTCACTTACACAAAGTCTCTGACGTAGAATTGGACTTGCGTTGGAGCTCGACACAAGGGTAGGAGAGGAAGTAGTGATGCCAATGGACTCGCAAGTTGAGGCTTCTGATTGATGAGGGTAGGAAAATATATCATTAGACATGCCATCACTGCCTGATGCAGCCCTATTTTCTTCATTATGGCATTTTGTCGAAGGATTCCAAACAACATCAACCTCCACACCTGACCTTTGCTCATCAATGGCTTCATAACTCATTGCAGGTGTATTATCAGTGCTGTTGTGCTCAAGCCTCTGGCTTCACATCCAACCATCTATGTAATCAATGTAATGACCTTTCAAGGCAGATAATACTGTAATGTTATTAAACTTTCTAATGGCCCTTTCATTACCCCCTTAAAACACCTATCATTCATATAACAACTAAGTTCATCCTTGATTAATGAAGATCCTCCCATAGCCAATATGATCTGTCTGTCATGATCAGTTATAACAACTTGATAATCCTGACTATTATTTTGATCATATACTTCCGAAAAACCATTATTCACAATATTATTCTTACCAATACTCTACTTTCAAAATGTCAACTACAGCCTGAATACTGTTAATTAAACTTTAATTAGCTACTTATCTTTTAAGAGCAATGATAACTTGTTCAAACCATTCATACTCTTATGTAATTCACAGTATTCAAGAGTATCTGAAAAACTCCCTCATATTAACAAATGAATTAATTTAATAACTGCTACATCTGACTTTGGCTGAGCCTATATGAAGGGCAGACCTACTCTGTATTGTGGTGGGCTTAGGTTTGAATTTAAACAAATTATTAAAGTTCAATTTGGATTTTCTGCAATGAGTTCTTGGTGCTCGTCTAGGGTGAGGCACCTTAAAATGATCAATCACCCCCCACCAGAGTGTGAAGACGATATTGTTGAAGTCATCTCTTGAGAAAGACTTGCAAGACCTGCAGAAGTAGTGTGAAAGGTGGCTGTGGTAAATGTGGTGTCCTTTGCAGCTGCAGTAGTTGTCAAGTGGAGGCCGTCAGAGGACGAGGACTGCCGTATTCCCGGCAGATTCAGGATCCTCTGGTATTTCTGACGTGAGAGTGGAGCCAGAGATCCGAGCGGAATGGTGGTCACAGACGACGATATGGGTGACGGGATGGAGCACAGTACAGGGGAGGTTGAGGGAGACAGTTGGTCCTGTGTGGTGCCTTCTACTGTTGTCTGCTGGCATGGGGAAGAGAAAAAGCATGCAGAAGAAAAGGATGCTAACAATAAGAGAAGCAAATGCAAGCAAGTT